>VZQC01010914.1:2151349-2257933 GCA_009823505.1 Rhizomys pruinosus
TAATACTGAGACCCTATCTCAAAAACACCAAGAAGACTCCTGGGGCTGGAGAGATGGCCTTAGTGGTTAAGAGCACGGAACTGCTTTGCAGGACTTGGTTGGATTCCCAGCACCCCCACATGGTGGCTGAGAACCATCTTTTTTTAAACATTTTTTTTTAAAATTTCTTTATGTGTATGATGTACTGTCTGCATGCAAGTGTGTGCACCCGTGTGTGCAATGCCGCGCGATGGTCAGAAAGAGGGGTCGGATTCCAGCCACCACATGGTGGTTGAGAACCATCTTTTTTTTTTACATTTTTTAAAAATTTCTGTATGTGTATGAAATGTACTGTCTGCAGTAGGTTTGTGCACCGCTGTCGTGTGTAATGCGCGCGAGAGTAGAAAAGGGTTGTCCGGATTCCCTGGAACTGGATTGGAGTTCTCCTGCAATTGGAGTTTCAGACGGTTCTTCAGCTGCCAGTGGTGCTGGGGATCGAAAACGGGTCCTCTGTAGAGCGGTCGGCCACTCTAACCGCTTAGGCCATCTCTCTAGTCCCCTTGAGAACCATCTTCAACTCCAGTTCCAGGGAAACCGACACCCTCTTCTGACCTCTGCTGGGCTTGCATGGACACAGGTGACACAAACCTACATGCAGACAGTACATTCATACACATAAAAAATAAATAATAATAAATTTTTAAAAAAAGAAAAAAGGTTTTTTTTTTTCTTTAACAAAAAAAAAAACGCCTTTAATCCTAGCACTTGTGGAGGCAGAGGCAGGGCGGATCTTTGTGAGTTCAAGCCAGCCTGGTCTACAGAGTGAGTTCAGGACAGCTGGGGCTACAGGGAGACCCTGTCCCGAAAAGACCAAAAAAAAAAAAAAAAAAAAAAAAAAAAAAAAAAAAAGATTCCTAATTCCTTAACAGTTAAAAAGAAGAATATCTTCATTAATTTTGGGGTTAATTTGTGAATCTCTTACTATTGGCAAAAGAGAAAACTTTTATTTCTCAGAACTCATTTTTTATTTTTAATTTACTTTTATTTTTAGTTATTTGTATATGTGTGTGAGAGGGGATTGTGCGTGTGAATGCAGGTGCCTGTGGAAGCCAGAGGAAGCCAGATCTCCCCAAGAGCTGAGTTCCAGCTGGCTGTGAGCCATGGGTGCTGGGAACTGAATTCAGGTTCTCTGGAAGAGCAGGATCTTAACTGCTGTATCATCTCTCCAGACCCAGACATAATTGTTTTTACAAAAAAGAAGAAAAACTTACCCACTGTAGATTTACCTGTCAATCTCAGAAACTGTGAACTGCCAGCAGAAGGCATGGGATCTGAACACGGCTCTTTATTCTCTTTATGTATATACTCACTGATTTAGCGAACTTAATACTAGTGAGGACAGCCTCCTTTCATTATTGTAACTGGAATTTCTGTTCAAAAAGCACTATTTAGTGAGTTAATTCTGCCTCTCCTATGACATACATGTCCATCATAGGCATTTCACATGCACTCTTCATTTGACTCTTCACAATAATAATGTGAAGATACAAATTAGTAACTCCAACTTACAGAGGAGAACGGGTTAAAGGCTTACTCAATTTGGTTGCCCCCAAGAGAACCAGAGTTCCTACATGAGTCTCTGGACACCAAGACCAGTGCTTGTTCCACTACACCATAATTACTTATAATTAACTAGATACACCAAAACAGAATGGAAAATACTAGAAAGTGCTATTCCTGTATCCCAAACATTGCCACTTGCTTTGTAAGTCTGCAACTATTTATCATAACTTAGATATAAGCATATAGTTGGGCTTGTATTTTCCTAAAGAAACAGATAACAATAGAATTATCCAATCCTTTAAAGAAAATTTCAGTCAGCCAAAGAACGTCCAAGTTTCACACATGACAAATGCTCATTTGGTAACAGGGCCAAGGAAAGCCTACCACTGGCTTTGAGCTGATGCTGCAGGTTGCTCAGGTCTCCGCACCCACTTTCCTACCAAACTCCCTTCAAAATAACATATTTGTTTTACAGTATGTCACTTGGTGAAATCTAGAAGCGAGGAGGACATATTTGAACTACCAAGCAGGTAACTACTAGAGTGAAATAGTCAACCCTTTGGAAACTAGACAACATCTGTGATAGTAGTAGTGAAGGTCTTTTCCTTGCACCAGGCAGTGTCTACACACCACATACCCTACATTGTCCAACACCCTTAAGAGTAGTCATTTTTCCACTCCCAAATAACTAGGAAACTGGGACATAGTTTACTTCAGTGCTTAGTTTACTTGAGTGCTTAGGTGTACCTTAGTGGTTAGTGTTTTTTTCTTCTTTTGTTAATTTGACACAAACCTGGCCATATCTGGGAAGAGAGAATCTCAACTGAGGAATCTCTTCCATCAGATTGGCCTGTGGCATGTATGTGGGACTTTTTTGATTGCTAATTGATATAGGAGGGTCCAGTCCACTGTGGGCAACACCATCCCTGAGCACATGGGCCTGGCTGTATAAGAAATGTAGCTGAGCAAGCTGAAGGAGGCAAGTCAGCAAGCAGAATTCCTCTCCAACAGGATCTCTGTTTCAGTTCCAGCCTCCAGGTTCCTGCCTTAAATTCCTACCTTGACTTTTCTGGACTGTGGATTGCAAAATGTAAAGTGAAATAAGCCTCTTCCTCTCAAGCTGCTTTTGGTAAGGATTTTTTTTTCTTTATTTTTGTATGTGTATGAATGTACTGTCTACATGTAAGTTTGTGCACCCGTGTTGTGCAATGCTGCGGGTGTCAGAAGAGGGTGTCGGATTCCCCTGGAACTGGAGTTAAAGACGGTTCTCAGCCACCATGTGGGTGCTGGGGATCGAACCCAGGTCCTCTGTAAGAGCAGTCCGTGCTCTTAACTGCTAGGCCATCTCTCCAGGCCTGGTCAGAATTTTATCACAGCAGCAGAGAAGCAGACTAGAACAATGGTAGTGCATGAGCTTAGCGTGTGTGAGGCCCTGGATTCAATTACCAACAGCAGGCTCCAACACCCCCACAAAAAAAAAAAAAAAAAGAGAAAGAAGAAAAAGCATACCTAAGACTTTCTGCTGAACTGCATCACACCTTGACATCATGTTTTAAGTACACGGTAATATAATCAAATAGTAAATCATATGTGGTGGTCCATTTTAAGCTTCAGGAGGCACAGGCAGGTATAATTCAGAATTATAATGTTCTCTGCCTCCTGAAGAATTCTTAAGCAATCCCCTCTGCTTCTCCTTAGCTTGGAGTCAGCTTGTGAACATGGGTCAGGGTGAGACTACTGCTCACTCTGCTCCACACCCCTGTACCACAGACTTGTCCAGAATTTATGGGGCCTCTGCACCTTCCTCAACTCAGGCAGAGAGCAGCAGTATTTTCCTCTTCACACTTTGCAGCAAGGGAATCTGCCTCACCCTCTCTGTCTAGTCCTACCCACGATAGGCTTTGGCCTTCTGCCATTCCTCGCCACTGAAAATGCTAACGGCTTATAGCTTTGCATTCCCAAATTGTGCCTGATACTGTGTAGTGGATGGGGGGGGGGTAGGGGCTGGTTCTGCATTCCCAGCCCATTCTAAACTCCTCTTTTCTAAAAATGGAGTAGCTTAGTTTAGAAAGTGGCTTCCTGACTGGAGTGAATTCTTAACGTTTTAGTCTCTTCCAGGATACACATCAAAATAAGGGGGTTGGAATGGGAAAAAGGCTTAACAGAGTCAGGCAACTCACAGACTAGTGGGACTGAAGTGAAGTTAGAATGGCCCCACAGTGTGAAAGAAACTGGAAAACTGTAATGTCCCTAGACAGCTCTGTGACGAGCAGACTCAGCAGCCCTTCGCCGCAGTCCAGACCAATAGTTCTCAGACATTAGCATGCATCAGAGTTACCTGGACGGTTTGTAAGAAACACAGCTTTCTAGTCCGCAACTGCTGCTTTAATAGTATCCAAGAACCTGTATTTCTGCCTTTGCTGCAAGTCCCAGTCTTCGCCTATGGAACCGTTTGCTGAATACTCTCACCGCAGCAGGCATGCAGTTTGCAGCAAGAGTCAAAATCATTACTATTGCTGAGCAGGGCGTGGGGGCGCACGCCTTTAATCCTAGCACTCGGGAGGCAGAGGCAGGCAGAGGCAGGCGGATCTTTGTNGGGTCAGCAGTCTCTGGGCAGGTGGGAATTCACGGCCAAGAGTGGGAAATGTGTCTCATTGTCCCAGGCTGAGGGCCTGAGTTGGAGGTACCTCTCAGGCCGGGCTATGGAAGTAGTTCCCTACGGTGGCTGTGGCGGTACTGTGTTCCCCTGCCCTTAGCAGGGCTGAGTGGTACCTGTTAGTTACAAAGAAAGCTTCCTACAGATCTGGCGGATGCTCTATCTATCTATCTATCTATCTGTCTATCTATTTATCTATCTATCTATCTATCTATATCTCTATCTCTTTCTTTGTGTCTCTTTCTCCCTCTTGCTCTCTTTGATAAAGAACCATAAAAGGCTTTGAAATGTGGGAGAGGCAGAGTGGTGTTTCTTGAATGTGTCCATTTGTTTATATAACCCTGTGAAACACCAGTGTCATCCAAACAGAAATTTCTGAGCTTCAACTCAACCCAGAAGCATCAGGTGTTGGCAGACCTCAGTGGTGTACTCTGTTCCATTTATGGGTATCTGCACTGTAAAGGTGGGATGTAAATTCAAGTCCATATGCTAGGGAGAAATCAGATGTTCCCAATGTGTCTTCAGGACTATTTTTAAAATCACAGCTAATAATTTACTGTCTGACGCTCCTGGGCTTGCCTGGATCTAAAAATAGTTGTTCCAGAGCTTTTGGGCTGTGAACCGTGGGGAGCCTCATCTAATAAAATCTGAACCATTAAGAAATCCAGAATGAAATTGAATCCAGCGACTCAAGATTTGATTTTGAAAAGATGAATTTGACAGCTGATTCCCCATTAATCGGGTTTATAGAGATGTCTTCAGAAGAGAAATAAAGTGATGGGAGCCCTGACATAATCCTGAGGGTTTAAGACTGAGTCTAAAATTGTATTCCATACCTCTTTAGTGTCAGTGTCACAGCATCAGGGAGACATTCGAGCAAATGGCCCTCTTAGGCTTGACAGCTGACCCTCTGCTCAGCTGGTGATCACCCGACCAGGGTCGGGGCCGGGGCCAGGGTCGAGGCCGGGGCCGAGCCGTGCGCGCGGCTGCAGGGGACCGCGGAGGGGCCAGGCGCCCCAGGCCGCGCCATGGGACCCGGAGGACGCGCCGCCTCGCGCCCTGCCTGGCTCTGCAGTCCGAGTGGCGGGCGGGGATGCGCCGTGCGCTCCGGCCCCGCTCCGCCCTGCCCGGCCCTGAGGCTGAAAGTTTGGGGGTCGGGAGGGGGCCCCCTCCCGTGCCAGTGACTGCAAAGGACTCCGCTGCCCGGCCTCGCCCGCGCCCTGCGTCGGCTCCCCAGGTCTGAATGAGCTACCCTAAGGCTCTCCCCTCCGCCCCTCCCTCGTCCTCCTTTAAAAAGATATTTTCTTAAATTCAAGAACTCGTGACCTGCCGACTCCCCAGGCCCATAATTTAGACCCCAGGCCTCTGAGTTGAATAGGGGGTGCGGTCTCTTCCCCGAGGCGGCACGCTAGAAGGGCAGATTCCCCTTGGCGACCCACTTACACCATGAAGAGGTGCAAATCGGACGAACTGCAGCAACAGCAAGGCGAGCAGGATGGGGCTGGTGTGGAAGAAGCGGCGAGCCACCTGCCGGGCGCGGACCTGCGGCCTGGGGAGGCCTCGGGCGCGAACTCCTCCGGCGGGCCAACTTCAGATGTGGGTGCGGCGGCTGCACCCAACCCGGGTCCCCGGAGCAAGCCTCCTGATTTAAAGGTGAGCCCATACCGTCCCCAGCCAAGCCCAGCCCGCCGCAAAGCTCTCCCTACCCGGTGCAGAAGTGTCTTAACAGAATAAAAGTGACGGGGAAGCCGGCAGAGGTCAGACAGGATGAGAGATGGTCTGCCGGACCGGAGGGGGGGGGGGTCGGATGCCATCTGTGCTCGCCGGTGAGCTCCATTTCAGGCCTGTGTTCTTCGTTATTCAGCAAACGTACTAATGACTCACGCAATCGAGATTGTTTGAATAACGTGTGTGAAATGCTATTTGCAGACAAAGGGCTGGAGAGAGCCAAGATGCTCACTAAAAAGTTAACGTTAATCTTCCTCCTGTAGGAGGGCTGGGGAAGAAGATAGTAGCCTGGGAAGCCAAATAGGTGACCATCACCTATCCAGGCCAATCAGCCTCCCAGTGGGATCTTTGAGCACCTTCCTGGGTGAAGCTCAGTTTGTCCATCTATGAAAGGGGGGTGTAGATTTTTTTTGCCATTAGGTGGAGCCAGAGGTTAAGCTAGTGCTTGGAGATCCCTGTCTGCCTACTGAACCAACCCCCACCCCCCCTCCCGGGGTGGAGAACTGACAGGTGGCAGCTGGGGCTTCGGTTCAAGTTGCACACATGCTGAGCCGACAGCTAGAACCAGAATTGGAAAGAGCCGTTCACATGGACCAGTTTATTTTCCAGCCTGAGGTCGTTGAAACAATTGGAGAGCTGTATTGAATATATCTCTGTGTCGATTACAGCGGTAGCCAGGATAAATAATGCACCTTTGCTGGAGTTGCGACCAGAACTGCCAGCTGAGACTCCTGGCCAGCTCACAACTGCGCTAAGCTGAGCTGATGAGATGTCAGCCTGGGGAAGGAACTTAGATGCCTTGGGGATTTTCCCCGAGAGGGTGCAGGGTCTGGGCCAGGGGAGCCGAAAGAACTCCCTTTAGGTTAAATAAAGCCTGTTTCCCATGGCAGTGAGCACTGAGGAGCTCACCAGACTAAACCAATGACATTCCTCATTTGGCCTGAGCAGCTCAAAGTCAGAAAGTCAGGTGAGTGCATGTGTTTTGTGTGTGTGTGTGTGTGTGTGTGTGTGTGTGTTTTCACTGTCTCTGTTCCTTGGGGGAAGGGAGCCCCTCACTCATTTCTGTGGAAGTTCTGCAGACAGGTTTAGCCTCTTGTTCCCCAGCCTATGTCTAAGGATGGGTTCTGTTGAACATTGAGGCTCTGTTCCCTAAGCTTGTGATTTTGTCAGGCCCCCAAAGTGTCACCCTTCCCCCAAGTCTGTTTTAAGTAAGATGGCAAGCAGAAAGAGGTCCCTTTAATGCAGCTGAGGGAAGAAGGGAGCAGGCTCTTGGCCTTCCTCTGCCAGCTGTGGAATTGGGGCTACAGTATTTCTGTGTCTGCAGATAAAGCCCCTTTGTTTCCATCCTCCGATATCATCTTTTTCTCTTTGTTCAGTGAGATTCACATTCTGGTCAGGGACAGAGATAGTAACAACTCTGCACTTTATCTTAACTACTGAACTGTCCTGAAGGAGAATTAAAAATTAGGAACCCCTCACCTCCACTCCCCTCTCTACACAGCCCAGTATTGTGGATCCAAGCAAGGGAAAGGCAAATCTACTGCAGCTCATGGGAGCACCCAGAGCCTTTCCTGTTTATCGCTGTCTGCTTCCTCACAACATGTTTATTGCAGGACACAGACTTCTCAACCAGATATGATTTGGGGGCCAGCACAGTTTGATGTACTGCTGGTCTCAGGTAGATCACTCAGCTTTTCAGAGGTGAGAGACAGGGACATTGGACTGTGGCCAAACTTGTTTTCCAGAGCTGGAAAAGTTTTCCAGTGGTGGAAAAATTTCCCTCATTGTCTCTGGAACTGGGTGGAAGTTGACTTGTTCTCTATTTGACGATGGTACCAGAAGCGACATGTTTAATGTTTAATGCCCTCTGCCCTGTTGCTGTGCTTAATCGAGGCTGACCCACAATTCTGGCTTGCTTTTGTTTTCATCGTGAACTTAGAGATAGGAATTTTCAGCCTCTTCGTCCCATTTCTGTTTTCTTGGGACGCTCCAGGCATTGTGACTGATATAGTGCCGTGAGAAAGGAGCAACGGCCTATGAAATTCTGTGTAAATTCTGTCTAAAGCACCTCCACGGTGGGAGGGGAAGAGGAAACTTGGAGGTTTTAGTAGAGATCTGAAAGATGCTTCACAAGCAATCCTGGCAGTAGGGACCCTATAGTCTCTTGTCCTTCAACACCAAGGAGCGTCACATTATGTGCTGTAAATTTCTCAGTGTATGTGATGTGTGTGTGTGTGTGTGTGTGTGTGTGTGTGTGTTGCTGGGGTCATACCTACAATCCTGAGTGTGCTAGACAAACTCTCTGTCACTGTAAATTTCTTTGAAGGCAGCCTGGGACCCATGATCATGGGGTAGCTAGGACTGGTGGGGAAAAAAAGAAAAAGTTATGTGGGAATTTTATTTTTATTTTTTTAATTTTTATTTATTTATTTATTTTTGAGACAGGGTCCCCCTATAGCTCCAGCCAGTCTGGAACTCACTCTGTAGCCCAGGCTGGCCTTGAACTCACAGAGATCCACCTGCCTCTGCCTCCTGAGTGCTAGGATTAAAGGCAGGGGCCACCACACCCAGCTTAAAGATGGTTCTTAGCTGCCATGTGGGTGCTGGGAATCGAGCCTGGGTCCTCTGCAAGAGCAGTCAGTGCTCTTAACCACTGAGTCATCTCTCTAGCCCCTAGCAATTTTAAAACTGTAACTACCACAGAGAAGCAGCCTGTAAGTGGACCCAGTCCCACAGAAGGGCTGTGCAAACACTTGGGAGGTTTTTCTACTCTCTGTAGGAGCATGTATCCCCCAGGGGAGATCTCAGCAGACAATATGTACAGTATGTACAGGGAGCCTGACATTTCAGTCACATTCCTTGGTCACTTGCAGCTTTCCTGTCTAACACCTGAGTTCAGGTCTCCATATGTTTGTCTAAGTTGTCCAGTCCCATGCTGCTTGCTACCAGAGTCTCTGCTCGTTCTAGGGAGGTGCCTGGGTGGCTGGCCATAGAGACTGCCAGATGACCAAAGTACCCCAGTATTCTCCAGAAGGGAGATCACTGTAATGGGAGGTGTGGGGGAGGAGCTGAGGGGAGCTCTGCAGAAAGAGGTCCTGTGAAATGTAGCATGCGGTAGAGATCTGTGAGGCCTGGGTGAGTGGCTGAGCTCAGTGCGCCTGTTCTGTCCTGAGCACTGGAGAAGCCTGAGGTCAGGGGCGCGCATTGCCCACCTCCCAGCAATCCTACCCCTGCTCAACATAGGAATTGAGCCCTTCTGAAGAGAAAGGGGTCTAGGGATGCTGTCCAGGGACTTTTCTCCTGAGGTGCTCTAGGCTGCTCATAGAAGCAAATTTCCCCAGGATTTCTGAGCGGATTTCATTAGCATTCCCTGAAGAAAAAAGGGGAGTTCCACCTTCCATTACTCCCATCCTGGTTCTGAATACTTCTGACAAGAGACCTGTTGGGCTGGTTCAGATCATGTCCTCTATTCACACTGTACTGTTCTCCCTCTTTGTTGAGTGGGGAGTAGGGAAGGCACGCAGACAATGGGAGGAAAGTCTCAGCTGATTCTCAGATGCTTCTGCTGCGCAGGTGGTCGAAGGTGCTTCAGTGTGCTGTGAATGGCCTACATTCCTTACCCAGGTTCTAGGTGTGTTGGAGAAAGAGTGGGTTGGTGCAGTCAGTCAGTCCTTCCTGAAGAAGGAAAGGTGTGATTTTGGATTATGCATATAAAGTACCCACAGTTTAACTACAGTTTAATAAAAGCAAAGTCGCCGGGCGTGGTGGCGCACGCCTTTAATCCTAGCACTTGGGAGGCAGAGGCAGGCGGATCTTTGTGAGTTCAAGGCCAGCCTGGTCTACAAAGTGAGTTCCAGGACAGCTGGGGCTTCAGGGAGACCCTGTCTCAAAAAGACCAAAACAAAAACAAAAACAAAAAAAACCAAAAAAGCAAAGTAGACAGTTTGTCCACTTATGACCCAAGTCAAGAAAAAAAGCATTGACATCCCCAAGCCTCTGTTTCTGTTCTTTTGCTTGTCAAGCCCCAGTGTTCTGGAACTCACTCTGTAGACCAGGCTGGCCTTGAACTCACAGAGGTCTGCCTGCCTCTGCCTCCGAAGTGCTAGGATTAAAGGCGTGTGCCACCACGCCCGGCTTATGTTATTTTTTAATGAGTCAGGAGATGGTTAAAATTTGTGATATCAGTTTCTCCATTTCTTTTAAATGAAGGAGAAGACTAGCTACTTCCTGGGGGTGGCATGAAGACATGTGTGTATCCTGGGATTCTGGGCAACTCTGTAACTGTAGGGTATAGTGCGTCTGAGATCTTGCTGCATCCTGATGGGTCCCACTCTCCTTTAGAATTGGCGTGTTCAAGATTGAAGATACCTACAATCTGAGGGAGCTAGATTCCGTCCGGGGAGGTGGGATTGAGAGAGACCTAAAAACCAGGAAATGGAAACTAGATTCTTCAACAAGGCTTCAAGGCTTTGCCTCACAGTGAGCCCCCAGGCTATCCTGGACCAAACAACTGCAAGAAAATGTTTACTGAGGGACACCTTGTTTTCACAGTACCTGGTGTACCAGACAGTGGAATGAGAAACGTGGGTTAGACAGGAAGGGAACTTGGAGTGGTGGTAGACTTAAGGCAAGTGAGGTGACAAGAGCTAAGTCCTCGGTGTGATCCTTACCCTGTCACACCCCTTCCCTGACCCCCTCCCTGACACCTCCCTGACCCCTCCCTGACCCCTCCCCATCCCATCAACGTCAGCAACCGGAGAGCTGGGAGAATGCTGATATTCCAGTCTTACCCCATCTCTGTGAAGTGGGCAGAGGATCCTGAGGCCCAGACCTGCCCCCCCCAACCTGCAGCAATATTCAGAGCAGCCCTGTGTGGGGCTCTGGAGGAGCTGGGGCTGATGGGAAAGCATGTGGCAAGGGGAGCTCTCTGTTCTCCTGTCACATATTGGGTTCTAGATTCACTCCCAGCTGCCCTAGTTGCAATTCAGGGCTTACAGAATGTGCTGCTTTTATGTGTGTGTGTGTGTGTGTGTGTGTGTGTGTGTGTGTGTGTGTATGTATTGTGTAACTAACTGTGGCTTGGCTACCAATCACATTAAAAGAATGTCTTTCTCAGAAGACTGCTGCTCTAAAAAAAAATGTCTTTCACAGCAAGGAGTTGAAACATTCAATGGGATATGAAATTAGGGTGAGGGTAAATGATATTATGGACAGAGAGAGGCTCAGCCAGTTCTAGGGAAAGGGATGGTTTTACAGCCAACTCAAGAATCATCTGCGTTCACCTTTCCTGTGAAGGAAAGTGATTCCTGAAAATCCTCATTGACTAGGATGTTGATTTTTGGAATGAAACTAGATGCACAGGGTCTGCTCTTATCCACCAGATACTGGAGTCTCTCAACATGTTAAGACATTAGAACCAAGCTGCTGGAGGAGAGTAGGTGGGTTTTAGATTTGATTCTCAAACCAAACTACCAAAGGTTTCCTTGTTCCAGCCAAGTTATGTCCACCACCGAGATGAAGCTGGCTGTGAATCCCCAGCTCAGCCCTCCCGAACCACTTGTGAGGAGAGTAAGCACATTCTCCTTCCAAGCCAACACATTTTTGGCAGTTACTAAGATGATAGATGGGAGACAAGAGTTCAAGCTGTAACAGGAGAGACGTAGGTTAGACACAGCAAAAACTGCTCAGCTGAGTGCTTTGAAGTTCTGGAGAAGATTAGATCTTTGGGAAAGGTAGCTGTCTAAGGATTACATCACCCTTAGGAATTGTTTTGTAGACTTAGAACAAATAATTAAATTATAATAGCTGTGTTTGAATTGAGGTCTGTCAGGTAATATTAGGGGCAGAGTGTAGGAGAGACAGCCAGTGCTTGCCAGTCCAGGGTTCTGCCTGTTGGTGGGTGAAAAGTAGAAGATGGAGCACTAGAAGCAAAATCACAAGGCAGAGTGCGATTAAATGCAAAACGAGTGGGTTCGGAGCTGATGGAGGCCACATGCACTAGAGTGACTGAAAGAGACTTTATGGGCTGGGAAGATGGTGAAGGGTGGATGGGGAGAGGCAGGAGAGTGTACACTGTAGTGGGAGATTTAATAAAACCTCTGCTGGGGTGTGAGTCAGTTCTGTCCAAAGCCCCAGTAGATCAGCTGACTTACTAAGCTCCACCCAGACTGTTCCAAGCAAGAAAGGACCAGGAATTCCAACGGGGTTGAGACTGGGCCTCAGCTGCTCCTCAGCTGAGCTCTGGTCTTGTTTTGTAGTCTTGACAGTGAACTGATGCTAGAGAGGGAAAAATGATTCCAGAAACCTCCCACCACTGTGTCCAATAGAAATCCCCAGCAGGCCAGAAACAGGCAGCACTCTTCATGTCTGTGGTCAGCAACACTGAACTTAGGGGAATGGGCCATTCCCTGCCCACCCCTTGGGCTGCCCACTGACGCTTATCCAGGGTAGTGGAGGCTTCCACAATCCTCTCTGGATCCTGACAGTCTCTGTGGGTTTTCCTAGTGACTCGCTCTCTAATGCTGGCCCTGTTTCCATAGAGACCCTATAAATAGAGGGAACGTTGGCGACCTAGGCTTTTAAGACTCAGGGTGACCCAGCACCCCCTGAGCCCTCACAGCTTATGGTGGAACAGAGCAAGTTTCAGACCCGGGTGAAGGAAAGCTAAACAGCAGCTACCCCGGGATCACTCGCTTTGGGGTCATGTGCCTTTCCAAGACCCTTTCATCGTTTCTGGGATTTGATGAGAACATAGGGACCTGTGGAAACTGGAAACTGCTTTCACTCCTTTTAACCAGATGGTGCCTAGGACACTGCACCCAGAAGCATTTTCCTTTTGGCTTCTTGAGGCTGCATTTGCAGAATCTGGGGCAAACTTCCCTTTGTTGGGCCTACACCCAGGAGAACGGCTGAGGCTGCTGTTCAGAAACCCCAGGCGTCTCAGGAAAGTGCCATTCTTCCTGAGAGACAGTGCCACCCAGGGAGCTAGGGCCCTTTCCACCCTTGAAGACAGTTCCAGGGGAGAGTACAGCACCTCTTCACTGTTATCCCCTGGTGTGGCACCTTCTCTGGAAGCTGTCGCTTCTAGCACCCCTCTGGCCAGCTTTAGGATACTCCTCACTTCCCTCCGTTTGTGTCTGATCCCTGGCTCTTCAGATTCCCAGCTCCTACTTCCTGATACGTGGTTTCATCTGGCCATCACAGGGGCTTTTGGCAGCTGGAAGAAAGCAAAAGTCAGTGTAGAAGAGCAAGTGACATTTAGAAGCTGGAACCTGTTAGTCAGAGCAGGTGGTGCTTTCTGCTGCGTTGGCGGCTAAGTTCCCTCAAGCTAGTCGCCATGGTTTTCCTCACTTCTGAAACTTGGGGCTGGGTATGTATATGCAGTGAGGTTTGTTTTTTTTCCACTCACCATGCTATGTCAAAACCCCTTAACCATGTTCCTGACACCCACAGTTAGAAGCAGCTGGCCTGTGCGTCACGTCACCCTCTTTTTCTTGATTTCTACCTTCTCCCCACATTGTTCTTTGACTTCATTTTTGTTCATTCCTGCCATGGACTTTTTTTTTTTTTTTTTTCTTTTAGAGACAGGGTCTCCCTGTAGCCCCAGCTGTCCTGGAACTCACTCTGTAGACCAGGCTGGCCTTGAACTCACAAAGATCTGCCTGCCTCTGCCTCCCAAGTGCTAGGATTAAAGGCATGCGCCACCAAGCCCGGCCTTCCTGCTTTAACAGTCTTGGGTGCTGCTGGTACAGTTCCCTCCCCTGCAGACCATGTGGGGAGGTAAGAACTGAAGGTCTGTGGTTAAAGGCTTGGCCATGTCCTCTGATAAGGCCCTTGAGGAGATTCCCCCTACAGTACCCTTCATTCTAACCAAGAGATTTTTGTTAGGTTTCTGTCCTACCTTAGCTGTTGTTTGACATGTAACACTACACCTATTTCAGTCTCATGTTAGATGTGGGCCAGTAAAAGTATTATTTATTTATTTATTTGTTTGTTTGTTTGTTGTTGTTGTTTTTTTTTTTTTTTGGTCTTTTCGAGACAGGGTCCCCCTGTAGCACCAGCTGTCCTGGAACTCACTTTGTAGACCAGGCTGGCCTTGAACTCACAAAGAATTCGCCTGCCTCTGCCTCCCGAGTGCTAGGATTAAAGGCGTGCGCCACCACGCCCGGCTTATTTGTTTTTTTTGAGACAGGGTCTCCCTGTAACTCTGGCTGTCCTGGAGCTCACTCTGTAGACCAGGCTGGCCTTGAACTCACAGAGATCTGTCTGCCTCTGCCTCCCATGTGCTAGGATTAAAGGCTTGCGCCACCATGCCCAGCAATTTTATTTTATTTTTTATTGTATGTGTATGAGTGCTTTGTCTGCATATATGTCCATACTGCCCTGTTGTGCAGAGATCAGAAGAGGGCTTTGGCTCTCCTGGAACTGGAGTTACAGATGGTTGTTAGCCGCTATGTAGGTGCTGGGATCCAAACCCAAGTCTTCTGCAAGAGCAGCCAGTGCTCTTTAACAGTGAGCCATCTCTCCAGCCCCATACTTTGTACAATTAAAAAAATAAATTGGCCAAGGGTTGTAGGACCCAAGGCAGTGTGGCTAATGAGTGGCTGAAATTCTCCCCCAAACCCCACCAGTTCCCAGGACCCCAGGACCTCAGCTGAAATCCTTCAGGAGAAATGCTGTCTCCTTGACTGGGTAGGAGAGAGGGGTTTCTGTGCTGGAGAATGTGGTGAGGAGGAAGGGGCTGGACTAGAATGGTGGAAAGAGTTCATAACATACGGTGTGAGCATCGGCAGAAACAGCTGGGCAAAAGCCGGAGCCAGCTGGCCCCGTCTGAGGGAAGTCTTGTGTCAGCTTGGGCCTGGTGATGTGCAGAAGAGAGGAGCATGTGACTCAGCTGTGATCAGGAGGCTGAAGGATCTGGATCACTCTGAGCTCATGGCAGATGAATGCCACCATCCATTAATGCGTTGGATGCCTTGGTTCTGCCCAGGATGGATTCTGATGGTTTGGGGGCCCTGTCTCTGGGGCCCTGAAGAGAGGCACCTGTGGGAGCACCTGGCATATGTGACCTTCCGCTTCTAGGGTTGCCCAAGGTTCACTTCTTGAGAAGGGACAACTTCCCTATCTGCAAGCGTGGTTGTTTGCTTTTTTTGGTATCTGGGGAAATAAAATGAGATGCTCCAGGAGAAATCACCTCGGAACTCCAAACTCAGCTTACAGCGAGGCGTGAGGGTGGACAGATATGGCCTGTGAAGTGGCAGGTGTCAGTTCATTCTGAGGATTGTGGGGACTCAAATGAGAAGCGTGAAAATCCTTCCCTTCTGTGCAAGCACAGTGTAGCCGGGCACAGACAGCTGAGGCGTGCACAGCATTGAGTGGTGGCTACCTCAGAAGAGAGGCTTATGCTTTCTTGGTTTCTGTGTTGGCCTAACTTTTGCTCTACAAGTTTGTTTCTAGAAGGGAGGAAAAGGAAAAAAAAAAACCCACTAGTAAGCGTAATTGTTTGGAATTTTGTTTGTTTTCTAATGATGGAGGTCGCCTTGTGAGAATATGGGCTATTGTTGCAGAGGAAAACCTGATGTAGATCCTGAACCCCAGGTAGCTTGGCTGTTTCCCTCTTAGGATGTCCCTCCTGTTCTTCCACCCATCTTCCCACAGCTCTTCAGAGGACATGGCCTGCCTAGATAAGCCATCCCTGAAGGGACGGTGGCCTGCTTTTACAGAACAGTTGCCTTGCCCTCGCAGCTCTCTCGCCTGTCTCTGGGCAGTACTACTGCTGAGCATCTGGAGTCTCACTGCATGCGAATTCCATGGTAGAGCAGCACCAGGCTCTGCAGCCTCAGCTTGGTGCTGGTCTGGGGGGAAATGAAAGCTTCTTATCAAGAGAGCTGTTTCCGATGCAGATGTTCAAGAACTGGTCACGTAACTGACCACCACAAAGTACGCTCAGAAAAGTAATATCTATTTCATTGCCAGCTATATCAGAACCAAACTGGCCACAAATAACGGAACATCGTAGAAGAGTCATGTACGGAGAGATAGGATTGATGGCTCTGTAGCCACCGAGTTCTTAGCCCTTCCTCTTGGGTGTGCTGGCTCTGTCCATAGTCAGCTGTGCCACCTGTGCTTTGGCATGGCTGCTGCATCCCCAGATACTACTTTTACATTCCAGACAGGAAGAACTGGGAAGGGGTAGTACCTTTTTCAAGAAAGCAAAAGTGAAGCTGAGCTGTTAGGAGGCAGAGGCAGGCGGATCTCTGAGATTGAGGCCAGCCTGGTCTACATAGCAAGTTCCAGGCCAGCTAGGACTACAGGAAAACCTTGTGTCAAGGCAAAAGTGTTCCCCTAAACCCTCGCTCTACTTTTCACTGACCACCACTGTGCCACGTGGCCACTAGCCGCAAGCAAATGTGCTGGAGCAGGAAGCTTTAGCAAGGTGCCTACCCTGACACCTTCTAGTTTGGTTTGTGAAAAAGAAAGAGGACAATTAACAGTGCCTGCCCCAACAGCGGAGGTCACAACGTGGCCCTACTTTTAACAAGCACACAAAGAGTGCAGCTTGAAGGAGGATCTAACTTGGGAGGTAGCAGTGAGGCTGGCAGAGACCAGTCACAGGGACACAGTCCAAGAGTCTTCATGTACCACCTGTATGCTACTAAGCCCCAGACTGTAGCCTAGAGCTTCCTGCTTGGGAACCAAAGGGTGGGTGACCCTGTAGGCATGGCAGACCACCCACTGGAAGTCTCTGGATTCAGATGGCTGCTCTAGCTGCTCTGGTCTACCAGGGACTAACTCACTTTCACCCCCCACTGACAAGGCATTCAGGAGCCTTCTATTCACCAGGGCTTTTCATCTCTCCCCTTTAAGAAAATCCAGCAACTCTCAGAAGGTTCCATGTTTGGCCACGGCCTGAAGCACCTGTTCCACAGTCGCCGCAGGTCACGGGAGCGAGACCACCAGGCATCTCAGGAAGCCCAGCAGCAGCAGCAACCGCAGGGCCTGTCAGACCAGGAATCCCCAGATGAGAAGGAACGCTCCCCAGAGATGCACCGCGTCTCCTATGCTATGTCCCTGCACGACCTGCCTGCAAGACCCACCGCCTTTAACCGTGTGCTGCAGCAGATCCGATCACGGCCTTCCATCAAGAGGGGCGCCAGTCTGCACAGCAGTGGTGGGACCAGTGGCCGCCGGGCCAAGAGCAGCTCCCTGGAGCCACAGAGGGGCAGCCCCCATCTGCTTCGCAAGACCCCCCAAGACAGCAGCCTTGCAGCCATCCTACAGCAGCACCAGGGCCGTCCCCGATCCTCCTCTACCACCGACACTGCTTTGCTGCTGGCCGATGGCAGCAATGCGTACCTCCTGGCAGAAGAGGTTGAGGGCGTTGGCGACAAGGTGAGTCCAGGCAGAGGAAGGTCTGGAGGGAAGCTCTGAGGCTGAGGCATCTGCAGAGGGGCCTTGGATCTGGGGAGCTGAGCTGAGGCCTGGCTCTAGTAACACCTGCTCCCCAATTATCTGCCCAACACAAGGGTTGACTATCCATGGGGCCAGTTTTTATTTGTGCAGGGGATTGTTTGACAAAAATGATCCTCCACCCAGGCTGGTGGTCATTTCGGTTTGTTTTCCTTAAACATGCTTTGAATAAGTAGAGAGTGTTGAGCAGTTGAAAGAAGATCAGAACCAGGCCTAATTATTCCACTTCCTAGCAGCATTAACTAGCCACTTAACATCTTGGCACTTAAGTATCACCAATTGAAAATGGGGGAACATGGGGCTATCAGGATGGCTCAGCAGTCAAGAGTACTGGCTGCTACTGCAGCTGTCTGTAACTCCAACTTCTGACCAACTGCACAACACGGGTGCACTTATACACATGCAGGCAGGATACTCATACACATGAAATAATTTAAAAATTAATAAATAGTCTAATAAAGAAAATAGGGGGATGTGAGTATATCTAAATACCTGGAATAATCTAGGTACAGTGTCATGATGGTGGTTATTGCCAACCAAAGAAGAAGAGGAATCTATGAAGCATTATTTGGCACTTCATGTGAAGGGTGAAGTTTGTAACTCCTTTGTCTATCGCAGCAAACATTTAGTGAGTACTTACTGGACGTCTAAGGGAAACGAGCCAGCATTGCTACTCTCATGCTGCCCACTGTCAGAAGTGGGAACAGTGGTAAAAGATGAGTGGGCAGGGCTTTGATGAATGCTTAGGAAGTTTGGGGGTCAGAATAGACAGTGAGGGTGGAAGGGAATTGGCCAAGACCTTCAGGAAAAAATGATTGAATGACACCTTGAAGGGGTCTAACCAGGAAAGGGAGGCACAGTCATTCCGTGTATAGCAAGGCAAGGGAGCAGGGGCCAGAGCACAGAGGGCCTTGCCCTATTGCCTCTGGGAGTCACGTGAAGCTATCAGAGGCTAGTAGACAGAAAAGTAAAAGGAGGTGGTCCCTTTGGAGCTCAGTGTAGACAGTGGATAGGGAAGGGGGAGTTAGGATAGGAGGCAAGGAAGCTGTCTTGGAAGCTATTGTAGTTACTGCAGCCAGGAGGATGGTCAGGATATGAATTCAGAAAATAGTTGGGAGTTGGAAGCAGTGGTATTGGCCGAGAAAGAGGCTCTAGAACACAAAGGCAAGGACAGTGGGAGGAGGAGCCTTGCCAGTGCTCTGGTTGAGGAGTCACGGGAGATGGAACAGGTCTGGGAAAGGGCTGTTCCTTTGTTGGTATGTTGGGAGCTACCTGAGTAGGAGGATCCCCTGGCAGTCAGACTGTGGCGGGGGTTGGGAGGAGAAAGCAGCACTGAGGCTGAAGTACGTTAATGTGGATGAGGTCCTGGAGTGGGGGCACATTTTGAGCGAGGAGGAGGTAAGCGCAAATCCCACTGAAACAGAAGGGGTAAGCACAAATCCTACTGAAACAGAAGGGACAGGCGCATCTGACCAGCTGTTTCTGCACACGGGTTTCTTCCCTCCTTGCCTGTCTTCTGCTTCAGCAGGGTTTCTTCCCTCCTTGCCTGTCTTCTGCTTCAGCAGCATCTTTCTGCAGGTTTGCTCCCACACACCTGCTTTCCCCTCCCAGGCTCTGGGGGCGGGGCTGTGATTCACCTTCCATATAGTGGTCTCCAGCAGCAGCCTGAGGAGGGGCAGAGCCGAAAGGTTGATGGCTGAAAGGTCGAGGTGGCAGAAGATCAGGGATTAGAAGATTAGGCATGAAATCCTGCCTGGCAGAGAAGGAGGCAGAGAAAGAAGAAGGCAGGGGGTATGGACAGAAGGAGACAGGGCTGAGGAAGCTGAAGAGCTGGTGCACTGCAACTGCATAAAGAGAAGATGGAGCCAGAGATGCCATCAGGGTTTACAATTTGGGGGCTGGTTGGGTATGATGTTATGTCACTGGCTGCTCATTCAGAGAACCTGGGTTCACTTCCCTTCAAGCACATGGTAGCTCACAGCCCTCTATTTCCAGTGGTTCTAGTGCCATTTTCTGGCCTCTTCAGCACCTGGTATACATGTGGTACATTTACATACATGCAGACAAAATATACATAAACTTTTTTTTGTATTTTTGAGGCAGGGTCTCCCTTTTAGTACCAGCTGTCCTGGAGCTCGCTCTGTAGACCAGGCTGGCCTTGAACTCACAGAGATCCACCTACCTCTACCTCCCCAGTGCTGGGATTAAAGGTGCACACCACCACGCCCAGCTATACATAAACATTTTTTTAAATTTTATTTATTTTTGTATGCGTATGAATGTACTGTCTGCATGTAGGTTTGTGCACCCATGTCGTTCAATGCCATGGAGGTCAGAAGAGGGTGTTGGATTCCCCTGGAACTGGAGTTAAAGACGGTTCTTCGCTGCCATGTGGGTGCTGGGGATCGAACCCGGGTCCTTTGCAAGAGCAGCTGGCGCTCTTAACCACTAGGCCATCTCTCCAGCCCATATATAAACATTTTAAAGAAAGATTTGGAAGCTGGGCATGGTGGCACACACCTTTAATCCTAGCACTTGGGAGGCAGAGGCAGGCGGATCTTTGTGAGTTCAAGGCCAGCCTGGTCTACAGAGTGAGTTCCAGGACAGCTGGAGCTACAGGAGACCCTGTCTTGAAAAGACCAAAAAAAAAAAAAAGAAAGATTTGGAGGCTTGGTTAGGTGTGATGGTATGTCCCTGTAATCCTAGCACTAGTGAGGTTGAGCCAAGAGGATTCTGAGTTCAAGACCAACCTAAGCCACATAGTGAGACTTTCAATAAAACAAGGGCTAGGGTTAGAGTTAAGTGGTAGCATCTACAAGTATACAAGGCCCTAGGGTTGATCTCTACTAGAAGGGGGAAAAGGGGTTTGTGGGGCTTGGGAAAGAGGTTAGACTCAGACAAGGAATGAGTAGAGATAAATTTAATTTGATATGGCAGAAGCTGATAGATTAGGTGGTCAACCGGCCTGTTCTCCAGGGCCCACCCTTGCAAAGCATTTGTTAGAGAGGACGCTGGGAACATGGGCTCTGCTTTGGGGAATTGGGGGCGAGTTCAGGAGGGAGGCAAAGGCAATCTGATGAGTGGAGGGCAGAGGGAAGAAGATCGCCATGGCAGGGGCCGTGTAACTGGGGCAGGACTGTCTGTGAGAACCCAAGAGTGGGTGGTCCTTCCTCAGAGCACAGGAGCTCTGGGGAAAGAGAAGCTCCAAGGACAGCTTGCTGATGGTCAAGGGCCTGCCTGTGGAGGACAGATGACAGAGAGGATGGACACCGTGGGGGGAAAGCGAGAGTAGCATCATGCAGTCCTGTGTTTGGGAGTGAGAAGCCTGGGTTCTCTAGGTGGGTTCTCTAGTATCAAGGTTCCAAGGAACACTTACATAGAGTTGTTTTCATCATAGATTGCCACCAGTGCAGTTTCAGCTCCCCACACAAGATCTACAACTCTCCAAACACTGACTGTTTTTGACTTCTTGTGCATCTTGACTTTTGAAAATGTGTGGAAGTATGTTCACTTAACACTCATGCGTGGACAGCAGCTCGGGTTGGACTTGACGCTCTTCCATGCTTTTACAGCATCTTTTTGTGAATTCATTAAAGTGGTCCAATGAGCCAGATGAGCCAGGTTATAGCAGGCCAAGTTTTCCAGAAGAAAATAGATCCAAAGAGGAGCTGTGACTTACTAAGACCACAGAGCTCAGAGCTGGGCTCGAACCTGGATTTCCTAGCCCAAGCCCGGTGCTCTTCCCTCATCAGGCTGCCCTGCATGTGTAGCTGATGGGTAAACAGTGACGGAGCTCAGCCAATGTGGCTGACTCAAAGCCATGTTTTGGTATAATCATCATCCTTGGGGATGACTTTGCAACAATCTCTGCCCAGGAGCTGTGAATCATTGTATATGTTCTATGAATGACCCTGCTTCTAGATTTCTTCAAGAAAAAAACTTTCCCAAAGATGGTGATAACTCACCTGTCCGCAGCAGAGCCTCAGGTGACTGCCCCTCTCCTCTTCAGCACTTTCACCTGGATCCCCCTCCATTCCCTTTTATTTGACACCCAGTTTTTGAGCATCTACCAAGTGCCAGGCACTGTTCTAGGATTAGAGATACATTAGTAAATGAAAGAAGTTCCTGCTGTCAAGGAGCATCTATCCTAGTGGGAGGAAGTAACCACTGTGTGACCACATAATATATTTAGTAGTAAGAGTGCTAAGAAGAGGGCTGGAGAGGTGCTTCAGTGGTTAAGAACACTGGTTGTTCTTGCAAAAGCCCTGGGTTTGAATCCCAGCACCCACACGATGGCTAACAACTGTCTATAACTCCAGTTCCAGGGGGATCCAAAGCTCTTTTCTGTCCTTAGTGGGCACTTTAGGAGATGGGTGCACTTAACAAACATGCAGGCATAACAGTCAAACACACAAAAAGGGCTGGGTATAGTGGCACACACCTTTAATCCTAGCACTTGGGAGGTAGAAGCAGGTGGATCTCTATGAGTTCAAGGCCAGCCTGGTCTACAGAGCAAGCTCCAGGACAGCTACAGAGAGATCCTGTCTCTAAAAGACCAAAGAGGAAAAAAACCCACACAAAATAAAAATAAATTTATAAAAATTAAGAGCACTAAGAAGCAAAATAAAAACAGAGAAAGAGGGCAGAGAATGGCGGGTAGGCATGCTGTTTTGACAGGTTGGTCAGAAAAACTCTGGTGCTACAAGGGGTACACCATGTGGATCTGGAGTCGAGTGGGCATAGGGGAGAACACAGAAGAGAACCAGAGACAGGGTGGGCTGGGGGCTGGGGATGGAGGAGGAGGACTCAAGATTGCATGGGACCCAGTATGCCACAAAAAGGACTTTTGATTTTTTTTTTCTCAAGTAATATGGGAAGTCACCAGAAACCCTGGTTACACTGTGCTGGACAGCTTAGGTGTCAGCTTGACACACCTGGGTTGAGGGAGCCTCAGTTGGGGAATTGGCTCCATTGGACTGGCCTGTGGCCATGTCTGTGTGGTGTTTTCTTGATTGTTGAGTGATGTGGGAGGGCCCAGCCACTGTGGGTGGTGCCACCCCTGGTCAGGTTGTTCTGTATTATATAAGAAAAAGTCGGGCATGGTGGCGCATGCCTTTAATCCTAGCACTTGGGAGGCAGAGGCAGGCAGATCTTTGTGAGTTCAAGGCCAGCCTGGTCTACAGAGCGAGTTCCAGGACAGCTGGGGCTACAGGGAGACCCTGTCTCGAAAAGACAAAAAAAAAAAAAGAAAGCAGGCTGAGTATGGGCCAGGGGAGCAAGCCAGTAAGCAGCGTTCCTCTATGGCCTATGCTTCAGGTTCCTGCCCTGAGCTCCTACCTTATGCTCCCTAAATGATGAACTGTGACCTAGGAGATGTGAGCCAAATGAACCTTTTCCTCCCCAAGTTGGTATTGGTCAGACTGTTTTCTCACAGCAATTGAAAAGGAACTAGAGCACACACAGATTGCCATGTGGAGATTGACCCTGACAGTGTTGAGCAGGAGTTGAGCGGGGAGTCTGGCTGGAAAATGTGAGTTACTCCAGAGGAGTTGATGGTCAGAGTGAGTGGGTATGGAGAGGATGGTGGCTGTAGTTTTACTTCAGAGGTCTATGAGGCATGACAGAACGGGAAATGTCGAAGATGGCTCAGGTTTGAGGCCTGGCTGCTGAACAAAAGAAATTACTGTGAACTTAACCAAAGGAGATGGCAAGTGGAACAGCTATTCCTTCTGCTGGGGACAGAGTTAGGATTTGGCTGTTTGAGGCAGCTATTAAACACCCCTGTAGAAATGCCAAATAAGCAGTCAGATGAACCAGTCTGGAGTCCTGGGGAGAGATCCAACCTGGAGGCATACATTTGGGAGGTGTCAGCATATGGATAGCACTTAAAATGATGGGACTGCATTTGCAAGCCTGGCTTCTGCTTGGAGAAGTGTGCTGTAAGAGAGACCTGGATGCACTTGGCTAGAAGAGTGTGATCTTGTGAACCTGAGAGCTGGTGGGGCCCGGCAGTGGGAACCAGGTTGTTCAGCCCGTAATGAGCAAGCGCTGTGTGCAGCAACAGCCCCAGCTCTCATGGGTGAGTCAGTGAGCACATCTTAAAAATTAAATTAGAAAAATCCTGTCACACAGGGGTCTCGAGTTTTCTGAAAGCTGTTGGGGTGGGGGTTGAGCCTTGGGACCTCCTGTTAATAGGGTTCCTCTAGAGTTCTCCAGTTGCCTGAGAAGGCAGGGCGTAGGTGGACAGCAGATACCTTTGGAGGCTGGCAGGATTGGTGATGTTTGCTGCCTGAGAATGCAGGGGCCTGAGGGACTGTGAGCAGGCGTGTCGGCTGAGAGCTGTCTGAGGGCTTTTCTCCACTGCCCAAGAAGAGGTGTGGGAAGGAAGATTTCCTTTTGCCTGTGTATGGAAGGCCAATCCTGGAGCCTTGGTGAGCTGACTGGAGATGATTTCCTGGGTGACAGTGGGAGAAATGGCTGCTCCTTACTCCTCTATGTTTATTTAGAACTTCCAGCTCTGTGACATGTTTGCCTGGTCCATCTTCATAATATCCCATGCAATTGGCAGAGCAGATGTGTTTATCTCCATTTCACAAATCAGACTGAGTTTTCCAGAAATGGAGGGACAGCTTACCCAGGGCATCCAGCCAGGTCCTGGCAGAGAGGAAATGAGACCTTGTGTTGGTCCAAAAGACCAACTGAAGTCTGGGGTCACTAAGAAAGAGAAGGGACCATGCTTTCTTGATCTGGAGCTATCCCTATATGGAAGGATGTGGCCTGGAGAGGTTTCGAGGGGAGAGAAGTGCCTTGTCCTTGGAAAAGGGGTCTTCTAGCCCCCCTATACCCATCAGCTACCTCTCCAGACCTAGAGGCCATTGGCTGGTGTGAGAAGCAGGTGGTTCCGCCCTGTTGATTTGAGTATGAATAGGAAGTATTCTTCTCTCTAGTAAACAGGCCCACGTGCTCCCTTGCAGGCACCCTATTACTAGCATCTATTTTTAATTCATAAGCCTCCCCCACTCCTCACACCCCTCACCATTGTTCGGAGCCTACCAGCTGGCTTTTAGACCAGAGCACCCTGGTAGAGAGCCCTGGCGACATCTAGGGCTGGAGAAAACAGAGGGTCTGGAGTCGCCGCTTAGAGGAGTGAGCGGGTGTGGCGGGGTCAGTTAGGGATTCACCCGACAGGAGAGCAGCTCAGCCTTCATGGGAGCCTCTCTGCCCTGTGTGCCGTCCAGTTTCAGCTGTCTGTGCTGTGCCTTTGGTTATTTCCCCATAAAAACAGCAAAATGCCCCCTACCTGACCCTTCTGCTTTCTGTGAAATGTCTGACATATGTCACATGGGGGGGGGGATCATTTGTCAGTGTACTGGAGCACCACAGTGAACAGCCAATGAAGTTGTGTGCTGCACTAACCTCTGGGACTGGGAAATGTGCCCCTAGCTGGATTAGGCCACCTGGCTCCTTAGAAAACAAAGGAAACATGTCCCCCACTCCTTTTTTTTCCTTTTCTCTCTGTTTCTCTTGCTTCAAAAATAGCTCCTAGAAAATGTGGAGTACAAGGCTCATCCTCATATTTTCTCTCTTCATGTCCAGCTGGACATCTCTGTCCTTGCTGCCTTGTTCAGAATCCCTCCTCTCCTCAGCCCGCTCCCTGCCTGGCTCGGCCCACACCTGCTGGAGGCTGGCGACAAGGGGATGACACGGAGCAGCTCCCGACTTCGACTGGTGCTCCCTTCCCTCCTGTTCTTGAGCAGGGTCTCCATAATCATCATGAACGAGGTGGTAAGGGAGAGAGATACTGTCCTTCCTGGATACTTCTCGAAGCCTCTGGAGGTGTTATCTCCAGGCCCAGATGGGGACAGCAGTGGGGTACAGCACGTCTCCCAGCCCAGGGCAGATTGAGGACATCTTGTGCACTTCCCACCAGATTTATCCAATAACAAAATTCTCCTACCCCACGTAAATAAGTTCCTTGTTTACTGTGAGGATGGTAAGGGAAGGGGTACACCCAAGCTCCACCTCTTGCCAAGAAGACTGAAGTCTTGGCAGGTGCCCAGGGGCCCTGGTTTATTTATGTCTAGGAGTCTGCTGGCTCAGAGGTAGGCAGGGCTGACTGCTGAGAGAGGCTTCCAAACATGTCTCTTGGGCACTGGGGAAAGGAGACCACTTTCCCATGGGGCCTCTGCTGTCCGAATACCTAGGTCTGGCTACTCAAGGGGCCATAAGGACCCTGCTCTAAGGTCAGCCCAGTTGTTCAACACAAATACAGCCACTCTCCATGTAGTGCAGCCCCCTTCCAAGTAGCACCACCACTCACGCAGTCACCCAGGTCTCTGAAGAGGACACCTGCCATTTCTTCCCCTCCTCTACCCCATTGCACCCCCCTTCATCTCTGCATGGAAAATTCTCTTACACAGAAGGAGAGCCAGAGGCAGCTGTCCTGCTTGTTGGAGGAGCCCTCCCAGGAGTGCCAGTCTGCCAGGCATCTGCCAAACCAAGGCTGGGTGGCTCTGATTTGCCACAAACCATTGTTCCTCGTCTCAGTAATGTTTCTTGGGGTACGTGGTATATTCTGTAATGCCTGGAGAGCCAAGGTCCATTTTAGTGTGATTTTATTCCTTATGTTCAAGCCTTGTGGGGTTCTGTTCAGACGTGAGAGGGGACCTTACAAACCAGACTCCAGCGGGTTCGAATCCCAGCTCACGTGCGTGCCCTGCTCTGGCTTCCCCCCTCCCCTGGTGTTTTCTCCAGATGGAACGACCCCATGTCTCTGATTAGCTCTGCCTTCTCCAGTGTACAGTTGCCCAGGACACTGCAGGCCACTTAGATATCTTCTCTGTTACCTAACCCCTCCTTGCTAAGCCCAGGCCAAAGCCTGTGGGAGATGAGCTCTTTGTCTATAGCTCCTGGGGCTAAGATGATGCGGGTCCCAGATATTGATGGGACCCACTGGCCAAGGCTCCCTCAGCCATGCGATGCACTGCCAAGGTGTGCTCAGGCTTTTCATGTCTGCTCCAGCCAGAGCTGGTGACAGTTGGCAGCAAACAGAGCTTTATTGTCGAGCTTCTGATGATGCAGAGCTGGCGCTGAGCATGGGCACGGGGAGTGGGAGTTGGCATGCATCTCCCAGCTACTGGATGTTCTCTTCCTTGCATCTGCACATCCCTGAGATGAGAAACGTGACCCCGGTCCCTTGGTGCCAGGCGAGGCAGTGGAAACACAGTACCATTAATCTGATCCCTGCTTCTGCCTCTTTTTGTAGACGCAGTTAGGACTTTCTGTCTTTATACCCTGCAAGTCAGAGGGCTCTGAAATAAAAGCATAGATACAGCCATTGCATCCCTTTGGGGGTTCCTAGGGAATCAGGGGTTCCCCTGAGCTGCAGTGGAGAGGATCGGGTTCTGCTTCTTCCACCTCTCCTTTTCCCCAGGGACAGGTCATGAGCAGATTGTCAGGCCAGTTTAGTGGTCATTGGTCCCTGCTCCTCAAATACTCTGGAAGTCCTACTTCTTTTGTCCACTCTAACCTTCCCCAAACTAGTTTCAGGGCATCCTGTTCCTCTTCCTCTAGCTCTCCTGATACCCCCACCTCTCTCCAGACCTGGGTTGATATCCATAGCTAGTGAATAATTCAGCATGTTCAGCAAAAGCTAAATCAGAGCCATAGTGATACTGTGATCAGGAGGCCTCCTTGGGGGCAGCTGGAAAGGCAAACCCTGCCTGCCCTGGAAAGACAAATGCCCTGTAATATTAACTTCATTATATAAGGTTTCTTCTCCTGAGAAGGCAGCTTCAAGCCCAA
The DNA here is from genome assembly GCA_009823505.1 of Rhizomys pruinosus. NCBI lineage: Eukaryota > Metazoa > Chordata > Mammalia > Rodentia > Spalacidae > Rhizomys > Rhizomys pruinosus. The sequence goes on from VZQC01010914.1 coordinate 2,178,549, forward strand.
ATATTACCCCGGCCTTGTTCCTATCTACTTACTTCTTGGGGGGGGGCATGATGGCCTTGTAGGCATGCCCCCCAGAAATGCCAGTATCAACAGACTGCATGCCACAATTTGCAGAGAACTTTCATGCATATTTCTTGTTTAATTACGGCAGCTCCTGGTAAGCTCAGAGCCTGTGGATCAGCAGGAGGCTACAGGAATTCTGTTTCAATCCTCTGCTTTAGAAAAGAATTGCTCTCAATTACTGTGGCAAATAGAGTATAGTAGATGGCACTTTATGCCCTAAAAATTGTGCAGAAAGGTCATGTTATCCCTTCGTAGGTCACATCCTCCAGGGCCAGATCCCCTTTATACCTTCCTCTGAGGAACAGAGTACAATAAAGACACAACTTTGATATGCCTAAATGTGACCCAGGTAAATGGTTGTTTCTACTGCCCAAGGAAAGACTCCCTTCTTAGATCAACAAGGGCCTGGCAGATGGAGGAGATACCTCCTTCCTCTCTGGAAGTAGCTGAAAGGCCGTGGTGTGCATGCGTGCATGTGTGCGTGCGTGCGTGTGTGTGTGTGTGTGTGGTTCCTGCCTTTCCATGTTTTCCTACGGTACATGCCCACAGTGTCTACTTCAGATCACAGTGGAGAGAACCAGCCACTCTCTCATTTTCCCAAGGGAGAACAGTGCCCATTGATATGTATCCCTAAGGAAATAAATAGACCTTCTGGCTAGGTTGGAAAGCCAGTGTGAGATAATGACCTCCCCTGGCTCCAGTTTGCAGGAGGAGGGTCTGGTAAGCAGCAGAGAAGCTCTCAGCTTCCCCAGGAGGAGCTGTCAGTGGGGTTTGCTTACCATACATAGTGTGTGGCCCAGGATTTTTTATGGCTTCACCTTGTCTTCTAAGGTTCCAAGTTTAGCTGATCTCTACCCATATTCCCTAGCCTGTGGCTTCTCAGCATTATCCTCAGGCCTCTCACTCTTGAGAATGTGTAGATGACAACTTCTTATTTCTAATTCTATTTGTGTTTGTGGTGCTGGAGGTGTCAAGCCCAGGGTTTCATGCCTACTAGGCAAGTGCTCTGCCACTGAGCTTACCTAGTCCTATTTTTACTTGATTTCTTCTGAAGAAAAAGAATGACAAATAGCAAAGTTTATTTTTTGGTATTTTTATTTATATTTATGTTATGCCTGCATTTATGTTAAGTGCACCTGTTTGTGCAATGCCTGCAAAGGCAAGAAGAGAGTGCTGGGTCCCCTAAAACTGGAGTTCTGGATGGTTGTTAGCTGTTGTGTAGGTGCTGGGTCCTCTGCAAGAGCAGCCACTGCTCTTAACCACTGACCCAATTCTCCAGCCCTGGGATCTCGATCTCTCTCTCTCTCTCTCTCTCTCTCTCTCTCTCTCTCTCTCTCGGAGAGAGTAATATGACAAAGGAAGAGAAAAGTAAAATATTTAAAGAAGTAAGGACATGATACAAAAATTAAGTAAAAAGGAAGAATATGTAAAGAAAACTGAATGAGGGAGAAGCCAGTGCAGAAGGGTGAGCCTGCCAAGAGAGAGGGCGGGGCTTCCATCCAGCCTCCCCTCCAAGGCAGCACAAGCCCATCCACGGCCCTCACACTCAGCTCCACTCGGAAGGAGAGAGAAGGTGAGGCCAGAGAGTCCCAACCACAGCTCAGCTACCTGGGGCTGTGGATTAGTGGTCAGCACTTGCCTCTGCCCAGAATATGGCCAAGACTTCCTAGGAAGTACATGAATTTGCAGAAGGAGAGCTGCGTGGTGGCTCGTGTCCTTCAGAGGCAGCACTGTAACGTTTGTGGCAGCTGCGTGGTGGCTCGTGTCCTTCAGAGGCAGCGCTGTAATGTTTGTGGCAGCTGCGTGGTGGCTCGTGTCCTTCAGAGGCAGCGCTGTAACGTTTGTGGCAGCTGCGTGGTGGCTCATGTCTTTCAGAGGCAGCGCTGTAACATTTGTGGCAGCTGCGTGGTGGCTCGTGTCCTTCAGAGGCAGCGCTGTAATGTTTGTGGCAGCTCTTCCATGTCTGCCTGCCAGTCTCAGCTTTGCTCCAGGTCACAGCTACTTTTCGGTCCCTGGCTTAACTCTTCCAGGTAACATCTGAAATACTGTGATGTGTGTATACATTCCTGTGTGGTGAGAGGGCCTCAGTTCTAATCACCTATTTTGTTAAGACCTATGGCTTGTGCGGCTGTGTGCACCACTTGCAGCTAGGAAGGCTGAGATGAGGCTATGCAGCCTCCGCAGCTCGGCTCATACACTCTCTACGTGCCCCATTCTGGTTCTGTGGGTGTCCTCCTGCAGGCCACTCGCTCTGTGGATATACTGTCTCCTTTGTGGTTGGAAAGAAGCACGGCCAGTGCCTGGCAAGACTGTAGAGCTTGTGGGTAGCGAGGTAAGGATTTCTAGCAGGCATTCTTCCAACTCCCAAGCTCTCCGCCAGGCTACTGAAAAGTTCGGCAGCCATGGAGCCCAACGGGGGCTCATCTTCCTGCCAGAATCTTCACTTTCAGCCTCCACCCTTTCACTTTCTTCTCATTGCAGTTGTAGAAACCGAGTCTTAGAGCCTATGGAGACCTGACCATAGTTCTGGAGCAAGTTCAGACCAAGTCTGAAACATAGGCCCTGAAATGTCCTGATGCCCACCTTTGGCTGATTCCGAGGCTCAGAAGGAAAGGACTCTGTCCTGCTAGCTTGCTTGGCAGGTGCTGGCCTGGTTGTTTGTTCCTCTTCTCTGAGAAGACTACTGGTTCCCCCGTGGACCCTTCCCTCCCTTTTCCAGCCTGTCCGTTACTGATGGCTGACTTGCTCCAGGAGTGGAGTAAAGCAGTTCATTAAAGGGCTGTTTTCCTCAGGGTCTTTTTGGTGCCATATAACTTCTTGCTGCTTCTGAGCCTTTAGGATTAGGAAGTCTGAGGAGTAAGTTCTGCCATGCAGAGACCACCCCAGAATTCAGACCCCTCTCCACTCTGGTCTCCTGTGACCACTGCTACGACCACCTCCTTTTTATGCTTATAAGAAAAAGGTATAGACCAGTGAGACGGTCCAGTGGGTAAAAGGCACCTTCTGTCAAGCCTGATGACTCGAGTTCAGTCCACAAGACCCACAAGGTGGGAGGAGAGAACCCTTCCAATGCGTTGTCCTCTGACCTCCACATGTGTGCCATGGTGAGCATATGCACACAGGCATACACACAGGTACACAAAATAGATAAGTAAAATGCAATTAAAAACAAAAAGAAAATAGGTTAGGAAGAAAAGATGAGGGGAATGACTTGGAGGGCTTGGGATTCCACCTGCTGCTGCCGCTGTGCATGCCAAACCCCAGTCCAGCTTCCCCAGTCGACCAGATACAGGGTAAGTTCTTTTTTTTTTTTTTTTTTTTTTGTCTTTTTGAGACAGGGTCTCCCTGTAGCCCCAGCTGTCCTGGAACTCACTCTGTAGACCAGGCTGGCCTTGAACTCACAAAGATCCGCCTGCCTCTGCCTCCCAAGTGCTAGGATTAAAGGCGTGCGCCACTACGCCCGGCGTCAGGGTAAGTTCTTAAGCTCACTCCTGAGGTTCTGGATTCTCTGGTACTTTCGTCATGACTCAGACATTGTCCTGGTTACTTTCCATGTCAGATCCTTCCCAGGAGACAGAGGAAGAATTAGGTGATGAAGACTGAAAGTATAAACTCAACTCTACCAGCAGGAGCAGTGTGCAGAGTGTTGAGTAGTTATGGACTTCATAGCATATATTACATTTATAAATTAAAGTGGTTTGGCCAAGAAAAATAAGTAAATAAAAATTAAAAGGTTAAAAGTCTTAGCTTGATGGAATTTTGAAGGGAGGGCAGGGGAAGAGCTTTCTTGAGCATAAAAAAACCCAAGCTGGGGCTGGAGAGATGGCTCAGCAGTTTAGAACACCGACTGCTCTTGCAGAGGACCTGAGTTTGATTCCCAGCACCCACATGGCGGCTAAGAACCATCTTTAACTCCAGTTCCAGGCGAATCCAACGCCCTCTCCTGACATCCGTGGCATTGCACGACACAGGTGTGTCAACCTACATGCAGACAGTACACTCATACACATAAAAAATAATAAATATAAAATAAAATAATTTTTAAAAAGATGGTAAATTAAAAAATAAAAACTAAGCCATACTTGTTGGAACCGCTGCAGAGGACTTCCATTATCCGGAAGTCCTATCCACTGTTTCAGTGAGATAGTCCGCCATCCTATGATATTAACATCAAGGGAGAGTTGGCCTCATGCTGGACACAGGAAAGGGTCCAGGTAAACGTAAGATCTGAGTCCCTACCTTCCTGTAGATTAACAGGGACACCAAGATCTTATATTTACAAATTGTTATGCAAGAGGATCAATACTTCTCAAAGTATAAACAGTAAAACCTTAGAAGGGAGGCTGTGTGCGGAAGGAGACATTGCTGAGAGCTTTCCTGACCTGGCCCTGCAGGTCAGAGCTGGCCTCAAACATGGAGACCATGTAATATGCTTTGCAGCCTCCCCCACAAACTCCAAGTCATCAGCCACCACATGTGTGTGCAGTGTCTATGGCCCTGGGTGTGGGGATTCTGGGTCTCGGTGATTTGGGGGGGAAGCCTCGGCACTGGCTTCTAGAGATAGCACTGGGCCCTTCTTATCTCTTGAGACCTTCTTGAACTTGAGACTGCCCCATCAGCATGATCCACATTGATCTTCAGTATTTAAGGCTCGTGTGCCTCTCTGGGCTCACATGGATGCAGAATCCACATCGTCTTCAAGCCAGTACTGTGCCTTGGAAAGCTGCTGCTAGAGAAACAGGGCCCGGCCCACACCTCTGCTGACAACCCCATCTCCTTCCTCACCACCCTGTCCTCATCCCTGGCCCTCTGGCCCCCTCTGCTGGCCACAGGATTTCCTACTACGACTGCACAGATGAAGTCCAAGGAGAAAGAGACTGCCGTGAGTTTGCCATCTGTGTTGTGTCCTGGGTGTTTTCGCCTGGGCAGTGCTAGGGGACAGACAGCAGGTAGGAGGAAGCATGCTGTGAGCTGGCTGCAGTGGTGGCCAGATCATGACGGGCTTCTGGGACACTGTCTCAGGACAGAGAAATTTCTCCACTGAGACTGGCTGCCAGTGTTGGCAGATCTGGACTGGGAGTGAGTGTGCCTTAAGCCAGTGAGCAGGGAGAGTGGGAGGACTCTGAGTAGGACCCTTCTGGGAGGCTCGTTTCATTCTGAGCTGAAGCAGGGTGAGGCTGAGCTCCTTACAGGAGTGTTTCTGATTACAGGGTACATTTCTGGACATGTAACTGGGAGGGATGGGTCAGAACGCCTGTCTGGCGTGTGAACAGTGTGGCTGTATTTGGGTGTACATGGTCTGGATTTCCCTATGGCCTTCCACCCACTGCTCCCATCCTCCTGCACACTGGACTGCAGAAAGGCCCTAATCAGTTTGATCCTCTGCGGGGTAGCCCTCCATATCCTGCCAGTCGGGAGAGAGCGGCCATGTGCCCAGGGGAGGAGGGAATCTAGAGCAATCCGCCCCTAATCCCCGCTGGGTCTCAGACTGGAGATGGCAGCTGCAGAGCCTGGGGGCTCCGGCACGCCAGCTCGCAGACTCCGATTCCTTGCAGCAAGTCCAGTGCTGCCCAGGGACTCGGAGTCTGGGAACCTGGCACTGTTCTCAGATAGCTGGGGCCTTAGAGCTCCCGGAACCTCCTCGCCAGCACAGCCGTGGGAAACAGTGCCCACACAGGTGAGGCTCTGGGTGGGGGAAGGAGAAACTAACCGTTGAGACGGAATAGGGTTGTGGGGTAAGAGACATTTCTGGAGTGTGCCAGGTGGCTGTGCTCCCTTTCTGAGCTCTCTAGAGCCAATCTCTCTTCTGTCCAGTTGCAGAGAACTCTGTGCTATAGGAGAGCTGGCATGGAATTAAGTGTAAAGGGTGTTTCTGGTTGTGGTTGCTCTGTACAGCGAGAGGGAAATGGGAAGGACCACGGGCTGTAGAGAGTCCCAGGCCGAAGTGCTTAGCTATGGAGAATTCAGAGACACAAGCTCCAAGGTCCCAACCAAGAATCCATGGGTTTGGGGAGAAACAAGGAGAAAACTGGACATTCATGTGGACCAAAGGGCTTTGTTCTCAGGAAGGCCAGGACTGAGAGGAGAATGTGGTTTTGATCACAGTGAACGCATAGCCCTAATGGAAAGGCTCAAACCAAGGTGCAGATGAAAGGAGGCCCTTCCACCAGGAGGGGGCGTAGTCCTTAGGGCGGGCAAGCTTGCTGGCTGCAGGGGCATGTTGCTGGTAGGCAGGTAGCTGCATGCTGCCTTGGGATGGATGGACAGACGGTGCATGAAAACCCGAGAGTTGTCTCCTCTATCTGTAGTCTGCACCCTGTAATCCCCTCGTAGCAATGAGAGATGGCTTTCAAAGCCACGAGGGCATGCTCTGCCTCGCCGTGGGCATGCTCTGCCTCGCCGTGGGCATGCTCTCACTGTACTCACTGTACATAAGCCCCTTGTGTGCCCAGTTAAGTGTCTAAACCTCTGGCTCCCTGCCCTCTGGAAAAAGGACTCGGGCTCACTGTGTTTCCCATACCTACCCTCTTGCCAACCTGGAGGTGTTTGGGTCAGTGTGATGACCCATCCAGAGCTGGACTGAGCAGCTCCACGTGGCCCACATGGCCCCACTGGGAAGAGACCAGGAGCCAAACAAGATAATACTGTGCTGGAACAGAAGCAGTTTGCGACTCAGGACTGGTGCCGGAGGAGCCCCTCTGCTCTAGCTGGACTGTCAGGTCTCTCCTACCCAGCTTTGCCATAAGCCAGACTCCCTCCTTGGGGCTGAGAGCTTTGAGCTGACCCTGGGCTTTCTTCTCCGACCTGCTCTGCTTTATCTAGTTTCTCTCTGGGTAACTGAGGCTCTCCACCCCAAGAGGCTGCCAGGATGAGTCTTGGGACAGTAGTGACCTAGTCAAGCCATCTGCAGAGTCACTGCACAGTCCCCCAATCTGTATACTTACTTGCTGAGCTCTGACTCAGTGATAGCCTAGACCCTGTCCTCAGGAGCATCATCTTGTATGGACTCACCTATTTGGCTAGGCACACAGACAGGTCAGAGTTCATACCTGACCTGAAGGACGCATAGGAACCCAAAAGATCTCTTCATTTCTATCCTCCTTCTTCACCTAAGATTGCCCTTGCTATCTATTCTTTTTCCAACTAGACAGGATGATTCCTGATGCCAGCCTGGGATGGGTACCCTAGCAGGAATTCTCTGTGAATCTGAGAAGAGGCTGCCTGCCCCAAGGTGGGGAAGGTCATAGGTCCACCTGTGAGTACAAGTATGAAGCATGAACTCCTCACAAGTAGTATTTCTATGACCCATGTGCATACATTACTAAAGAAAGAAAATGATAATTTGCTTTTCACAGTGCACACAGATAAAACTCTCCCTTCCCAAAGCAGCACTTAAACTAGGTACTGGCCTTCCTGATAGTATCTCCCATTTGCCCACCAACTGCAGGGACCCTGTCTATTGAGCTAGTATGCATGGGGGTGGGGGTGGGGAACCAAGTGTTCCAGGGCCAGGTTAACCTGAGGAACTGAGCTCAGGCCCGGGAGGAGGTAAGAGTCCCAGAGGGTGATGGGAGCCAAGGCTGGGAAACCCTGATCCAGCAGCTCCTGTAATCTGGCAGTGTGCCTGATCCAGCTTCAATTCATGTTGTTGAAAGGGGGCAGGGAGACAGGTCTGTGGTGCTATAAGGCCATGCAGACAGGTCTGTGGTGCTATAAGGCCATGCAGAAAGTGTGTCCCGCTGTTCATGGGCTGCGGAAAGATCCTATAGAGCCAAGAAAGGAATAGCAATAGTCCTTAGAGACTCAGGGTACAACCCAATTCTGCCTTATCTAGGACATTCATGTCTTAAACTTCAGTCTGTGGCTGAAGCCCTGGATGGTGGGCTTCCTGAACAGGACCATGTCCTGGCCTCCTCTGCTGCCTGGCATGGGCATGATTCTCCTGACCGCCAGCTTGCTCTTTAGAGTCTGCTTAGCCTGTTCATAGGGATTCATCCCAAGTCAGGAACCTGTAGTAGGACTAACCTGTCTCAAGGAGGGGACTAAGGTGAGGGGAGTAAGGTGAGGGGACCATGGCAGGGGCTTTGGCTCCAGATGTGATACTGGCAGCTGGTGGCATGAGCAGAGGAAGTTCTACACCATCTGGATAGAGAAGCGGTCCGACCTTTGCAGCTGGTTCCTGCTCCAAGCTGTAGATCTGGGAGTTTCCGCCTGTCAATGATGCATTAGGTTACCTATACTGCTGCTCTTTCAGTTCCTAGCCCAGCAGAGGTGTGCTCTGGCAAGCATTTCTCTATGGACAAGAGGCAGTGAGAACAAGACCCAGATGCCGTTTTGCAAATAACTGACATTTTGACATACCCTCACCTTCCACATCCACACTGCAGATGTCACCTCCTAGTTCCAAATCATTTTCATCATCCTCAAGGAAACCTGGTATCCATTAGGTTCTCCTTTCCCTACCCCTAGTCCTTTGCAACCACTAATCTATAATCTCTGGATTTAGCATTCTGAAGTCTCATGTAGTAGAATCATTTCATTCAACATACAGTTTCTACTTCAGTTCTTTGGGGTATATACCAAAGAGTTGAATTGCAGGGTTATGCAATAATTCTGTATTTAACTTTTGAGGAACCACCACACTGTTCTATCTAGTGGCTGCTCGACCTCACCTTACCAGCAAAGCATGAGGATTTCAGTTTCTACACATGCTTACTACACTGGTTTGCTCTATTAAAAATGTTGTACCCCAACAGATACAATGAAGGTATTTGCCACCAAGCTTGATAACCCCAGGTCAATTCCAGGACTCACATGGTGGGGAACTAACTCCTGAAAGTTGTTCTCTGACCTCCTCATGTGTGCCCCCATAAAAATGTAATTTTAATTTTTAATTTTTTGTCTGCATGTATGTAAGTGCACTGAGGGCCCTGCAGAGGCCAGAAGAGGGCATCAGATCACATAGAACTGGAGTTACTTGGACATTAGCCACCACATGGATGCTGGGACTCAAACCCGGTCCTCTGAAAGAACAGCAAGTGCTCTTAACCACTGAGCCATCTCTCCAGCCCCATAAATGTAATTTTAAAAGAGAAATTTACTTTTTAAAAAAAATGTTATAGTCAAGACCATGTTTGGTGGTACACATGCCTTTAATCCCAGTATTTGAGAAGCAGAGGCAGGTGGATCTCTGTGAGATTGAGGCCAGCCTTGTCTACGTAGTGCATTCCAGGCTAACTTTGGCTACAGAGTGAGATCTTGTCTCAAAACACCACAAAAACAAAGAGACTTGGAGGATGCAGGGCAAGAGAGTTCCTACCTTGCTTAGATATTACCCCCTGAGGAGAGTGGGTGTTAATGCTGTGTGGCTGGGACAGACCAGAGGAGTTAGGCATTAGGGCTGGACTCCCAGGCTAGCCCTGAGAGTTGAGAAAGGACCTGTCAAGGGGAAGAGGACCCTGGGCCCCTCCACCTCACTGTCAGCCCTAGGAATGTATGTTTCCCCTCTTAATCATGGGGATTTTCACAGCCAGGTTCAATTCTGCTTTTCCACTTACAAGCAAATAGCTCAGCCTCTCCGGGACCTAGGAGGCATAGAGTTCCTTTCAGGAATGGGGTGCACTCAGCAGCCTGGAGAGGAGAGGTGTGGGGCATCTGGGTGTTCCTATTAGTATGCAGGATTGTCCTTGTCCCCCAAACCCTGGAAAAACTTTTCCACAGGTCAGTCACCTTGTGTGTGATGAGAACATGTCTCAGTGAGTGAGTAGAGTCTACATCAGAGTTGAGATTACTCCATCGGGGTTCTGGGCTACCTCTGCCTACATCCCTGAATCCTGTCCCGCTTCCCTGATGGCTTGTGGACTGTACAATCTCCAGAGAAGCCCAGCCCTAGGAGGCTTTCTGTGGCCCTGCTCTCTCCCAGTCACTTACTCTGCCCTTCTCTGTGACCAATGCCAGTTGTCTGGGGAGTTTTCTAGGGAATCCGTTCAGACGGAAATGGCTGTTTCAGCCTTGAGAACAAACGAAACCACAAGGGCCCCTCCACCCACATGCATGTTCACACCCAAGCTGGAGAGGCGCTGGAGTTAGCTTTCATGGAGACCTAGGAAGGAAAGAGGGTTGGCTTGGTGAGAAGAGCAGATGTCCTGGTGGTGAGTGTTCATGGGGGATTTTCTGCGCTGCAACCACTCCTGGGATGTTGAGGGGATTTCCCTCTCCTTGTACTGGCCCCAGGCAGAAGTCTTTTTTCTTTTCTTTTATATGTATCTATTTTTTTCAATGTATGCATTTAACTTTTTTACATTTATTTATTTATTTATTTATTTATTTAGTGAGCATAGGTGTAAAGCCTGGAGGGCCATACCTAGCACAGGCCTACAGATAGAAGTAGTACAAAGCTGGGTGTGGTGGCACATGCCTGTAATCTCAGCACCCAGGAGACAGAGGCAGGTGGATCTCTGTGAGTTCAAGGCCAGCCTTGTCTACAGAGCGAGTTCCAGGCCAGCTGGGACTAAAGGAGACCCTGTCTCAAAAAGACAAAAAAAAAAAAAAGTGGTACAATATTGTTACTTTATTTTGCTGTGCAAGACATTAGAATGGACATTTGGGGGGAAGAGGATATCCAAGGAGCCAAAGGGAAATGCCACCTCCTGACAGCCTGTTGAGGTGACTCTTCCTCTGGAATGGTCTATGATTAGAGACTCTTTAGCCTGAGCCAGTAATTTTTTTTTTTTTTTTTTTTTTTTCTGTCATTTTTGAGACAGGGTCTCCCTGTAGCCCCAGCTGTCCTGGAATTCACTATGTAGACCAGGCTGGCCTTGAACTCACAGAGATCTGCCTGCCTCTGCCTCCCGAGTGCTGGGATTAAAGGTGTGCACCACCACGCCCCACATCTGAGCCAGTCATTTTAGACCTACTTGTCACCATGGGGTTTCTGGAGCAAGATGCCCAAGCTGGACAGCAGAGGAATGAATGGTGGGCAGCCAGCTGCAAGTCTCTGCCACCTTTGGGCATCAGGGGCACCGAGTCTCATTCCTGGGCACTTCACAGCATCCACGCTACTTACCTCTGTAAGCCAGACAAATGCCAAGTGAAGAGAGGAAAGAGGAACATGGCCCGAGTGGGGCCCGGGCCAGCGGGCAACGTCCTGTTCACTCTCCCTCCTGGTCCTCAGGGGCTGCTGCTCAGCGTCCTCATATCCATTTCTTATGCTCCGTCCACTGTCCTCAGTAGGCAGGGTAGGCCTCTCCCCTCACAAGTAAGAACAAATGGTGGGGCTGGAGAGATGGCCTAGTGGTTACAAGCCCTGACTGCTCTTGCAGATGACCCGGGTTTGATCCCCAGCATCCACAGGCGGCTGAAAACCGTCTTTAACTCCAGTTCCAGGGGAATCCGACACCCTCTTCTGACCTCCGGGGCATTGCACAACACGGGTGCACCAACCTACATGCAGACAATACATTGATACACATATGAAAATAAAAACAAAGAGCAAATGGCACCATGCAGGCAGACTGCCACGCCCATCACTGTCAATGCCCATTGCCTGTATGTTCTGTGCCCCAGGAGGAAATTAAGGGGGGTTGGGCATTTATGGTAAGAACGGTAATCTCATAGGAAGGCCAAGTTCTTTAATATCAAAGTACATAGAACTTCCTTTTGGACACTTCTGTCAATATCGAGTAAATACATTGTTATAGTCTATTAAATTTAGTCTAGCTTGATTATAGGCATCACCCCCTGCCCCCAGGGAAAAAACTCTGCCTAGATTCAGATCCAGCATTTAATATATACTTTCTGTGTGCCTCATGCTGCTAAGTGCTTATGAGATACCAGCCATGTAATGCTCTCATGAGACTTGAGAGTAGGTATAATTATAGTTGTTTTAAAGGCAAAAACACTGAAGCTCGGGAAAACCAAGAGATGGACCGTTTGTCATCGGTGCAGGGAATGAGGGGTGAGGGGGGAAGGTGAGCCAGGCAGACCTCAGGAGCAGGACCTCAGGGCAACTGTGGAAGTGCTTCTTGGATACCAAAGGTCAGATTCTGAGGAGGAGAGCCCTGAGGCACGAACACCTTTGGGAGCTCAAGGGGACACGAGGGAATACACAAAGCCGAGCCAGGAGGGCCCATGACCCAAAGAACCCCAGAGAAAGCTCAAGAGGAGCTCCCTCTCCTGGCTCTTGAGCTTGACAGGACTGTTGTTCTGGGTGGTATTTTCCAGTAACTTTGCAAGTGACTTCTGCCTTGGACTGGTTCCAGTTCTGGTGCTTGTGACTGGGCTACGTTCTTTGTGTTTAATCCCTTCACCAACATAGAACTCACCCCACCCTGTCCCCCATTGCCTTTCCCAGCCTTGTGTAGTGATAAGATACTCAGCTGCAGACTGACAATCAGACATCCTGGCAGGCGCAGGGCCCCGGAGTAGCAGGTTCCTGTCTGCCTACACGTCCCGCCGGAGCACAGTCCTTATCTTCCCTGCCCTTCCCTTCCCTTCTCTCCTCCCCCTCATTCTTTCTCAGGCCTCTTCTCTGTGTCTCTGAGCTGTTTGGCCCCCTTGTGTACTCAGGAAGCCTGACTGATGTGAGGAGAAGAAAGACTCTTGCCTGCTTTCTTGCACAGTCCTCCCTTTAGCTGGGCTTGGGGTCTTCACCCAGACCTCTCTGTCTCCCTTGGCCTGAGTCACCTCTGGAGCGTTAGTCCTCAGGACCTCCCCAGCAGAGGTGTGCACACACTTTTCCAAGTTCTTAGAGACTGAGAGAGGTCAAACGTTCCCACCATCATGAAGGGGCTGAGATTACTGATGCCCCTAAGCAGCTGGAAAGTAACAGGCCAGCAGAGCTTTGCCAGTGAAGAGCAGAAAGGAGAACTGGAAGGCATGGGCACAGTGTGGGCTTTGGTACCTTTAAGGGAGAGGCATGCTCAAGGCAAGAGCCTTATTATTATTAGGGAAACTGAGTCCAGAGAGACAGCTCATCTCAACTATGAGAGATCTACCACACGGGCCAGTGGGGACTTGGGTCTCCTTGGTTGCTACACGGGAGCAGCAAGAGTTGCAGATCAGAGGTTCTGTCTTTTCATAACTGTGTGTCCCCAGGTCACTTGCTAGACTACCTCAGTCCAAAGGCAAAGTGGATCTGCCTAGACTTCATTTAGGGGTGCTGTAGAGCTCAGGGAGAGAACCCTTTGTCTGAGGCATGCCCGATGTAGAAGTTCAGATGTCCCTGGAGTTTCCCCTTGTCCTGCATCCCCTGTCCAGGTGGAGTGGCCACAGCAGGCTGTCCAGGACTGCCATTCCTATGCCCCATCATTTATTCATGCTTCCTCTGCTTAACTCCTTCCCCAGGGTGACAAGGGAGACCTCGTGGCCCTGAGCCTCCCCTCTGGCTCTGGCCATGGTGACATTGATGGCCCCACCATCCTGGACGTGGCAGATGGGGCTCCAGACCCTCAGCGGACTAAGGCCGCCATCGAGCACCTGCACCAGAAGATCCTAAAGATCACTGAGCAGATCAAGATCGAGCAGGAGGCGCGAGACGACAACGTGGCAGAGTATCTGAAGCTGGCCAACAACGCGGACAAGCAGCAGGTGTCGCGCATCAAGCAGGTGTTTGAGAAGAAGAATCAGAAGTCCGCCCAGACCATCGCCCAGCTGCACAAGAAGCTGGAGCACTACCGCCGGCGCCTGAAGGAGATTGAACAGAACGGGCCCTCACGGCAGCCCAAGGATGTGCTGCGCGACATGCAGCAGGGTCTGAAGGACGTGGGCGCCAACATGCGTGCCGGCATCAGTGGCTTCGGCGGTGGTGTTGTGGAAGGCGTCAAGGGCAGCCTCTCTGGCCTCTCACAGGCCACCCACACCGCAGTGGTGTCCAAGCCCCGGGAGTTTGCCAGTCTCATTCGCAACAAGTTTGGCAGTGCAGACAACATCGCGCACTTGAAGGACCCCCTGGAAGATGGGCCGCCCGAAGAAGCTGCACGGGCGCTGAGTGGCAGTGCCACCCTAGTGTCCAGCCCTAAGTACGGCAGCGACGACGAGTGCTCTAGCGCCAGTGCCAGCTCGGCTGGGGCGGGCAGCAACTCGGGCGCTGCGCCGGGAGGTGCACTGGGGAGCCCCAAATCTAACACTCTTTATAGTGCCCCTGGGAATCTGGACACACTGCTGGAGGAGCTGCGGGAGATAAAGGAAGGTCAGTCCCACCTGGAGGACTCCATGGAGGACTTGAAGACTCAGCTACAGAGGGACTACACGTATATGACCCAGTGCCTGCAAGAAGAGCGCTACAGGTAGGTGCTGCTCCGCCTCACGGCTGCAAGCGGCCCTGTGGGAGGGCAGGAGGCGCAGAGCTGTGGAAGGTGGCAGAGGGGCGTGTGGAAGGTTCCTGCACACTGCCCGGAGCAAAGGTTTCTGAGCTCTGTCCAGAGCTCTTAAGGTTCCTCCAGCTTGGAAGGTTCTATCTCAGGTTGCTTTACTTGCATGGGTGTCATGTGCTTAGTGCACAGAGGGGAAACCGAGGCAAGCACCAGCTCTGTGTCCATGCTCCTCTGGAGAGACTGCTTGGGGAGCATTTTGGAGACAGCTACCTGGGTTCAAATCCCAGCTGTTACTTTGATAACTGGAACAAAGCAACTAGCATTCTGCACCAGTTTTGCCTGTCTGTGAAGTGAGGCGACCCTGATCCTGACCTCACGGAGTGGCTATAAAGACTGAATGAGTCAAGCTATAAATGCAGAGGGTGAATGTGTAGCACAGACGGGTGGAACACTCGGTGGGGGCTCCTTTAGGGCAGGATATGAGCTGGGGTCTGGTCCCCCTCCTGCCCCTCTATCCTTAGCTACTCTGCTCTTTGGGTCTTGCCCTCTGGGATTCTGGGGGAACTCTTCCTTAGTTAGCACTTCTTCTTTCCACATGACAGTCGTGAAGTTGAGGGGAATCCCACCTAAAAACTAACCATCTCCACCTTGTAGTCATGTTTTGAAACTGGTCCTTTTCAGAGCAGGAATCACATCCACTGTCCCCCAGTGTCCCTGCTACCCAGACCACATCTTAGCCAGGGTTTAAGAGCCCACCTTGAAGTCCCATTTTTTTTAATAGTGTCTCATTTCGTAGCCCTGCCTGGCCAGGAACTCACTATGTAAACCAGGCTAGACTCTGACTCATAAAGATCCACCTGTCTCTGGCTCCCAAAGGCTGGGACTGCCACCATGCTGGGCTGCAGTCATTCAGTCCTAACCCCATCATAAGCCATGTCATCCCAGGCAGATTCCTTAACCTCTGTGTCTCACTCTCCCCATCTGTCAAATAGGGATGACCTAGTACTCTCTCGTGTGGCTATATGAGGATCCCATGAGATGGGGTGGCTAAATGCCAGCACAGGGTGGGCTCAAAGAAGTGCTGTCTTGGAGTTAAGAGCAGAACATGGGAGTGGTTCACATGTCACTGCTGAGAGATACATTGGTCCTAGAGACAGAAGAGCATCTCGGGAGTCGAGAAGTGGCACCACCCCTTCTCCTTCCCCAGGTACGAGAGGCTGGAGGAGCAGCTGAATGACCTGACTGAGCTGCACCAAAATGAGATGACCAACCTAAAGCAAGAGCTGGCGAGCATGGAGGAGAAGGTGGCGTACCAGTCCTATGAAAGGGCCCGGGATATCCAGGTATGCCCTGGGACCATCCTGGGGAGGCCATGCCATGCTGACAGAGCTGGCAGAGGCTGCTCCCTCCATAGGGCAAATGGACAGACACAGGATGCACTGACAACACTGGTATGGAGACCGTGTCATGTGGGGCTTCATAGGCAGAGGCTGCTCCATAAACACAGATGCAGGAGAGGGCAGTGTTGGTGGGGTGGACAGAGGAGCAGGGCAGGCCTTTGGCTGAGTGTGTGCACTGTGCAAACGGCAAATCAGTGGGCATGGGCTACCCATGCTCACTATATCTTTGTGGCAGCTTTGCAGATGAATAATCGTCATTTTCAGGTACCAGCCTGCCTCCGTATGAGCTGGGACCAGACTAGCCAGTTCTTCCCATATTAACCAAGACTTCCATTTCCTGGCACCCTCAGCAAATAGTCACGAGTAACCACTGCCAGTGAACCTAACCCCTCTTGGCCTTGCAGAGGCCAGCATCACCACCTTCTTGATGGGGTAGTGTACCAGTCTGTTTTCCTTCACTGTAGCAAGATCCATGAGTCTGAATCATTTGTAAAGAGAAAGATTCACCTCGCTTGCCGCTCTAGAGGTCCGGGAGGAGTACAAGGACAAGCTTAGCTGAGCTCTGCTGAGAACGCCATAGCACTAGCCTGTGTAGTGGAGCTGTGTAATGAGGAGTTCCATAATGAGGCAGAAAGCCAGAGAGATCTGAGGTCAGACTTTCCAGGAACTAACTCACCAGTTAGCTGTAGTACTTCCAATTACCCGGCTTCTCTGCACTAGGCCCCCCTTTTACAGGGTCAGCCACTCCAACATTGCTGTAGGAGGAGCCGGGCCACCTTTGGGACTCACAGTTAAGCCCTATTCGAACCGGAACAGGTGGAGAAGGCTCACACACACATCACCCTCTGTCCCTGTAGGAGGCTGTGGAGTCCTGCCTGACCCGAGTCACCAAGCTGGAGCTGCAGCAGCAGCAGCAGCAGGTGGTGCAGTTGGAGGGTGTGGAGCATGCCAACGCACGGGCGCTGCTGGGCAAGTTTATCAACGTGATTCTGGCACTCATGGCTGTGCTGCTGGTGTTCGTGTCCACCATTGCAAACTTCATCACGCCCCTCATGAAGACTCGCCTGCGAATCACCAGCACCGCCCTCCTGCTCCTCGTCCTCTTCCTCCTCTGGAAGCACTGGGACTCCCTCACCTACCTCCTGGAGCACGTGCTACTGCCCAGCTGAGCAGCTGCTGCCCTCCCTGGACTCTCTGGACTCCACTGGTCACTCTTATCCAGGAGGGCCCCAAGTCCTTTGGACTTTGTCACGTGTCCTGTTTGGCCTCTCGTCCAAACTGCCCATTCCGCAGCTCCTGCCCCTGCTCTGTGCTCCTTCCGTCCATACCTTCTCCCTTTTGGCCTGAAGGTTGCTAAGAGAGTGGCCCAGGCTGGAGGGAGTTGGGACCGTAGGGCCAGATGCAGAGAGGCCACCAGGGCTGCCTCGTTTGGATATTGACAGTCATGTGGACTTTTCTGAGCTGACCTGGGTATGTCATAGGTCAGGAAGACCACTAAGACAGAAGGCTAGGTCTCTGCCTCAATTTCCTGAGGGAAGAGCCTACCCTGGAGGCAGCCACCAAGCTGTCCCATGGGAGACAGTATGGTTGAAAGCTAGTGCTGACCCCAGAGAGTGCAGGAAGAGGAGGGTCCCTAGCCATCGGGTGCCTCCAGGCCAGAGCAGCTAAGAGCAGCCACGGGGAGCCAGGCTCACCCTTCCCTCCCCTTCTGCCCACTGACTGGTGGAGGCTGTTTCTGGAGACTGGCTTGGGGTGTGGATTTGATTTGTGTTTTCCTTGCTCATCTTTCTGCCCGCCTGTCGCTAGATGAGCTGTTTTCTGGAAAATGAGCCCCAAGGGCCCTGAGCTTCCAGCCCCAGCCCTTAGGCCTCTAGTAGCAAGTTGGGGTTCTATTTATTTATTATTATTTATTTGGTTTATTTATTTATTCATTCCTACTTTTCCCTTCTGCCCCTCTGAGCTCCAGGGAGGGGACCTTTGAGTCCAGGGCTTTTCTTGGCTCCATTCCATGTTGGCTCAGGAGTCCCTGGGGGAAGAAGGGAGACCGGCCACCCAGCCTGCTGTCCCATCCCCAGGAGGGACATGGCCTCTTTTATATATCTATTCATTTTGTACATGCGTATTTGTGAGGAAGGGGTGTTTGCTGCTTTCCTTTTTTAAGGCTCTGGAGTGTTGTATAAGATTCTGCATATCCCAGCCTCCCCGTGGGCCTTTCCAAGCTCAGAAGGGATTTCTCTAAAGAGGAGAGAGGAGTAGGAGGAGCAGTGCCTGCCAGCGGTTTGGACATTCCTGAGAAATAAATAGCCTTTCAATTTTCAAGCCGTCCTGTCTGCTGTTGGTTGATTACACTGACTGACTCCAGGGAAACCTCCACCCCTAAGGATTCTGAGCAGCACAGGCTGGGCCTCACCTAGTGGCCCGGAGCCTCCTTCCTCCAGGAAACAACACTGAATAAGCCATATCTGCCCATCTACCTTGCTTTGAGCAACTAACACTCTAGCCGAAGTGGTAAGACTCCCATCCACCCCCAACTTTAAGTTCCCATAGTCGTCATGCCCAGTTGTGGCCACGAGAGGTCAGCAGAGTTGTACTCTAAGTCCTCTTTCTAGACTGTCTCCAAATAGAGGCATCTATAGCCATCCAGCCAGGGCAGGAGGTACCTGCTCTCCAGGAGCTACAGAGTGGCCCTCTACAAAGAGGCCCAGCACTTAATATCTTCTCTGTGCTTGTGGCACCCAGTCCTGGCAGTGCCAATGCAAAGTGCTGGGTTCCCAACAGGAGGGTATAGGTGTTTGCGATAGGTCCAGTTGCCTTTGCAGGAGGAGGAAGCACGGACTTCCATGGCAACAGAGGGCTCTGGTAAACTATCAGCTCAGAGCTTTGGCAACTGGTGCCCTGTGGCTCATTCCCACCCCTTCTCTTGGGCCTCAGTTGCCACATCAGTAGAGTAGGATAAATATGTCAAAGGGCCTTGGCATTCTGTGCTTCTGTGGGTCCCACAGGCTAACATTGCAACTGTGCCTGAAGTCTCAGGCTCCACGGAACTGCAGCAGTCAGGGACAGTGCCCAATGCCTAGGAGGACAGGACTCAGTGCTTTTGCCATAGGGATGGTGGCATTGGCAAACCAACTTTGTCCTGTTGTGCCATGTAGGAGTTTGGCCAGCCGGCCTTCCAACAGTACCGTTCCTGGACCTTGCACCCCCCCCCCTTCCAATCCTACAAGTACCTCTCTTGGGGGCCACCGGTGGCCCAGAGCCCACATTCCTGGGCTCCAGGTAGGAGGCGGCTGCTCCTGACTGCACATTTCCTACATTCCTCCCCAAGGTCAGATGCCTTCCCAGAATTGGCTCTGAATATCACTGCCAGCTGCAGCCCACACTGAAAGGGAGGAGGAAGGACTGGAGAGACCATTCCTGGTCAGTCCTGAGGCTGCAAAGCAAACAGCCCAAGGGGTGGGGGAGCAGCCACATCTTCTGCATAAAAGACAGACAACATTGGCTTGTTTACTCATGGGGAGCACAACGAGACATCTAGCAAAGCCCTGCTACCTTGGAGCTCACTGAAGCTTCCTTGTTTGTGCCTGTTGATGCACCCTCTGTGAAAAGCTGGTGAATTATCCCGAACTCCTGCTCTCCCCGGGGTTCTGAGAGAGACGTGAGTCAGATTTGCCACCTCCGCCTCCTTCAGAGGGCAGGGCCTATAGACAGGCACTTCCTGGAGCATCTGCCCTACAGGAGATGGCCTCATCCTCAGGGGGCTGGAGGGTTCAGCCTGGCTGGGACACTCCCTGCTGTCTGGGTCCCCTAGGGTGGGGGCAGCTGATTAGAGATGAGGCCTCCAGGCTCCTTGGCAGGTGAGGTGACTGGCCTGGAGTAAGAGTGCTTCTTGTGCCTTACAGAGCCAGCCTGTCCTACAGCCTCACAGATCACAAAACCTCAGTCAGCAGACAGCCTAAGCCACCAAGAAGTGACAGTGACTTACTCTACCAGCTAGCTGAGGATACAGCTGATTGGTCCGTGCTGCAGAGTGAGGGGAGGGAGCCATAGACAGATCTTCAGGGCAAGCTAATCTTTGCAGTGTTGGGCCCTGGAGTGAGTCTCAGACCTGGCTCAAACTCAGGACTGCCACTTGCCTTAGACCTGTTCCAGCTGCTCTCATTCACAGAAGCTCCCTCATCTGCCAGTAAGTGTGGAGTCTCTGGCGCATGGTCTGCAGCAGGAGACCTGCATGACACTGCCTTCCAGGGACTGTACCACTGTATTTTACTGTTGACACCGAATGGCACATACAGAACTGCTTAGAAAAGTCAGAGTGGACCCTGCAGAAGCACAGAGTGGCTGAGACTCAGGCTCTGACCGAAGGCTCGGGAGAGTCCCTGATAGATCTCTTCCTCCAGATGAAGGACTGTTCTCCCCTCTTCTCATCAGCAAAGCAGGCATACTCCCAGCAACTCAGTCCAGCTTAACAGAGGACTAAATGAGGCCTGCCTGGCCCAGGCCACCGGCCACTATCGTGGCCTGATAAGCATATCAGCGTGGGATCCTTTAAGCATATCACTGTGCTCTAACAGACGTGGGGTTCAGGAAAGAGAACAAGTGACATCAAGAGGTCCAGGTACGAGTTGAGACTGTATCAGCTTTAGTTTCTCCATCTGAAATGTGAAGTGAGGCCCGTACTGCCCACCTAGCAGGATGCTGGCAAGGCACAAATGTCAAGAGTGGACGCTGTCCCCCCAGATGCCCCAAGATGTAGCCTGGGGCTATTTTCAGGAGGCTTCTAAGCCATCTGGAAATTCAAGGGGGCCTCTGATCTGCCACCAGGGCTGGGCAGGGTTAGGAGGTGGCTGCAGTAGCCTGAAGGCCTATAGCCAATCCACAGATGAAGAAGGGAGGTAGTCGCCCCGCCAAGTCCTGCTGGGATGGTGTCACCAGAGGAGAGGAGGCTGGGGCTTGCCACAGCATATCGAGACATGTTAGCAGGTTCTGAGTCACCCAAGCAGCCAAAAGGGCAGGCCGCCTCCCATACAGAGCCTCCGGGAGAGCAGTCCCGTGCTGTAGCCAGGAGACCCAGTACTACAAGGGCTTCAGCTCACTGGAGAGAAGCCAAGTCAGTAGACACCATGGCAAGATTCAGGTTCTCTGGCTGCACTACAGGGAGGTCAAGTTCTTGGGTCACCACTGAGCTGTGCCTGGAGAAACTCTCAGGCTGTAGCTGGAGGTGGTCTTCTGTCTCCTTAGCCCCAGGCACACAGATTGAAGTGGAGGTGGGAAGAAAAAGCTTAAGGTCCCTTGAAACTGCTCATTAAATGGACTCCTCCCAGAAATAGGTCACCAGCACAGACACACTATGACTTTAACCTACCACTCCTTCCCTTCTCAGTCTCAAGGGACCACAGCTGAGAAGAAGGGGCTTGGAGGGGTCCTGTTCTTTCTCTTCTCCCTCTGGCTTAGTGCTTAATGCTCTCCTCAACATTTGGCAAATAATGTTAAGCCACCTAGGCTTAAGTTCATTTTGATTCCAGAATATATTCTTGAATAGCAGTGCATTCATGAACACATACACATGATCACCCACACATCACACATGTATGTGTGCATATACCAACATGCTAACATATGCACAAACACACATGTGTACCTGTGAAAACATGGACATGCAAACATGAGCACATGTATGCATGCACGCACAGAGGTATATGCAAGCACAGAAAGGCATACACATGTGCAGACACAGAAACGTGCATTCATATACATAGCATAAATGCATACAAGCACCTGAACACAAATATATATGTAAGCACATGCACACACATGTACACATTTGCATTTGCATTTTCACATACATACATAAAAATTACTCAGAGGCATATGGCCAGATACATACAAGCATGTCAGCACAAACACACACATACATTCACATACAAACACACAACTGCATGTGTATTATTGCACTTGTATGTACACATATACTTATACTTGTACACTGACAGGCATGCACAGAAGCACACATCATATTCAGTTACACACACATACATATACAGAAATATGTGTGAAAATACAGGTATACACATGTGTAAATAAATTGACACAAAACAGGCAAACATACACACGTGCATGCAATGTAAGCACATGCAAACACACATGCACACAAAATGCACATTCATATGAACCTATGTGCCCACATGCACCACACATGCACAGAAGGGCATATATATGAACAAACATGCATAAGTACACATAAACACAGGTGGACATGGAAATGCATAAAGCACACGTGCATGTATAAAGACAAATGCATACGCACATATGTGAACACAAGCATAAGTACATATGCACACACAAATAGGCATATACACATGCACATGTATAATCATACATAGATGAATACGCAAGGGCACACACATACACATGCACAAACATGCATTTATGCACATACACAGTGCCCTGTGCACGTGCCCAATTATACACACATATACACATGCACAAATATGCATTTATACACATAATGCATAAATAAAACCACACAAGCCGGGCGTGGTGGCACACGCCTTTAATCCTAGCACTCAGGAGGCAGAGGTAGGTGGATCTCCGTAAGTTCAAGGCCAGCCTGGTCTACAGAGTGAGTTCCAGGCCAGCTGGGACTAAAGGGAGACCCTGCCTCAAAAATACCAAAATAAATAAATAAATAAATCCACACATAGGCACACTTCCACACTAACATACCTGCATACATACATGCACAATTATGCAAGGACACAAGTCACATGCTAGACCACACATGTCCAGACATACATATACATGGACTCGGGCTCACACATCTGTCATATGTGCATGTGAGCACTCACACAAATTCATACCTGTGCATACACATGAACTGTCATGTCTACATATGCATAGAATGAGCACATGTACACAAACATGCAAACATACGTATGTGTATATGCACACAATCACCTTCACACATATGTACAAGGCATGCCTTCAGACATGCATGGACATGTACAAACATAAAACCATGCACACAAGCACATACATGAATATACACAGGGCACACAAGGACACACAAAATATATACACCCTCATTCAGACATGCACACAATATGCTCTTGTGCATACATGTATTAATGTCTACAGACACAGATGTTCAAAGATGCACACACATGCACTCACGTACATGCAAGCACATACATCCCCACATGCAGACAAACATTTACATGCATGTGTATGCAAAATCACACACATGTACATGTACATGTAATCATGCACAGAAGCACACCTACACACATACATAGGTCTCCATACTTGTCACTCATGCAAGCATATTTGCACAGATGCATGAGCATACTTGCAAACACATATAGGCACCAACATCTGAAAACATGTATATATGCATACATATACAAACACATGAACTACACGTTAGGAAATGTGTGCACCTACACACATAATCAGGCATGTGCATACATGTATAAACACATGCACATATGTGCATACTAAAGCATATAAACATATATACATACAGATCTCCTACCACACACAATCACAAACATACACAAACACATGGATACCCAAACATGCACACACAGGCAGGTACATAGACACATGCACACATGTGCTTGTACTATAACTACATATGTGTGCGCACATAGTCACAAGCACAGACACGAACAAATGTGCACACATGTACATGTGTGCACACAGAGAAGCACCCTCAAGCATGCCCATACACAGCTACATATACTCCATTTGTTAACTGTCTTGCAACTTACAGAAGAAAGGTTCATTTTGGCTGACAGTCTGAGCATAGTCCATCACAATGCTGGAGGCACGGTGGCAGGAAAATCAGGCAGCCTGTCACACTGCATCCACAGTCAGGAAGCAGAAAGAAGTGAATTATACACAGGCACATAGGCATACACACAACCATATGTGTATTATTACACTCATAAGCATGCATGTGCACACAGACAGACAGACAGACACACACACACACACCATGCATCCCACCAACATAAAGGCATGAAGACATCAACATGGCTTCAGGGCCTGGGTGGGGTAGGAACTTCATTCTGAGGGGAGCTCTAGGGAGTTTCTTGGAGCTTGGGAGGATGAGTAGAGGCACAGGGCAGATTCCTATGGCCCACGGGCTGTGGGGCTGAGGGGGCCACAGAACACGTTCTTATGGCAGGGGTGGCCACACAGTGCTCAGGCCTCAGTTCTGACTGGCTACATCCAGAGGGCAGGATGCCTGAGGAAGTCCTTCTCCCCACCACAGAGGAGCCAGAAGTAGGACAGCTGAGAGAAGAAAACCCATCCCAGGACTTGGTGGAGCTTGGGGACTACAAACAGGAGGGAGGGAGAGCTCCAGAGACCAAGGCAAGGAGAAGCCATGTTCTGAGGAGAGCTAGGGACAGGATGATGCTGGCTGACACAGGCTGCCATGTGATGCTGTGTGGGTCACAGCACTGCTCTGGGCTTTTAAGTCCCATCTCCACACAAATGGAGATTTGTGAGATGGAGAAACTGGCATAGTTAATGGGTCACCAGGTCCTGGGGGCTCAGACAAGGTGGTAAAAGGAAGATAGAAGAGGTGCTTCTGGGTGAAGCCTACCCAATACAGGTTCCCACCATGGAGAGAGGAGGGAGGCCTGTAAACAGGATCCTGTAGATTCAGGGGAAAGGGGTCCTCACTGCTCAAGGCCAGTCTAGGGGGAGTGTGAGGGACGGTATTTGACCTCACTGGCCTCTCTTGCACAGTGTGTGTGTGTGTGTGTGTGTCTGTGTCTGTGTGTGTGTGTGTGTGTCTGTGTGTGTCTGTGTGTCTGTGTGTGTATGTCTGTGTCTCTCTCACACACACACAAATAAATGTAATAAAATTTGTTTTTTGTTTTTGTTTTTATCTTTTTTGAGACAGGGTCTCCCTATAGCCCCAGCTGGCCTGGAACTCACTCTGTAGACCAGGCTGGCCTTGAACTCACAGAGATCCATCTGCCTCTACCTCCTGAGTGCTGGGATTAAAGGCATGTGCCACCACACCCAGCTCTTAGCGGGCCCCGTGGGTTCTGGGAATCGAACCCTGGTCCTCTACAAGAGCAGTTGGCACTCTTAACCACTGAGCCATCTCTCCAGCCCCATAAGCTGGAGAGATGGCTTAGTGGTTAAGAGCACCGATTGCTCTTGCAGAGGACCCAGGTTCGATCCCCAGCACCCACATGGGCCCCTGGCCAGTTCCAGGGGAATCTGACACCCTCTTCTGACCTCTGCAGCATTGCACAACATGGGTGCACAAACTTGCATGCAGACAGTACATTCATACACATAAAAAATAAATCAATAAATTTTTTAAAAACACTCCTTTTTCAGGGCTGGAGAGATGGCTTAGTGGTTGAGAGCACTGATTGCTCTTCCAGAAGACCTGGGTCTGGTTCCTAGCACCCGTATACTGGCTAATGACCACCTGTAACTCCAGTTCCAGGGGATCCAACACATTTATCTGGCCTCCACAGGCATTGCATGTTCATGGTGCTCTTATATACATGCAAGCAGACACTCATATACATCTAATAAAAATAAGTAAAATTTTAGACTCCACAAGTTGTCCTCTGACCTCCACACATGAGCTCTAGCAGGCACACCCTCCATAACAATAATTTAATTAATCAATTAATTTATATGTGTATGAGTGTTTTGCCTGCATGGATATATGTGGACCCAAGTGTAGGATCCCCATGGAGACCAGAAGAGGGCATCATGTTCCTTGGCACCGGAGTTACAATTGTTAGCTGCAGTGTGTGTGTGTGTGTGTGTGTGTGTGTGTGTGTGCGCGCGCGTGCGCGCACATGCACTGGGAACTGAACGTGGGTCCTATGCAAGAGCAGCCAGTGCTCTTAACCTCTAAGCCATCTCTCTAGCCCATATTATTAATATTTTATTTTAACAGAATCACTTTATTGTAGTGAACTCACAAATAAAAACACCATGCGGCCCTATTAACATAGCCATTCAAACCCTCGACCAGCCCCAAACTCCATCCTTCTCAGTGAACTTGTGTACAGTCAGGATGGACACTCTGAAGCCATGGGGCTTCACTTAGGGTTTTACACTTTCACTATGTTCACCACCACACAAAAAGAGAGAAAACTATGACAGTTGAAACTAGAAAAACAGCTTTATGTCCTTGTCCTCTTTCATGAGTCAAGTCTTTTACCTGTAATCCATCTTTCCTTATCACCTAATATTGCCTTTTCTTGGTTGCTTTTCTAAATCAAAACTTATAGTTATTATATGCATATATTCATGAATATATTCTGGTTAGGATCTGTATATATGAGGGAGAACATGCAGGATTTTTTCTGAGTTTGGGTGACCTCACTTAACATTATACTTTCCAAGTCCATCCATTTTCCCACAAATTTCATGATTTCACTTTTCTTTAAGCTAAATAATATTCACTTAGTACTGTCCTAGTTTGCTTTCAATTGCTGATACAAAACACTGACCAAAATCAACTTGGGGAAGAAAGGGTTTATATGGCTCACATCTCCTGAGTCACGGTTCATCACTGAGGGAGCACAACATAGGAACTCAGGACAGGAACCTGGAGGCAGGAGGCACAGGCCATGGAGGAATACTGCTTACTGGCTCTCTCCCCTGGCCCATGCTCAGCCTGCTTTCTTATACAATACACAACAACCTGCCCAGGGGTGGCACCACCCACAGTGGACTGGGCCCTCCTACATCACTCAATAATCAGTACTCCAAAGATGTAGCCACAGGCCAGTCCAATGGAGGAAATTCCCCAACTGAGGTTCCCTCAACCCAGGTGTGTCACTTACTGGCCTGAAAATCACTGTGTAGACCAGTAGACCAGGCTGGCCTCAAACTCACAGAGATCTGCCTGCCTCTGCTACCACATCAACCCTGATAGTTGCTTAATAATTAAAACACACACACACACACACACACACACATACACACACTTTTGAAGAACCAGAAAGTAAAGAGAAACTTCTACAAGTTTCACTATTTCTCCCCAAGGCTGGGTCCTTTAGCCCCCAAGCTGGTCTCCAATCCCAGAGGTAAAAACTAGGGTTCTTTTTTTTTTTTTTTTTTTTTTTGAGACAGGGTCTTCTTTAGTCCCTGCTGGCCTGGAGCTTGCTATGTAGACCAGGCTGGCCTTGAGCTCCCAGAGATCCACCTGCCTCTGCCTCCCAAGTGCTGGGATTAAAGGCGTGCACCACCACACCCAGCCTAAGATGGTTCTTAGCCACCATGTGGGTGCTGGGAATCGAACCCAGGTCCTCTGCAAGAGCAGTCAGTACTCTTAACCTCTGAGATATCTCTTCAGCCCCAAAGGTTCTAAAGGAACTATTCATCCATCTATTCATCACAGCTATGTGCACATCTGCTTTGTGGGAGAGATGGCAAACACAGAGGTGAACTGGCCAGACCAAGCACCCCTAAGACAGAGGTAGAAAGAGGCCGATGGCCACGCTGCCTGTCAACTGCTAAAATTTCTATGTGAGGAGAAGTGCAGAGCTGCCATGAGCCAGGAGGGAGTGTGTGGCTGAGCTCTCCTCCACGAACCACCCCCAGTCCTTCCCACAAGCCCATCCCAGGCCTTCCAGCCTCAGAGCCTTTGTGTCAGCTCTCTTGTCTCTTGTCCAGCAGCACCTAAGGACGCCTGACTGCACCTACTGACCCCACCTAGGCCATGGAGACTAGACAATTTCTGGCCCAGACCTACATTGTACAGCGGAGGAAACAGACTCAGAAAGGGGAAAAAGCTTGCCCAAACTGCCAAAGTAAGGTCAGTTGGGCAGGACTGTCACTATGACACACACCTGAAGACTCTGCCTGGGGAAGCTTGCAGTCTGCGCTTGCTTCCACTGAAGGTGGGGGTGGTACAGGAGGTCGGGAAGGCAGACCTCAGGGGAGGCTGGGGCTCCAACCATTCCTCATCTCCACCTCCTGGACCCTCTCAACGCAGAGCTATTTAAATTCAAATCAGTCACAATTAAATAGGCATTTACTCTAGTAATGTCAAGTACTCTAGTACTCAGCGTGTTCAACTCCCACCCCCTGGCTCCCGCCCCACAGTTGCTGCCATACTGAGAGTGCAGTAGAGGGCGCTCCACCTGCCCACTCAGACAGGGCTTGCTTGATGCTTATATACAGCTAATCTCACTTAAAAATAAATAGCCGGGCGAGGAGATGGTGCATACCCTTAATCCTAGCACTCGGGAGGCAGAGGCAGGCGGATCTCTGTGAGTTCAAGGCCAGCCTGGTCTACAGAGCAAGCTCCAGGCCAGCTGGGACTAAAGGGAGACCCTGTCTCAAAAATACCAGAGAGTTGGGGCTGGAGAGATGGCCTAGCGGTTAAGAGCGCCGACGCTCTTGCAGAGGACCCGGGTTCGATCCCCAGCACCCACATGGCGGCCAAGAACCGTCTGAAACTCCAATTCCAGGAGAACTCCAGTTCCAGGGGAATCCGACACCCTCTTCTGACCTCCGCGCGGCATTGCATGTCACGGGTGCACAAACTTGCATGCAGACAATACATTCATACACATACAGAAATAATAAAATAAAAAAAAAATACCAGAGAGAGAGAGAGAGAGAGAAAAGAAAACACAATCCAGGCATGATATCACACACCTATAATGACACCTCTCAGGAAGCTGAAACAGGAGAATTGCCACAAGTTAGAGGTTAGCCTGAGATCATAGTGAGTCCCAGGACAGCCAGGGCTACACAGTGAAACTCCAGACAGAGAGAGAATGAGTAAAGGTGAGTTCAAGTCAGGCATAGCCTAGGTAAAAATGCAGACACCATAGGAGTGTAAAGTGGCCTCAAGACCTGTTGCTAGAGGAACTTTGGCAACAGCTCCAAACATGCTCATCCAGTGTCTAACTTTCCCCAACACTCCCCTACCTCATGCACTCTCCTTTACTGCTAAGTGTCACATGTGAGTTCTCCGGCAGGTCCTTGCCTAAGGATAGCCCTTTGATATAGCCCCTTCCCTCCCCGTCTCCCTCCCTTTCTTCCTCCACTCCAAAGACTTTTATAAACAGAGGTGATCTGGACTAATGAATTTTAATAAACCTCAGCAAGACCATGTGCTCTTGTGTCTTGTGACCTGGGCACTGTTAGGTTTTAGGCATATGGCTAGAATTATGCAGGCACGAACTCCAAATAAAAGACAAGCACCAGGCTTAGGTCACTCCAAGAATTTACTTCAGGAATAGCCAGGGCTATTGTTAGCACATGGCAGCCAACAGCCAAGATGATGTCAGGGTCAGGTTCCTTTTAAATGTCTTGGGTGGGACCTTAGGCAAAGAGGAAGTGGTCACTGGTTGAGAGTTTCTGGATGAGAGGTTCTTGGGTGAGAAGAAAAGGCCTGGGGAGGGCTGGAGAGACGGCTCAGCAGTTAAGAGCACTGGCTGCTCTTGCAGAGGACCTGGATTTGATTCTCAGCACCCACATGGTAGTTAACACCCATCTGTGACTCCAGTTCCAGGGGAATCTGACACCCTCTTCTGATCTCTGAGGGCACTGCACAACACAGGTGCACTTCCACACATGTAAAATTATGGGTGGGGCTAGACTGACACAGCTCCAGGGACAGAACCCCAGCAAGACAGTTTCTTCAGCACAGTTCTGGGAGACAGATGGTTCCAAAACATAGCTGGTCTTCTGGGTTGGGGCTCACTCTTAGAAACTAAATTTATCTTAATTTGTTCAGGTGATTATAATGTCAACAAAGTAATGCCACACATATCCCCCAAATGTCTCTCCTTCGGACCCTCATTACTGCTCTAGAGGCCCCTGTCCTGACTCCAACCAGCTGTGCTCCCTGCAATAAGGCATCAGGGGCCTAGGAAAGGTATTCAGTTAGCTTTGTCACCATTGTGACAAACAATTGATAGAAACCACTGAAAGAAGTTAAGGCTTACTTCAACTCATGGCTTTCTGTCTGTGGTGGATGGGCCTAGACAAAGAGACAGAACACCATCATAGTACGTCAGGATCTTGTGATAGAGGAGGCTGCCTGCCTTGTAGTGGCCCTGACAAGATACAGCCCCCAAAGACACACCCTAGTGACTGAATTCTCCACACTGGGTCTCACTTTCCACCTTAATGCCATCATGGTACAGGACAGAAACAGCGCTCCCTAGAGGGTTCTTAAGTCTCATTCACTGTGGGACAGCAATCTTACATACAGGCTACCAATCTGCTTAGCACACTAGGCAGAGCGAAGGCTGCAGGGCAAGCTCTGTTTTCAGTCAACATGTGCTCAGAAGTCAGGAGTTGGCTTGCTTGTCAGCATACCCCTCTTCTGAATATGTCCCCTGAGCTGGGATGACACACGATGGTATGGAGGTCTAAGACCGGACACTGGGAGGTGACATCACGTGATGTAGCGGCTGCCCACCCCAAACCTATATAAGCTGCCTGTTATGTAGAATAAATGGATTTTCACGGATTTGCCCCACCTGACATGGTCCCCGGGCTGTTATTGTGCGCGTGCTTGGTTGTGGGGCCATCAACCCACAGCTGGCTCTTCAGCTCATGGTGTCGTGGGAGCCAGCAGCTCTGCAACTGCATGTTTGGGTACAGCCACGTGCGTGTGTCCTCTTCAGCCTGTTCAACCAACGACAGCCCCAGAATTTACAAAAGAATTTAAGAATGGACTCAAACAGAAACTTTAGGACAATTTTATTGGAATTTTAAAGAAAAATCCTCAGGGAAGGCTAGTTCACTACATCTCAGCAGCCACCTTGAGGAGGAGAAAAGGGAAAAAATCCATGCGGCCAGGCAGGTCTAGAGCCTGCGTGGAGGTCAGACCCGTGGTGGACTGGCAGCCACATGATGAGAAGGAAGCTGTAAGAAAAAGTAAAGAAATACAAGATGCTCAGGCAGCCCAGAGCATCAGAGAAATCATGCTGAGAAAGGGTATGAAGAGGAGAAGCAGATATTGGCAGACTTACAGAAAGCCAGCATGTCTGTGACTGGGTCCAGAGGCCCAGCACTAGGAGGTGGGACTTCAGGCAGGAAAAGTTCACTATCTCATTAGCACACTAGGCAAACCACCCATCTACTGAGCATGACATAGGTGAGCCCACCTTCCCAGGGTGGTCCTATGACCTGGCGATTGGCCAGCGAAACTGGAAAGGTGGGTCTTCCAATAGATGGACTAGAGATTTGTTTTTTTGACCAGTTAATCTTGTCGGGCTTTTTGCTACTCTGACAGTCAGATTCTGAACCCACGAATTCGGAGTCCTCTCGGTGAGTGGATCTCCCAGCCAGGGACCTGACCTTCAGCCTTTGAGGAAAATTACATCCAAACCACAGCAAGCACTAAGGGGCTTTTGGTTCCCTCACCTCTCCTTTCTCACGGCTGTCCTGTGGCAACAGCAGTCACAGTCTCCAGGAGCCAGCCTGGGGATCAGTTCAGAGGAAAGATGGCTCTACAGATCATAACACACTTCACCTCTATCTGAAGATATGCAAGTGCTGCTGTGGTGGAGAGGACACTTGCTTCTCCCCTCTTCTTGCCTTCAGCTGGGCCAAACAAGTCAGCTGGCATTAGACTAGCAGGAGAAATGCACAGATTTTATTGTGCATATACACAAAACTCCCTTGAGAAGGTGAGAACCCAGGCTGGAAAGAGATGGTTCGTTCAGCAGTTAAGAACACTGGCTGCTTTTGTAGAGGATCCAGGTTTGATTCTCAACATGCACGTAGCGGCTAAAACCATCTAAAACTCCAGTTTCAGGGGATCTAAAGTCCTCTTGTGACTCTGAAGGCATTGCATGACATGGATGCTCTTGCATACATGCAGGCAATATACTTATATGCATATAATAAATAAAAATTTTTTAAAAGAGAGAAGCCAAAGAAGTAGCACTCTCAAATTCTCAATAGATAAAGAACAGCAATTGTGAAAAGTATCAGTAACTAAAATGAAGTCAGAGGCCGAGGAATGCAGGGGGCTCCTTTCTTTCCTTTCCTTTCTTTCCTTTTTTTTTTTTTTTGAGAAAAACCCAAGCTGGCCTAGAACTCACAATATACCCCTGATTGGACTCAAAGCTTGTGATCTTCCCTCATCTCCCGAGTATTGGGAGATGCATGCTCCCACACCCAGCTGAAGGGAGTTGTCTTAACAAGGTCTGTTTGTACAGAGATTTCTCAGCCTCAACCCTGTCTCTAGTGACAAGAATGTTTCTTCTCGCCCATATAAGGAAAAAGGTGAATTGTGCGGTCCTTTTCCTTCTGCTGCTTTTCCAGTGCCTTTTGTTCCACAAAATGCTCTCCCAAAGTTGCATATGAGACTGACTTCTTCTGCTGCCCCACCACCCCTGGTAAAGGAGAGAATACATCCCCTTGAGAGATGGTTAGCACTGTCATTTTACAGATGGGGAAATAGGCTCAGAAACTCCTTGAGGAGCACGTGTCCAGCTCCCGCTGCTGGGAGTTTGAGATGCTGGAGTTATTTATTTATTTATTTAGGTCTTTTTGAGACAGGGTCTCCCTATAGTCCCAGCTTGCATGGAACTCACTGTAGACTAGGCCGACCTTGAACTCACAGAGATCTGCCTGCCTCCGACTCCAGAGTACTGGAATTAAGGCTTGGCGGCTTGAGATACTGGAGTTATAACCCCCATCTACCGACTCCTGCCCAAGGCAATTGCCCTATACTCCACATGTCCTCATCCATCCCAAAGAGAAAGAAGCAAGAAAAGACCACCCAGGAGATGTGTAAGGTGGTCTCAAACTGCCTTTCAAGTAGAGCTGACAACACTCCCTCCCTTGGAGTCTTCCCTCTCCCCTTGCCCATGGTACTGGGCACCCCTGCTTCATGTGTCATGTATCTGACCTCTGAGGACTCAGTTTCTCCAGATGTATAATAATCTTGTGTTTCTGTGACCCCCACTTGGCCTGAGAAACACAGTGTCAGGCTGACTGGGGCAGGATGGAGAACAGGTCAGGGTGGCAGTGGCCTCAACTCAGTTACCAAACCCCCCCCCCCAGGGGCCAGGAGAGGGTGTGGTGTGGACAGGCCTGCTAGGTGAGAGCAGGTTTGGAAGGAGACTCAGTCAGGAAGGGTGTGGGAGAGGGTGGGCCTTTGGGGCTCAGGCCTGATTACAGAGGAGGCATGCCTGCAGCTCCTCAAGTGAGTACCAGCCAGGGCAGGCAAGGGTGGGTGCTCAACAGGCCCCTGCGCACATCCTGGCTTTTAGCAGGTGTGAGCTTGGCAGCTAGGCGTTGGATGGACACATACCCCCAGCACACGGATAAAGTAGCTCACTATATCTGCCCTCTGGGTGGCAGGCAAGGGAGCTGGACCAACTGTCCTCAGAGCTGGGAGGACAAGGTAGAGAACCTGTCTTCACAGGCCCAGCCTTTGTCTCCACAATCATCCCCCTTCCCACCCAGGAAGAAGGGACAGGCAGTGGCCTGGTGACTCACCCAGGAGCCATCTTCCCATCCTACCCCCTGGCCCTGCCCGGCCCAGACCAGCTTCTCCTCCGCAAGCTACCAACCATCCTGTCGTGGGGGTCACAGCTTCCTTTCTCCTCCCCAGCCCTGCTATGGCCTGTCTGCTCCATGATAAGCCATATCAGGAACTCTGGAGCCCTGCTGGAGAACGTAGACCACAGGGAAGAGGGGCCTTCTGAAGGCAAAGCTCACTCTCTCCTGCTTCTTTCTGCTCTCCCTGAGACAGGGGAGTGGCCCTGTCCTTTCTTCTCCCCTTTATTTTTTTTATTATTTATTATTTAATTTTTTAAAATTTTATTTATTTCTGTATGTGTATGAATGTACTGTCTGCATGTAGGTTTGTGCACCCGCGGCAGTACAATGCCGCGGAGGTCAGAAGAGGGCGTCGGATTCCCCTGGAACTGGAGTTATCCTGGAATTGGAGTTTCAGATGGTTCTTGGCCGCCACGTGGGTGCTAGGGATCGAACCTGGGTCCTCTGTAAGAGCGGTCGGCGCTCTTAACCGCTAGGCCATCTCTCCAGCCCCTTCTTCTCCCCTTTTATGGAGAGTTTGGATCCTGTCTGCAAAAACCAAACAAGTGGGGCCAGGGTTCACTGTAGAAACGGTCTTCTTTTGCTGAGTTGTTTGTCTTCCTATAGAACCCACTAGAAAGCACTTCAAGAATTTAATGTCTGTGGGGCTAGAGAATGGCTCAGTGGTTAAAAAGAAACTGGCTACTCTTGCAGAGGACTTGGGTTTGAGTCCCAGCACCCACCTGGAAGCTAACAACTGTCTGTAACTACAGTTCCGGGGTATTTGACGCCCTCTTCTGACCTCGATGGGCACTGAGTGGCACAGGTGTACCTACCTACATGTAGGCATTACACTCATACATATAAAATAATAATAATAGGGGCTAGAGAGATGGCCTAGCGGTTAAGAGTGCCAACTGCTCTTGCAGAGGACCCGGGTTTGATTCCCAACACCCACATGGTGGCTGAGAGCCATCTTTAACTCCAGTTCCAGGGGAATCCGACACCCTCTTCTGACCTCTGCAGCATTGCACAACACGGGTGCACAAACCTACATGCAAACAGTACATTCATACAAACAAATAAATAAATAAATAAAAATAAGAAGAATCTAATGTCCATTCCCAATGCCCAGCAGTCCTATATTCTTTGTTTCCACAAGCTCTTTGATGGGCTGGGGCTGGCTCAGTGGCAGAGTGTAGTATGAGCAAGGCCCTGGGTTTACCCCCAGTAGCTCATACACTAAAAACCAGCAGCCCTTTGACGGCCAGCCAGAAACCTTTCTCTTTCTCTGCGCCCACTCAAAGTATCTAGAAGGAAGCCCAGTGCTCCTGTGGAGACCAGTTCAGAAGGAGGGTGACAATGAACCCTCACCTCCCTGGCTGGGTCATCTTGCCACTTGAACTCAATGCAAGGTGAAAACTGTTCCTGTTGGACAGCCTGAAGGGTACAGACCCGGAGGCTGTAGGCAGATGACTTCCCTTGGCCAGAGCCTGGAATCACCCATCTTGTGTGACACCAGTGTCCCTGACAGTAGTCTGAGGAACACAGATGAGGCCATCTGCAAGCAGATGCCTGGAAACCAATCCAGACCACCTTTCTACTCAGACTGCTCCTCACCAGGGCAGGGCTCACTGCCCACGCTCCAGGTTCATGTTCGCATGCCCACCTGGAGCAGGGATTATCAGTGAACAAGTAGATGGATGGGGCGCAGAGGAGGTCACACCACAGCCAGGTGGACAGCCACATGGGGCCACACAGCCAGGCTGGACAGCCACATGGGGCCACACAGCCAGGCTGGACAGCCACATGGGGCCACACAGCCAGGCTGGACAGCCACATGGGGCCACACAGCCAGGCTGGACAGCCACATGGACTTTCTTACCCCTTTGGGGCTACAGAAAATGCCAGGGTCCCAGGGAGAAGAGACAGGGCTTCTGGCCCTGGCCCGTGCCTAGAGGGTAGGCACCACACTTGGCAAGAGTGTGGTTCCTGGGGTGGAGGGCAGCAGGGTGTGGAGCCCATCTCTGGGTGTGAACATTACACACCAGCTCAGACTTGTCAGTTTTCAGCTTTCTGAGGAGGGGCCAGAGAGATGGCTCACAGGTTAACAGCACTGGTTCTTCTTGCTGATGACCTGGGCTGGGTTCCCAGCACCCACATGGTGGCTTGCAACCATCTGTAACTCCAGTTCCAGGGGATCTGACATGCTTTTTGGGCCTCTGTGAGTGCCAGCCATGCACATGGTGCACTTACATACATGCAAGCAAAACATTCAAATATATAAAATAAATTAAATATTTAAATTCTGAGGAATTCCTGCTCCCTAAAATCCTCTCCATTTAACCCAGCAGGGCCTGACTCCCTCCCTCTGCAAAGCTTTTCCCAGAGAGGGCCCAAGTGTGTCCCTTAGCCCAGCTTTTGGCTCCCGTTCTAGCTTCCATGTGCAGACTCTACCAAGCACTGTCTGCTTCTCAGGGGACTCCCAGGCCCAGAGTGGGAGCCCTGAATTCAACTCACTAGTCAATCTGCCTCTGAAAGAGGTCCACACACCAGAAACCCAGGAACTGTGACCTGCCCTCTGCCTTCACCTGCTCTGTGACTTCACACCAGCCCAAATCTCGGTAGCCAAAGGGAGGCCAATACTCCCAACCCTGTCAGTTTCCTGTGGGCTCAGGCCAAGGCAGGCTGCTGGGAGCCCAGTGTGGTGGCGCAGGCCTGCAATTCCTGCACAGGAGGGTCAAGAGCTCCAGGCCAGCCTGGCTGACATCTGGGCAGCTTTTCCCAGGTTATAGTAAGTAAGGGAGAAAGGACAAAAACTGTCATTTTTTAAAGTTATTCCCCATGTCAACTAATTTCATTTTGCTCCAAAGAGCTTTCACCCTCTGGGTAGGGGCAGGGCATTTGGCACTTGTGTTGGGCTGGGCTGGTGACACAGCAGTCTGGAAGCAGAGGCAAACAAGAGGATAGCCATAAGTTCAAGTCCAGCATGGGCTACATATTGAGTCCCTAGCTCAAGAAACTAAAACAAATGGGGCTGTAACTCAGTTGTCAGAGTGTTTGTCTAGCAGGATAAAGTCCTGAGTTTGATTCCCAGCACTGTATGAGCCTGGTGTGGTGGTGAATGCCTTTAATCTTGGCACTTGGGAAGGGGGACCAGAAGGGGCAGAAGCTGAAGGTCATTGTCAGCTACAGAATGAGGTCAAAGGTCAAAAAAAGGAGAGAAAAAAAGAAACCCAAGTGAACAAACACATATTTCCTCTTGAGTTAGAAATTCACATGAGCTTTACAGATCTCCTCTGGACTTCCAGGGACCATATTCCACTCAACTTAGCACTCTCAGGGCTCAGCACCATGCCCAGTATGCAATAAATACTGAGCTTTAAAAGGCATGCTCCACAGCCTTCCTGTAAGTCTGATTTCTAGGGCAGTGAATGAGCACCTAGAGCTCCCCACAGTGACTCGAGGAGACATAGGTCAGCCTCCTTCCAGCTCCCCTCTGGGCCACTCCTGAGATATCAGCTTCTTTGTCATTTCCAGTCCCAGATATAA
This sequence comes from Rhizomys pruinosus, assembly GCA_009823505.1. Lineage (NCBI taxonomy): Eukaryota > Metazoa > Chordata > Mammalia > Rodentia > Spalacidae > Rhizomys > Rhizomys pruinosus. Next base: position 2,215,390 of record VZQC01010914.1, read on the forward strand.
GCCTTAGGGTTTTTCTTCCAGGGCCTGAACCCCGCCCCAGCTGTCATTGCTGAGTCCCACCAAGCCCTCCAAAGTCACCCCCCAGCTCCATACCCCCAACCCTCCCTGCACTCATAGCAATGGGGGTGCGGGGAGCAGATGACCTCACCATCTCCAGGTCTGACACCCTCCCATGACCTCAGTCCTCTGGGCCTCTACCCAGTGTCACTTCCTCGTTTGGGTAACAAAAACACAGATAATCAGTTTCACTTTCCACCACTTCCTGAGTTTTATGCTCATCCTCCTGAGCCCAGTTGGGGAAGATAATTCCTTTGGCTGTAAATGGTACCCTTAAAAATTTAGTGGCCTGCTCTGCATGTCCTAGCCACACTTACCTTTCTTAACTGTCCAGAATAGACTCTCCATCCTCCTCTGATTCAGAAGCCCAATGTCTAACCCAGGTCCTCTTACTGTCTCTCTTCCTGGTGTGAAGATTGCCAAATTTAGCAAGTGAAAATACAGGACACTAATGTAAATTTGACTATTAGTTAGATAGTAGATATGCGATATTACAATAAAAATCTTATTTGCGTTTGAGAGTATAGCTCAGTGGTACAGCACATGCTTAGCATGCTTTAGGCTTGGGACAGGCTCCTCAGCAACCATCAAAAAATATTGAGGGACTAGAGAGATGGCTGAGAACACTTGCTTCTCAAACACAAGATGTGAGTCCAAGCGGCGAGCACCCATGTGAAAAGGGTGGCATGGCTGTACGTTTCAGCACCACCATGGGAGGCAGGCAGACGGGATGAACACTGGAGTGTGCTTGCTGCAGCCACACTCCAGATCCAGTGAGAGACTTTGTCTCACAGAAATAAGGCAGAACACAGCAATAGAGGCGGACGCCACATACTCACATATAAGTGCCTACACCCACCCACGTGGGCACGTGCCCTGTTGCACTCACACAAACTCACCCACGCCCACCATACATAGAACATTAGTGAGAAGAGCAGCACTGTTCTCTCTTTTTTAGGCAAGTTCTCACTTGTAGTCTAAGCTTCAAACTTATGAACTTCTTGTTTCTCCCTCTCAAATGCTGGGATTACAGGTGTGTGCTATCATCAGGTCTACCTTGAGATTTAAATTTATTTTTATTTTATGTATATGAATATTTTGCCTGCATATATGTAAGTGCAGTGCATGGGTGCAATGCTCACAGAAGCCAGAAGAGGGCATTGTATCCCCTGGAACTGGAGTATTGGACAGTTTTTTAGCCACCATGTGGGTGCTGGGAATTGAACCCAGCTCTTCTTCAAGAGCAGCCAGTGCTCCTAACTGCTGAACCATCTCTCCAGCCTGCTTTTTTTTGAGTCTGGGCCTCTCATGCAGCCCAGACTGGCCTTGAACTAATTTTGTATCAAAGATGACTCGACGTCCCAATCCTCCTGCCTCTCCCTCCCAAACGCTGGGATTATAGGTCTGTTGTCTGAGAAAAGTGTTCTGAGTGACGCCTTTTTGTGGTTCTGGGCATGGAACCTAGGGCCTTGCATATACTAGGCAAGCATTCTCCAGGCTCAGCCCATCCAGACCAGCTGCAAGTGTACACTTGGGTGGCATTGGGCATGTTCACACTGAGGTGCAGACCTGTAGACTTGGCACTTCCTGCATTTAGAATTAACTATAACATTGCGTTAGATGAAGCGTCCAGAAAACTCCGCTCCATACTCATGAGGGAATGAAGGAAAAGGACAAATTATTTCCCTCCCTTCCTCTCACCCTTCCTTTCTCCTTTCCTCTCACCCTTCCTTCCTCCCTTCCTCCCTCCTTTCCTTTCTCCCTTCCCTCCCTCCCTTTCTCCCTTCCCTTCCCTTCCTTTTTGGTGATGAAGGTTGAATTCAGGGCCCCACAGAGGCCACTTAAGTGCTTTACCAGTGAGCCATATATATCCCCAGTCCTGCCAATGATGATTTAATATTATTGGTAAAGTGTCTCTGACCACGGTTATGAGTCTCTGAGCCACATTTCAGAGATAATACTTTAGCACAATGCCATTGACATTCTTGGTCATCAATATTCTTTGTTCCTGAAGTTAGTCTTGAGTGGGGATGGCTTGATTCCATACACTGACTTATGTCTCCAAGAGGGTTCTTGGTTTTGAGGTAGCTAGTGGGGATCTGGGGAGGCTGAAGCTGGAATTTGCCTAGAGCCACAGTGGGCTGGAGAAGCAGAGCTAGGGGACAGATTACCTCAAGGGGTATGGGCATGGCACATAGGTTGTAAGGTGGCCCAAGATGACTTGCCTGAGGGGAGAAGGGAAAGGGGAGGGGGAGAGGGGAGAGGGGTCTGCTGTAGTGATGTACTGCCCGTCAAGCATGTTCCTGTACCTGGAGCAACATAACAGATGTGAGGGGGCTGTGAAAGTGACTCTAAGTCATGGCACGCTTTGTGAAAGACTTAAGAGGCATCTAAAGATAATCAGCTCCTCTAGACAGCAAGAACAAAAGGGAACAAGCAGCCAGGCAGGGCCAATGCAGCCAGCTTCTTGCTGCCTGAGCCCCATGCCCAGCAAGGAAGGAGTTGGCTGACACCCCCCCCCCCCCCCCCTGGCACGTCTTTGTTCATTCTGACCTTCATAGCCACATTCTGCGACAAGAGGCCAGGGGAAAGCAAGGTGACACTGATTGTGGAGAAGGGTACAGAAGTATCAAGAGTTACCTGTCATCTGCTAGACTGTGGGGCCCAGCCTCTAGACCCCAGAGACAGTGTAGCTCATTCCCTGGTTGACCTATCCAGTGCCCCATCCCCTTACAAGCCATAGGATTTAAGCATCTTGCCGTGGGCTCTGCTCCAGGCCTACACCAGTAGCAGCCTTGTCTTTGCATTAACAAGCATCTTGTGGGTGTTGTTTATAGCTCCAACTTCATTCTATATAAATTCCTGGAGGGAGGGGACCACTTCTGTATTTTCTATGGCACCTAGAACAGTAGTCTGACCTCAGTAAATGTTGATGGGTTTACTAGGGAACAGACTGTCACTGGTTTCGCTATCAGATTCCCCTTTATAAGGGGCTGGGCCGGCTAATAATGGAGGAGGGCCTTCACTGCCCACTCACTGAGTACCTGTTCTTGCTTCTCAGATTGTAGCAGTGATGTCTTGCTTACAAAGCACTCTCACATGCTGTCTCCTTTAATCCTTACAGCAACACGATGGGTGTGAGGGGACCAGGAAAGTGACTCTGAGTCATTTTGACTTGCTTTATGAGAGAAGGAATGTATGAATACCGACGTTGTCATGGTGCCGTGCAGTCTGGGCCATCATCCCCAGTGCTCCACGGGTGATAGGGGATGGAACTACTGTGGAGCCTTTTTTGTTTCCTTTTTTTTTTTTTTTGTCCTTTTTGAGACAGGGTCTCTGTGAAGCCACAGCTGGCCTGGAACTCACTATGTGAAATAAACCAGGCCGGGCTCGATCTCACAGAGATCCGCCTGCCTCTGTTGAGATCAAAGGCATGTAGCACCATGCCCCGCACTACCCCAGAGGTTTTAGGCTAGCTCTTGTCCAGGTTCCCGATGTTTGTGTGTCCTTCCCATTGAATTTGGCTTCCTCCTAATGAATGCCACGGGCAGTGAATGTACCTATTGGCAAGTCCAAGTATCTGGTTGGTTTGGCAGCAGTTATGTTGTTCACTGTAAGTCAGTGGATTAACATCTTGGTGGAATCATTCGTGACCTCAAGTTTTATGGCTCTCCACAAGCCTGCTAGGGAGCCAGGCTGCTGATGAGCAGCAAGGCCCAGACCCAGTGCAGTGAGACAGTCTCACAGTGAGCGCCGACATGCTATGCAAAGCCAGCTGTCCCTGGGCAGTACTTTGCATCTCCATGGCTTTGTCAAATTCGCAGAGGACTGGGTACTAGGCTTCAGGCTGTGAGTCCCTTAGCAAAGAGGGACCAGTAACGGTAGCAGAGTCTCTAGCATGAGCTATGTAATATGAACCAGATCATTCAGACTCCAGCCTTCAAGCTCACCGGTCATGCGGTTGGTCCTGGTGCACTGAGCACCACAGACCAGGTCAGTGCAACCAAGTGATAGAGGAGGAGGAGGCGAGAGGAGGGACAGGCACGCTACCAGCTGGGTCCTGACCTCCAAAGGCATACGCAGTTGAACACTTCCACCAGGAAATGGAGGCTTAGCCTCTGGAGCTGGGAAAACCCTGGCCAGCAGTGTGTGTTTACCAAGGAAGCTGAGTCAGACCTGTCTATCTCCTAAATAGTTTAGCTATATCTAGAATCCCATTTGGTTGAAGCTAGCCCCAGACTCCTTCCTGTTCCCAGGGAATTTCTTGGGATGAGAGCATTAGGCAGAAACTGGCCCTTTTTAAAGACCAAAACTCAAAGAGTTTATGCCCATTTATGGCCTTGGAGCCCCCTCCTCCACACCAAGGATGACTCATTCCCCCAGTTTGTCCTAAATGCCCCAGGAGGTGAAGTGGGGGGGGGTGCTGAGGTGGGATTAGCCCTGGAAGGGGACAAGATGCTGGAGAGAGAAGGGAGACTGGGGGAGGGAAGTACTCAGCGCCTAAAGGAAGCAGGAGAAAGCCTGTGTCTGCGGAGACTCCCCATGCCGGTTCTTCCAGAGACCCTCACATGCGTGCTTACATCAGTGTGAGCATGCAGCTTTCTAGCCTCTTGCTGCGTAGCAAGCTGTGAACAGGCTCCCCAGGAATCCGAAATAAAGAATTCTGTAATACGAAGATGACCTGAAACGATTCTCTCAGCCTGGGCCCTGCTGGAGAGATCAAGAGCCAGAGATGGCTTCAAGAGCAACATCTCTAAAGTTATTATGGCATCTGTGAAAGCCTTTGAAAATGTGGGGTCTCAGGAAAGCTAAACTGCATGAAGGACCATTTCAGGTAGTACAGATAGAGTTTTTCAGAGGAAAGCAAATGCCAACCCACCACACGCAGCCTGGGACTTCTCTTGGGCACTGTCTGCCTACCCAGAATCCTATTCAGTGAGCTTTGTGAGCAGCTGATGGGCTTTAGAAAGGTTTTCCTTTCTGTTTAATCGGGTTCCAGAGCCTTAGTGCAGGCGCGGGCAGGGGCATCCGGCGGCAGTGTGCTTCCTTCCCTCTGCATTGGCAGGTCTAAGTAACCCCCGCCCATTTACCCTACCCCCCCCCAGCTTCTCTCCCTGAACCCAGGTTATTCTTGGTTCTGTTTTTTTCACACCTAGCATGTTATCAGTTAAGCCTGTGGGCTCCCCCTCAGAATATGCCCCTGCTCATTTCTGTAGTGGTGTGAATCTAGTCCAAGTCTTACCATCTCTTGCCAGTACTGGACCCCTACTAGGTCCCCCTTGAGCTCTCTGTCTTCAGCTAGCCAAGAGAAAGACTCTCTTTAGTTAATCTAATACGCATGTGTGTGGGCCCAGGTGTGCTATAGCACACGTGTGGTCAGTAACAACTTGTGGCATCCAGGCTTGGCAGCAAGTGCCTTTTGTACCTGCTGTGCTATCTTGCCCATGTGAGAGACTGTTTAAAAAAAAAAAAGAAGGCTGTTAAATTGCCTTACTCTTACACTGACTCCCTACTTCACCCAGATTCAAAGCCACAGCCTAAGAGGGCCCACAAGACTCTACTCTTCCTCCCGTGACTTCTGATTAGTCTTTCATTCACTTTGCTCCAGTTTCACTGGTTATTCTGGAACTTGCTTCCATGAGGGTATGGATTGTTGTCAGTTTTGTTTACAAATCTATCCTCAAAGCTGGGTGTGGTAGAATATTGTGCTAAATTCCAGGCCAGCCTGGGCTACAGGATGAGCTGCTCTCTCAGAAACAAAAACAAAAACAAAACAATGCACAATGTACACTTCCAGCCTTGGTAGTGTATACAGTCCGCCCTTAGTAAACTGAATAAATTATTTTTAGAACCTAGAGATGGAAGCCAGGACCTTGCCCATGCCAGGCAAGTAGTCTATGAGCTGCGCAGCCCCAGCCAATAACTACTTAGTAATAGATTGAATGAGTGAAAGAGTGCGACACACTAAGTAAGAGATTTATTAAAAGCCAAATGTTGCATTCAGAGGCTCAGCCCGCACCAATCGTCTTTTCCAGAAAACCAGCCAGTCTATGTAGACCCCACCCTAACCCCTTCTTTTTTGTTTTTTTTTTTTGGTCTTTTTGAGACAGGGTCTCCCTGTAGCCCCAGCTGTCCTGGAACTCACTCTGTAGACCAGGCTGGCCTTGAACTCACAAAGATCCTCCAGCCTCTGCCTCCCAAGGGCTAGGATTAAAGGCGTGCACCACCATGCCCGGCTGACCCCTTTCTTCTTTAAAAATCCTCTGGCCAATCCTTTGTCCTTGCTCCAGCCTGCTTCTCCCAACCCATTGGCTATCAGTTAGGGCACAGAGTCTGACTCCCATAAAGCTGGGCATAGAGGAGGCAGAAGCAGGGAGATCTCTGTGAGTTCAAAGCCGGCCAGGTCTACATAGTGAGTTCCAGGTCAGCCAGGGCTACGTGAGACTCTGTCCCCCCCCAAAAAGTCCATACATATTCAGGGGGTGGAGACTGTGGCTTCCACACACATCTGGCCCCCGCTGTTTCTCCTAATTTTCCACTTTAGGAGGGCCCAAGGCAGCTGGTTGGACTGAAGCAGAGTGCCATACAGAACTTGGGCCAGGGAACCAGGCCAATGTGTCATGGGAGTTTCCCTCCCTTGGGCCTGCCTCTGTGAGGGGGTGTCCACTCAAGGACACTGTGGTCCTGTCTGCGCCTGAGGAAAGGATGGGGAACAGGGAGCACTCAGAAAGCCTTCCTGTCTCTCGGAGCTGCCTCCCCCCATCTCTGTCTGGGCTGTCCACATTCCAGAAGCACTGATGTGGCACTAAGTATTCCTGCAGCTCAGGCCAGCTTCTTCCCCTCTGAGCCTACTTTCTGGAATGGTTTTGGTATGAAGTGTCCTGGCAGGTGAGGAGAAGTGCTGTGTAAGTGGAATCCACAGCCCAAGTCTGTTTCTTTTGGGGGGCTTCCCCATGTCCACTCCTTCATTCTGCTAACTGGCTATATCCTAGCTCCTAGGTGACAAATACGAACTGCAGGAAGACCAGGCCCTTCCTGGAAGCCCATCAGGCTCAGCGCCTACCAAGACAGCGAGGAGCTCTGTCCCCTCAGGCTCTCACCCCATTCCTTGATTTCCCACTAGCCATACCCCTCTCTCCTTGGTTTCTCCTCATCCTCGTCCTCCTGCCCCCCCTTGCTCCCTGTACCCCTCCTTCATTTCCTTTTTTTAATTTTATTTATTTCTGTATGTGTATCAATGTACTGTCTGCATGCAGGTTTGTGCACCCGTGTTGTGCAATGCCGCGGAGGTCAGAAGAGGGTCTCGGATTCCCCTGGAACTGGAGTTAAAGACGGTTCTCAGCCACCATGTGGGTGCTGGGGATCGAACCCGGGTCCTCTGTAAGAGCGGTCGGCGCTCTTACATCTCTCCAGCCCCCCTCATTTCCTTTTTAACCCTGTGTAGAACAGGGATAGGCATTTCCAAGAGAGGAGACTGCTACAGTCCTTGTGCGTGGCCAAGGGCCTGGCGTGTAAAAGATGTTTAGTAAGCATTTGTAGTTCCATTCACTTCTATTCTTTTACCCAATCCACGTCAAATGAGTCTTAGGGTCAGGAAGACTCATAGTTTGAGGTTTTGAGTTCCCACTAGCGAGCAATGAAAAGTACTTAATATTTTTGAGTCTTTGTTTCTTCTACAAAATAAGAATAAATAGTGCCAAACTGATAGGATGTAACAAAGTTACCGAGAGCACGGAACCAGGCAGTACCTGTGAGGCTGGAACCTTGGCCCCAGGCAGCAGGAGTTTCACCAGTCATAGTGAGACCCTTGCTTAAAAATCAGAGTTGCAGTTTGCAGCTCAGTGGCATAATGTTTGCTTAGCAAGATCCTGAGTTTGATCCCCAACACCATACATAAATCGACAGATAAATGATATATGATAGAGGATATATGGATAGAATCCTTGTCATCGCCTAGGATGTATTTCTTCTTTCCTTCATCTAAACTTGCTCCCAACATTAGCTGAACAATTTCACTGGGTTTAATTCTTTTGTGCTTCCTGGCACATGACCTCTCTCCCCACAGCCGCCCGCAACCCAAGCCTAAGGCTCTTTTTTCGGCATCTCTGCTACACTCCAGCACACTTAGGGCTTGCTGCAGTTGAAAGAGCACTGTGTACTCTACCCTGGGATTTCCCCTCCTTGAAGATGAAGGCCCAGCCTGTATCTTTCTCATGTTTACCCAAGTCTAGCGCAGTTCTGGGACCTCAGGTACATCTGCTGCCACCCAAGCAATTTCTTAGGTACTGTCCTGTCTTAAACCCACAGTGGCGTAGTCTTCCCTGTCTCTTCCCCAGACAATGACTTCTGCCTGAAAGGTACAGGGAGGAAGGCTCTATTCTCCACCTGGCAGATGCCAAATGCTGGGAAGACAGGTGGGCTGTGTAGCTGGGGAACTGGAGCCCGCCAGAACTAGGGAGACTGAGGGGGAATACCACAGCCAGTCAGGGGCGGGGATGAGGAGGGAGCCTGCTTTGAGCCAGACCTAGCCAGCTGCTTGCCTGTACTTTGTCCTCTGTCCTCCCTTTCAACGGGTCTTGGGAGCAGGGACGGCTCTGCAGGGGGCTGAGGGGCTGGCGGGGAGGGCAGACATTCCAGGCATTCTTTACTTCTTTCTAGAGTCTAGAGTAAAGCCAGGGGAGAAGCGGTCCATAAAGGCTGTGCGGAGTCTTCCAGCAGCAGGGGGCAGCCCATGGGGGAGGGGAGCACGGTGGGGCTGGAGAAGGGTAATCAGCCAGACCCAGTTCTTCCTAGACTACTTGGGGTGGAAGGAACAATGGAGACCCTGGGCCGGGGCTTTTCTTCTGACTGCTTAACAGGGTCAGGGCCAAGCTGCTGCAGCAGTGCCCGGGGCCAAGTCCTTGTTTTATTTTATTCTTCTGCAGTGAGAGTGCATGTTAAGCAGCAATCTTTCTCGTTTTATGATTTTCTAAGAGTCTCATCTGGAACTCACTATATGTTGTAACCTAGGCTGCCCTCAAATTTACCACCGTTTTAAGACAGGGTCTTTCTGTAGCTCCTGCTATCTTGGAACTCGCTATGTAGACCAGGCTGGCTTCAGTCTCAGAGATCCACCTGCCTCAGCCTCCTCCTCAGTGTCCCCACCCCGCCCAGGCCCAGCTAAGCAACATTCTTACCGCTCTTTCGTCTGTCTAAACAGTTCCTGTGTGTCTTGCCCCTTGTAGCCCTGGGGTAAATGTAAGAAAGCTCAAAGACCTGCACCCAGGTCCCCAAGGAGAATAAGAGGCTGTTTTCCAGTTAGCAATGTTTTGTTTTATTTATTTTTACTTTTCTTTTTTTTTTTTTCTTTCTTAAACATTTTATTCATGTTATGAGGGCTTTATCGTTTGTTTTTCCCAATCATTAGGAGTTGAGGAGTTCTGAATCCATCACTACTTAGATGACACAGGTAAGAGTCCAGATTCACATTTCCAGGTACCAAGAGTCCCTCTAAATGCCACAATCGAGTAAGCCTTTGCTTATTTCTACTGAACACAGCAATGCCCATTGGTATCTCTGAAGGGTAATCACATCTTGGGTCGGTATTTCTCCAAATAAAGCAGCTGTTTGGAATTGAATGCTCCCCTTCTTTTTTGTCTTATAAACTGAACTGCATCTTCATACTTCATTCCACATTCAATCAAAGCAAGTGCCACTAGCACAGGAGCCCTTCCCAATCCTGCAACACAATGCACTGCAACACAGCAACCTGGCTCTTCACGAAATTTGTTTTTTAACAGGTTTAGCCAATCATCTACTATCTGATTAGGGGTGGAGCTCCATCATCAAATGGCCAATCCTTAGTGGAGAGCATATTTCCTTCTAATAGTCCCATGTGCACTAGAACGTGGATTCCTTCTTTTTCAACTGGAGCTTTATCATATGTAGCATCACAAACTCGAACCAAAGTTGTCACTCCATACTTCTTAAGCTCCTCTGTGAACTTGTTGAGAGTAGCATTGGTGGGGTTGTGAGTTATCAGAAAACACATGTTCTCATAAGAGATCTCCACAGGGACTGGACGGTTCATTATGGCAAACAAAAAAAGTGTGAATGTGCGAGTGAGTGTGGTGGGGAAAATGGGGGGGGGAACCAATAAATCTTGAAATGTATTTTTACTTTTCATATGAGTGCTTTGCTTGCATGTATGTAAGTACTCCACCAGTATGCCTGGTGCCTGCAGAAACAGAGGGCAGTGGATCCCCTGGAACTAGGGTTAAGGACAGATGTTTACGGCCATGTGGGTGCTGGGAAATGAACCCAGGTCCTCTGCAAGAGCAGCTAGTGCTCTTAACCATCTCTCCAGCCCCTCACTATTCTGGTTTTAATGGAGTTATTCCTTTTGGTCACAGGTGAGGGAGGGCAGACAGCATTGGGGTGTGTAGTGAACGGACTAGAGACTAACCTCTAGATAGTACTTTGGACTTGGGTTTAAGAAAAAAAAAAGACCCTCTTCCTCTGATTAGAGGAACATCATTAACAAAAACTTGTATACATGAAGCTTTGATGGCACACAGTATTTTTCACCAAAACACAGCATTCACATTATTGAAAGCAGCAAGATTCACTTAAAAAAAAAAACAAAAAACAATGAAAACTCCACAGAACTGAGAATATATAAATAAGCACATTTTAGGGTCCTGCCAGCCTGAGAAATAGAAACATCCATAGTCGAGACATCAGAAGCAGCTTCAAGGCAGAAGTTCAAATCTTTGTGGTCCAAGGAGGAGTCCAGAAATCTGGGCCCCTTGAGATGAAGTCATATAGTGTGGCCTGAGCCTTTTCAAGTCTTTTAGATCCATAGCAGCGACTGATTCTGAGTGGCTCAGTCAGGTTTGAAAGATGGGTAACAGGGTAGAACCTCTGAGAAAACAGCCTGCCTCTTAAATAAGAGGGACAGGTTACCCCAGGTTACCCCAAGTGCTTCGGGTACCACATTCTACTTTCAGTGGTTAGTGGGAACAGGAACTTGTGTGAAGATACCCCACACACACACACATTGGTGGGGAATGAGTGGGGAAATATACGTGTGTAACAGTCACGGCATGAGGAAGGAGGCAGATGCTGATGGAGGGCTCTTTCCGAGTCCCTGCTGATCCACCATAATAACCTCCACGGCCCTTCCCCTTCCCTTCCACATCTCTACTCTCCCCTTCCCTTCCACATCTCTACTCTTTCCCTCCTCATCTTTCTGGTTCAACAGGACTAAAGCCAGCCAGTCCCTGATACGCTTCACTCGCCCTCTTCCCCGGGCACCCTGCCTAGGGCACCTCCGAAAACCCTCTCAGCTTCTGAGCTGGGATGTTGGTCTTGGAGGCAAGGGAGGGGGTACTCTCCCCTCAGGAACACTTCAGAGCTCCCCCACGCTGGGCACTGCCCTTCACCCTCAGGAACACCTCAGAGCCCGCCCCACGCCGGGGCACTGCCCTTCACCCTCAGCTGAGTTTTGAGCAGATTCCTAGTGCTTGACGGTAGGCTTCGGTCACCTCCTGGCAGTCTGTCAGGGAAAAGCAGCTATCTCCCAAGGGGTCCTGCCGCCATCGCATCAAGCCTTCTGAGGGGGGCCGCTCAAGCCTCCTGAGGTTGTCCACAGATACACAACCCCTCAGTGGGGTCTCAGGGAGCCGCTCAGGCAAGTCCAGCTGCTCAAAGGACTCCGAGGACAGGATACTCTCCTCACTCACGGCCCCTGAGGGGTGGCTGGCCTGGGCTACAGGCTGAGGGGAAGCCAGTTGGTCCAGAGAGCCAAAGGTGCTAGGGGTGGTGCACTCCAAGGCTGTGTGTGAGAACTTGCCATTGAGTTTGAGAATACCCTTTCGGTGGAGAAGTACCCCTGAGGCTTGTGGACGGTTCTGCTCGATGGGGTCCCCACCCACAAACACATCGCCAGCATCCAAGAGTTCCCCAGACTCGCTGGGCTCTGGAGAGGAGTAGTAGCCAGACTCACGCTGCCGAGACTTCTTGAGGATGCCCTTTCTGGGAAGCAGGGGGGCAGGCTGCCCTGGGGTACCGGGCACGGGGCTGAGTTCCTGAGGGTCCCCCTGTACCACCCCTGAGGAGGCAGAGGCTTTTTTCTTGAGAATGCTTTTTGGCAGCTTGAGGCTGCTCTTGCCAGAGCGGGAGGAGGCTTCCTCAGCTGGATCAACCTGCAAAGTCTGAGCCATGTCGTTCTCTTTACGGGACTTCTTGAGTGAATGCTGGCGCTCCACCCCCGGCCCGGCACTTCCCCCTCCAGGCGCATGCTGCTTAAAGAAGCTGCACACCTTGGCCCCATTCTCCAGGAGGGGCCTGGAGGAGCGGCGCAGCCAGTCAGCCATGGAGGCCCGGCCAGAGTCGCTGCCAGGGTGCCCACCCTCACGAAGAGCCTCCTGTTCCCCAACACGGGTGGCGTAGCCCCAGTTGACCCACCAGTGACTGGCTACATCATCCAGTGTGGCCCGACGGGTGGGGTTCACCATCAGCAGCCACCGGATCAGGCCGCAAGCATCTGGAAGAACAAAAGTAAGGACTTCAGTTTGGTAGTTACAAGAATACAATGCACCCCAAGGTCCTTAATGACAGGCTGGCCTCTGACACTACACACGTTTCTGGTCAGATCTGTGCGTTCTCTCCTCAGGCTCCACTCATGTCTAGGCCCACTCCCCAGAAAGACTCTGCCACCTCCCTCCATCCCATAAACTCCTTATCAGCCCTTGCTTGCATGTTAGTGTGTGTTGTCCTTTGTCCACTGAAATTCAATTCTCTGAGGATAAGGGCTGTGCTTAGGGGTAGAGTCAGGCTTTCATACCTACCTTCCTGTCTTCTACATCAAACTCGAAAAGCCAGATTTATAAGAACGAGGAAAGCCGCAATAAGAAATGATGAAACTATAGCAAAGAGGATTAAGGTGGACCTTCAGGAGCACTTCCAAAGCATGCTCACAATGAGAAAGACTTGCCCCTTCCCCAGCCTCAGACACTGGAGAGAACAGTGGAGTGTGTGCGAATCTGGCCTAGTTGATGCAGTAGACTGCTGCCATCTGTCTGCATTACCAACTGTCTACTTACTGACTTGGGGATCAATGATAATACTGATGCCCCTCTCGCTGCTGGCCTGGCCACAGCTCACTCACCGGAGGGCTTGGGTGGCTCACGGTAAGTTCCACTGCTGATCTGCTTCACCAGAGTCTTGTGATCCTGCCCGTCAAAGGGCATGGTGCCATGCACCAGGATGTACAGGAGGACACCCAGGGACCAGCTGTCCACCTAGGGGGGAGAGAGAGGACTCAGAGGACACCCAGGGACCAGCTGTCCACCTGGGGGGGAGAGAGAGGACTCAGAGGACACCCAGGGACCAGCTGTCCACCTGGGGGGGAGAGAGAGGACTCAGAGGACACCCAGGGACCAGTTGTCCACCTGGGGGGGTGGAGAAGACTCAGCGAGGACAGCATTCATTGCAGACTGCAGGGCTGCTAGCTTTACCTCCAACACAAAATACTGGAAAACCTAAAGGTCACGTCTGAAGCACCCCTGTGATCAGGGGTGAAGTGGGGGTGCAGATGAGGGTTTGGGGCTGATAGGGAAAGATACTGCTGGTTACTTCTCCTGACAGGGACAGCCACAGGCATAGGGACAGTGGTCAGGCTATCCTTCTGGGTCAAGGTGGGGTGGCTGGACTGCATGTCAGGAGGTGAAAAGAACCAGGAGACAAGAATGAGACAGTGCCAGGGGACCTTGGTTCTATGCCAGTCTGGCTACTTCTGCCTCTGAGGCTGGCAAGCCATTGCCTTTTAGGGGCCTGAGTTTTGTGCTCTGTATAAGGAAGTAACCAGCAAACTAGCCCATCTGTCCTGCAGGACTTGAACTCAGTGATGCTGGCAGGAGGCCACCTCTTACCTCTGGGCCCACGTAGGGCTTCCCGTTGACGATCTCAGGTGAGGCATAGAGGGGGCTCCCACAGAACGTCTGCAGGAACTTGCCTTGGTGGTACAGGTTGGAGAGGCCAAAATCAGCGATCTACGGGGTTGGGACAGATATGGACATAGGTGATGCAAAGGTTGGGGTTTTCCATAGCTCTTGGCCACCCATCCTCTCTCCAGGTCCTGGGAGAAGGAAAGGGAGTCCTAACCCTGTATCTCATAGCTCAGATTCTCAAATAAGGCCCCTGACCCATTACTATGTGAAACCTGAGCTGCCCTTCCCAACAAAGGGCTCATCTGATATCTACACATGCCTTCATAGGAACCTGGAGTAAGCCTGCAGGGTGGGCCAGAGGAGAGAGTAAGGGCCAGGGCTGGTCACAGCCTGGAGATGGAATCTTCTCAAAGGACTCTCTGAGCCGTCTGGCTCTGGGGACCTGAGCGGTCCTGTCACCATCCTTGGGACCCCAGAGACCCTTTCCCACCCATCCTCAGATAGAGGTGGAGGTCAGAGCCTTGGTGTTCTCTTTCTCTTCATCCCATTCAAAAGGGCATGTTTGCAGGGTGGAGACTTTGGCTCCTTCGTTTATAGCTTTATTGGTGTCTTATCAAGCAGTTGCCTGGTGAACCCATAATAAGGCTGATGATGGTACCAACGGAGACTGTGAACCTGTCCAGTCTGTGTGTGCTTACTGGCTCTGTTGTCTCTTTCCCATCAGCATCAAAGAAGCCACACCTGTTTCAGGAACTTGTGGGATATGGATGCGTGCCATAGACTGCAGATCAGGAAACCTTAGGACGCACAGGCCAGGAGCCATAGAGGAGACTTTGTCCTTGGTCACGTAGGTTCTGAGGTAGGTCAGAGCACTGTTCCCTCTCAGCTCCTTGCTAGGTGAGCCTGTCACCTCAACTAGCTCTTGCCATCTTTCTCTTCCAGCCTTGAGGTTCGAGTTTATCCCTTCTGTGTGAACTTTTGACTGACCTAAATTTAACTGCTTCAGCCTAAGAATCCAGTGGTTGCAGGAAATAGGGAGGGGTGCCAATGTGAAAGAAGACAAAGACTTCCTGACTGTAGTGGATTAAATCATGTGCATGCATGTACATGTGCAAGCATGTATATACACAGGCAAAGAGAGTGAGGCTCTGTCCCTGTTGGTCCCAAGTCGTGAGCGAAATCTGACCCTATATTAGACTCCTGTCAGCCTTGTGTGATCAAAGGAACACTGGCCTGCCAGTCAGAGACTTTGGCTCTATCCCTACCTCTACCATTCACTAGTAGAGTGCTCTCCCTCTTAAGGCTTTAGTGCCCATTCATAAGGAGGTACTGGAATGGATAACAGCCCAGGTCCCCGCCAGTACCAACACAGAAGTCAGACATCAATGAACTCTTCCAGGGACCCATTAAGCACTTAAGAGAAAAACGGTGGTGGTGGGGGGAGCTTTTAAAAACCAGAAGTGAGGCTTACCTTAATATTTCCATTGGCATCTAGAAGGATATTCTCTAGTTTGAGATCACGGTGGACAATCCCATTCTGAAAGAGGGAGGCAGTTGAATCAGGAGAAAGTCCCCAGGGAAGGGAAAGAGACATGGGCCTAGTCCAGAGAGTTGTGCACAGGCAGGCTGGGACACCTATCTTCATAGGTAATAGTTCAAGAAATCATGGCCTGTTCTGGCCAGGAGACTGTCTGGAAGCCTTGCTGGTCCCAACCAGCCTCGGGGTCCCAGAGACCACCCCTCAGAACATGACTAGGACAGGCAGGTGCTCACCTGGTGACAGTAGCACAGGGCAGAAACAATCTGCCGAAAGAAATGCCTGGCATCGCGCTCACTCAGCTGCGGCCGCTCGCTGATGTAGTCATACAGGTCACCCCGGCTCGCATACTCCATGACAATCACGATCTTGCTGCTGTTCTCAAACACTGGACAGGGCAGGGTGAGAAGGTGAGACCCTCCCAGAGTGCACTGCTCCCATTAGGAGCCATATTTTCTTCCCCTGCCCCAAACCAGGTTAAGACCTCCATCTAAGATGCTGCTTCTGGAGTCTTGGGGTAACAAATTGGTCGAGAAAAGGGTCTTTGAAAGTGTTCAGCACTGCCACAAGCAGCAGGTCAAGACCCAGGGCAGCGGCTAACTTTAGGCCTCTGAGGACTCCACAAACTCCCAGGAAGGCAGAGACCCACGATGGAATGAAAGGCCAGGCTCTTTGGCTCACAAGTTATGACCTGGATCACATCTCTATCAGCTCCATCGGCAACAATGCAGTTTGATGGGATCTTGGGCAGTTATTTAACTATCTTGCCTTTTCTTGTTTGAGAAGCCCCTCAGGACTGGGGTAAGAAACAAGTAAGAAATCAGTGTCAGCCCTGTGTTTGGTGTAGTCTGAGATATAAGAAAGCACTTGATATGAGAGACTTTCATGCCTCCCCCCCAGAACAAGGAGAAATATGACGATGATGAGGTTGCTCTCCAACTGTAAATTGGAGACAACTATTATAGAGGTAATCTCTTATAAAACTGGTAAAACTGCCTTCTTTAATTGACTAATAGACATAAGAACTGTGAAAAGGATTATTCTCTGTTCAGAACCAAATATAATACTAAAGTCCTTAAACTATGCACTTAAGCAAAATATATCAATACAGGAGCTCTGACATCAGTAATGGATTATTCCACCAGGGAGATGTTGGCCAGGGGCCCTAAGGCCCCCACAAAAGGTAAGATAAAGGCTCCTTGCCTCTAAACTGGGATATCTGCAAGAGAAGAGCAATAAGGCCCTGCTGTTGAAGAACCATTAACATGGGAAAATGCATTGAGACCACACATGCAATGTACAGTGGCCTCTGGAACCCAGAGAGTGTTACCAAAGGCCCACTAAACCAATTAAGCACTACGGTCTCCTTGAGTCAAGCAAGACTCCACCATTCACACCAGCTTACCACCTCACCTGCCTGGAAATTACTGTGCAGCAGAGCAGCCATATGCCTGTATATCCCAATCTAATGGCTATTGGCTCTCTCTTGGAGGAGAATAACCCATGGCTGATGCCACAGCTTACATCCTCTACAGGTTATGGTTGGCTGTCATTAAGCCACCGTAAACCCTGTCATACTTTAACAGGAAAAAAGTAATTTCATGGATCAACATATCATCTAGAACATATGTGGTCTATACCAAAGTAACCTACCATAACTATAATTGCTGTTTAAATACCTATATATTAATTTGCTTGCTTCATTAGTAGGATTGAAGGTTATTCCTGGACAAAACTGTCAGCCCATGAAAGGAAACAGCCAGAATTGACCAGATCCAAGACAACAGCTCCAGAGAAGTGGAGTGTTCTGCTCTCATCCACCTTGTGCCCCTTTTCTAAGCCCAGGGAATAATCTGCGGAAAAGGGGGGTCGATGGTGTAGAATGTAAGGGCTGCGATTGGGGTGAATGGTGAAACAACAGCATGTCATCTGGACCTCATTTGATTAACCTGATTGAAACATACAACCCCTCACTCTCCCTGCTGGAAGGTGGGGCTGTGGGGTTTGGGCACAAAGCCGCAAATTGGTTTTACATGAAGGATTGCTTGTACTCATGGATATCACTTATATAGCTAAAAAATGGAAAAAAAAACAACTGAGAGAATATGCACGGACAGTCATGCAAGAAGATGATCTGGGATGGGGTGGGGGGAGGGGAAGGGAAAGGAGAAATATGCCTGAACTGAAATTGGAAAATGATGTATGAAATGCACAAAGCTCAATAAAAAACAATGAAAAAAAAAAAGTAAAAAAAAAAAGAAAAGCACAGGGCGTGGTGGCGCATGCTTTAATCCTCAGCACTTGGGAGGCAGAGGCAGGTGGATCTTTGTGAGTTCAAGGCCAGCCTGGTCTACAGAGCGAGTTCCAGGACAGCCTTGGGGGACCTAAAGGGAGACCTCTGTCTCGAAAAAAAAAAAAAGCACTTGAAAATGGGACCTACTGTTATAGTCACAATGTCCTCACATAATTCTGAAGCCTTGTGATTATGAGAGCTGAGATATTCATTACTCCTGCCATCTCTGACTTTTTTTTTTTAATTTTATTTATTTCTGTACGTGTATGATGTACTGTCTGCATGCAGGTCTGCGCACCCGTGTCGTGCAATGCCGCGGAGGTCAGAAGAGGATCTCGGATTCCCCTAGAACTGTAGTTCTCCTGGAATTGGAGTTTCAGATGGTTCTCGGCCACCATGTGGGTGCTGGGGATCGAACCCAGGTCCTCTGCAAGAGGGGTCGGTGCTCTTAACCGCTAGGCCATCTCTCCAGCCCCTATCTCTGACTTCTTTATTTGTATTTTATATTTTTTTTGGTCTTTTCGAGACAGGGTCTCCCTGTAGCCCCAGCTGTCCTGGAACTCACTCTGTAGACCAGGCTGGCCTTGAACTCACAAAGATGCGCCTGCCTCTGCCTCCCAAGTGCCAGGATTAAAGGCGTGCGCCACAACGCCCGGCTTATCTCTGACTTCTTATCCAGAGTACCCAGGCTAGGCCCTGGTGCAGATGGCCTCAGAAAAAAGCAGTTAATACATATGTGGGAATTAATTGGCTGGCTGGCTTCTTGGCAGGCAGCCCACTCACACATGTAGGAGTCTTCTTACCACCTCTGGGAAGGTAGGGAACTGGTTCACCAAACTGGCCCTTCAGCTGATGTGTCAGAATATGCACCTTCATGACATGGCATCTTTGTGTTAAACGGGTACTATGAGTTTGGCTTGCTTGGCCAGCCCCAAAGCTACTACTGTCTAGCCTCTGAGAAGGAGTGAGGGATAAGACTTCTCTGAGACAAGTCCCAGCTCCCACACGTCTGCTACAAAGCTAGGGTGACTGCTGTTTTCTAGGGAAGCCTGCTGGTCCAGCCTCCTAGGGGTGCCTGGTTGACATTCCACTCATGTGGTTCCCGGTATACATGGAACTTTGTGCTATGAAACTAGGGACCAAGAGCCAGCGAGGGTATATTCTGAGGAGCATTTACACAAGAGACCAGTCCCAGCACTCCCCCAACCCATAATATCAGAAGCTTAGAGCAAGATGAGGATGAATCTGGGAAAGCCCTTCAGATGCACAATAAATGTGATGTCCTATTTCTACAGAATCAAGGATGCAGGAAAAACAAACAAACAAACAACAAACAACAAACAAACAACAAACAAACCCTGAGCTCCAGCTCAGTTCTCAGACCCAGGTGGAGACTGGCTGTGGAAAGAACTCATACACACGAGACACATGCGTATCCACACGCAGGCACACACACTCCTAGTCATCAAGCGCAGCCTGCCCACTATTCCCAGAGGGAAGTACACAGAGTTACAATTAGCCTTCTCAGCCACTTGTCTGAGCTCCTCATTGGACAGGCTCAAGCCACAGGTTATAACAGTAGCTCTTCGTTATCTTCCTATGAAGCTACGAGTAAAGCCATCTCTGTTCTTCCCACCAGGAATCTTCAGACAGACAAAAAAACCAAACCAAACCAAACCAAACAAAATAAAAAACCCTTGCCTCCTCCCTCCTGGTATTGTTGTCCCTGTGCTTCCACCTAGCTGATGTTACATAAAAGCCTGAAGCAGATCGGTGCCTGTGGGAGGGCGCTCTCCCATCTCCCTTTGACACCTTCTCCTGCTCACTTTGTTGTCTGGGTCCCAGGGAGGCAGGCAGCCAGAATGAACAAGTCAGCACTGATGTCAGAGGGCAGGAGGCCAAGAGAGACGAGAAGAGACAGAGCAAGTCCATGTGATTCAGGGCACAGGTCGACTTCAGGAGGGCTGGCTCACAGATGTGCAATGAACAGCACCCATAGGCCTGAGACAGGTGCAGCCTGTGCATTTCAGGCTTCCCCGAGTTGCTAAGGGTCTCACAGTGTTGGGAGGGAGTGCCGATAGGGAAAACCCAACAGCAGCAGCAAAGGCTTGCAGTCCGGGATGGGGATGCAGCTCAGTTTACAGTATTTGCCTAGCAAGTGTGAGTTCTAGGTGTGAGTCCAGCACTGCTGCAAGCACAACAGATGGACAGTCCTTCCTGAAGCAGAGTGCTCAGTGACATTACACAGTTGGAATTCTGCAACCACCCTACCCTATCCCACTTACAAAAGAGGAACTAAGACCCAGAGACTATACTGCTGAGTTGCCCGCATCATGTGACTGGGTTTTGAATCCAGCATTTGCAACTCTAAAGGCTTTGTCATTTTTACTTCTTTTATGTATGTATGTATGTATGTATGTATGTATGTATGTATGTATGTATTTAAAGACAGGGTCTTGCTAAACAGCCTAGGCTAGCCTTAAACTCACATTCTTCATGTCTCATGCCTCCCAGGGCTGGGATTACAGGCATGTACCACCATACCCAGCTCATCTATTTTACTTCTTTGTGCGGGCAATTCTGAATCCTACCTACACACACAGACACACACACAGACACAGACACAGACACACAGACACACAGACACACAGACACACACACACACACACACACACACACACGGAGATACAGATCCTGGGCTCTCAGCTCCAAATGCCCACCGCTTACCTTCATGGATGGCAATGATATGGGGGTGGCTGAGCGATGACATGATCTCAATTTCCCTCCGTATATGCAATAGATCTTGCTCATCTTTGATTTTGTCTTTGCGGATTGACTTGATGGCCACCTGGGAACACAGAATGTAGGCAGCTGAGGAGAAAGGTCCAGCAGGTAGAAGCATTCTGGAGGATGTTCTGTGGGCTCTGGCCCTGTGCCTTGCCTGTGGCCGCAACACAAGTCACAGAGTGCACCGGGAGAAGCCACCCACCTTCACCAGGGCAGGTGTCAGTGATCTGGAGACCACTTCTCTAGAAAAGGTTCTCAGCTGGGTCCAGTGCAGTCCATATAGCAGAAAGGAAGACGGACCAATAGCCACATCAGATATACTGGTGAACAAGGAAGGTAACAGCTTGCATCTGAAAGGCCGGGTACTTTACGATTTGCAAATCAAATATGCACAGTTCATCCAAGGACAAAGACTGGGACTGTTTTGCTCGCCACTGGATCCTGGGTACCAGGTATAGGACTTATGCATGTTAGGCATCAAAGTAGTGATTTACCTCATGGGTAAAAAGCTGGTCCTTACAACAACCCTGGGAACAAAGCATCATCCTCATCCCCATTCACGGGTGAAGCAGCTGGGATCCAAAGAGGCTAAATACTCTGCTTAAAGTCACAGCTGCTCGCTGGCCATCTGATTCTGAGTTTGGCCCTTTCTCTGCCCCAATGCTCTAACTTGCTGTCAACACCCAGTCTGCAGCCAGAATGAGGTAGCAACCCAAATGCCTATCAACACATGAACAGATAAACAGAGTGCGGTGTATCTATACGGTGGAATTAGTTACAAAGTGAAATTCTGTACCTACCACAACAGGCTGAACGATGAAAATATGCTCAGTGAGTGAGTCAGTCATAGAATGACAAGTACTATTTTCATGGGTACTAAAATAAGCAAAGATATAAACAGAGAGTAGAACAAAAGTTAACAGGGGTATGGGGCTAAGGAATGGAATTGGGGGGTGTAACTTAATGGGTACAGACTTCTATTTGGGATGACAAAGAGGTTTTGATACAACATTTTTGGATATATTTAACATGCCAATGAATTATGTGTTAAAGTAGTTAAATGGCAAATTGTATACTATATGCATTTTGCCACAATAAAAAAGATAAAAAATGATGAGAACAGTCTCCACATTCCAGGTAAGTAATGTCCTTCCTTAGCAACAAGCAAACAAAAAACTAGATAGACAGCTCTCTGGGACTCACTTGCTTCCTCTGGAAAGGTGGAAATACTATATAAGAATCTACCCCTCCAGCTGGTGTGTGGTGGGCTCAGGAAGGGTGGTGTGCAGGAGAAATGGAGAACTTGCAGCTCGAAGATACCTAAGAGACAGGAGTCGGGGTCTCTTGGCTCTATCCCACTCAGAAGTGGCCTTAGGATAATGCCCAACCAGTGACTGATGTGAAACTAGACCATGTTCCCTAAGGATTCAGGGTTCTATTCTCACGGCAATGGGCAAGTCCCACCCCCGGTTGTCTTTTCTGTGAAATAAACAGATTGAACTGAGCTGTCTGAGGGGCTTTCCTCCTCTGAGTCTGTGAAATGAGCTGTACAAATCCAGAGGCCCTTAGAGGCTGGGTGGGTGTTGGGTGTCCCAGGCCAGTCAGTTCCTGGCAAAGCCTAGCCAAGAACACTAACAGAATGGTAAACATACGACTTCCTCTTCACGGGAGATAGGCAAGTAAAAAGAAATATGAAGGCTCAGACTGAGGCAAACACCTCCTCATTCAATTTCCCAGGAGGGCTGGCCTCCCCTCCAGATTCAAAAGAAACCCCAGCTCCAGGGGCGGGGCCTCTAATCCACCCTTTCATGAGCGCCCCCCCCACCCCCAAGTAGACAATGGCTTCTGCTCTGAGGATAGTGGACTCTGCTGGCCCGGACTCCCCATCTGACAAGAATGCGGAATAGCCCTAATCCTGTCAGAGGAGCTGCTCACAAAGCCCACAGCCTGGGTCACCCTGGCAACGGGCCAGAGATGGTGTGCCCTCTACCCCATCCTGCCCTGAACCGTTCTGCTCAAAGGGGCCAGGCCCCTCTCAGCTCTCCCAGAGAAGGGCAGGGAGAACAAAGGAAAGATGGTCACCGTGGAGCCGCCTCCCTGAGAGGCCCCGGACAGGGACGCAGCAGGTGGGGGCCCGGCCGCCCCAACACCCACTCTAACCCTCGCTCACCGTGGAGCCGCCTCCCTAAGAGGCCCCGGACAGGGACGCAGCAGGTGTGGGGGTCCGGCTGCCCCAACACCCACTCTAACCCTCGCTCACCGTGGAGCCGCCTCCCTGAGAGGCCCCGGACAGGGACGCAGCAGACGTGGGGGTCCGGCTGCCCCAACACCCACTCTAACCCTCGCTCACCGTGGAGCCGCCTCCCTGAGAGGCCCCGGACAGGGACGCAGCAGATGTGGGGGTCCGGCTGCCCCAACACCCACTCTAACCCTCGCTCATCTCTCCCTAATGGGTTAGGAAAGACAAAAACCGAAAACCAAAAAACAACCCTGTGCTTGGAATTGGGCAGTGCACAGTGGAGCAGAGCTCAGGCCTTAAATGCTGCAAATAGAAGTCACCTCCCCTTCCTACATTCCGTCCAGTCCAGCCTTCTCAACACTCCTTTGCTCACTCTGAAGGGGAGAGTTTTTTGGGGGGTCTTTTTGAGACAGGGTCTCCCTGTAGCTCCAGCTGCCCTGGAACTCACTAGGTACAGCCTACTCGTTTTCTCTGTAAGTCTTTGTCTGGAAAATCAGACAATGAGAAGAAAGGCCATGAAGACCTTTAGGGGAAAGGTCAGTTAAAAAAATACTAATGGTCCCACTCGTCATATTGGGAAAAAAATATATACTAATGGGTAGTAAAAATAATCATATGTGACCATGCATCATTATCTAGAGAGTTAAAATATCTGAGCTGAAAATGCACCCATGCAGAGACTAAGAATATGTTGGATGCACACTCAAGAACAGTGAGATGGTGTCACAGGCCTGGGGACAGAGCTCTGAACACAGTAAGGTCTAAAGAATTGAGGTTCCTTACAAAACAGGGATTTTCAGGGTGCTAGGAGTCTTTAGTATGGCTAGTGGATACGCAAGTCTAGGATCCATCTCTTTAAACTCTGGAAAGCCTGAAGTTCTCTTTTTTTTTTCCCCCAGCTCCATTTTTCTACAAGATAAGACTCTGAACTAAGAGGAAAGGGGAGGCTGAGGAACCCCTAGTTCTCTGCATTTGGTCCTAGGAAGTGTCTAGCACTTTCCAGAAGGAAATTTGTCAAGTTATCAGCCTTCCATCAGTCCTTAAGAAGGTGACAAAGAAGACCATATTTATCACTGAGTTTGTGGGGCTGGGCCATTCTTCTCAAATTCTCCCGAGCCACCAGTCTGTCAAAGTAGCCCCACTGAGCCTAGAAAGAGCCTGATGTGCAGAAAGTCTTAATTCCTGTTTACTAGTGATCACATGTTGGAAATATTTATTGGTTAAGTCCCTGAAGGATCTTTCCCTGGAGGAATCAAGGACCAGATAAGATGCTCTCCCGGCTCCACCCAGGCCTAAATGGAATCTACCTTAGTTACAAAAAGTAATTTCTAGGGATCTTTGTTCCCACCTACAAGGTAGCTGACAACCATACTCTAGAAAAAAATTAAGCCAATTAGAGTCAAGGAAGAGGGCATCAACTGCAGACAGGGGCTAAGAGTGAGAGTGCCACGGCCCTGGTTCACTCTGATGCCGTTGTTAATATTCCCTCCTGTTCTCTGTAGACCACCCACCTGGAAGTCACTTTATTATATGGCCACCATATTCTGAAACAGAGGAGCAGGCCCCATGCACCGGCTGGCTGATCTGCACGCTGCTCCCTCAAGCCATGCAGCACAAGGCGTGCAAGTGGGATGTTCTGGTTAGCTGGGCTGTCTAATTTTAATGTCCTCATCTAGCAAATGTTTACTCTGTGTCTATTTACGCTAGGTACTAGGGATTTGGCCAAAATTTGGAGAGTTCCTATGTCAAGGCCCAAGTCTAGTGGGAAGACTCCTTCCAAGGCAGCGACAGTCCTTGATTGCCAGGGGTTCCGGGAGCACCTTATAGGGCTTTCTTTGCCTGGAAGAGCACGGGGGAAATCACACCTGGAAAGAGCTCCTTCAGGTATGGAAGATGGTGAGGTGGGCTAGAAAAATTCCAGGCAGAAAGACCCACACATCAGGATGGTTTCCAAGTTCCCTTCTGCATTTTGGCATTCTGTATGGTGCTTCTTTAGAAAGGGGTCACAATGATGGCAGGAAGGTAGCAGCCACAAAGTGGTGCAAGGCTACATGTTCAGCCACGTTAACTGCCAGAGCATAATTCGTTCTCAAACCACCCCAGCGGTTTTCTTGTATCTGAAGCTCTTCAAGATAGAAAGGCAGCAAGGCTAATTCCCTATCCTATTTTGAAAGCAGTGAAGAAGTCCAGAAAGACATACTGATTTCTCTAAGCCTCTTCAATGCACAAGACAGGACCTACCTACCTATGATGGACAGACAAGAAGCTAAGCATCACAAAGGACAAAAGTTCCTTGGAGGTTCCCAGCCCTGACTCTGAAGAAGCTGGAATGCCACATTGTGTGTGCCACCCCATCCTAGTTACAAATATACAGACATGGCCACTCTTTTGCCATTATTCTGAAGAGGCGGTGCTAAAGCTCCATTGGTAAATACCACCTGTCTTCAAGCTCTGAACAGAAATCTGCATTCAGGAGAAGGTAGTCAGAGGTCTTAGAAGGGAACAGGAGGTGGGGGCGAGGAGAAAGAGAAGCGCGATCCAGAGATGCTGGTTCCGTGTACTGGGAGTGATGAACAAGTGGGGCATCTCTAGCCACACCCATGGCCCCGGGTTGGAGCCGAGATCCTTGAGTCTTCTCTGGCCTTTCAGGGAGCAGCTGCTGTTTGGGAAGCAGGCAAGCAGCTGAAGGATGACCCACTTAGTGCCAGAGAGCTTAGGTTAGGCAGCCCCACCTAGGGATGGACATCTAGGTGGCTTACCATGCTGCCAAGGACACGGCAGGGGTTAGAAATGGGCTCTGTGGGGATCTGAGCTGCCTCCCCCAGGCCCATTCAATGCACCTCCTCCATGCCAGGTTCCTGGGTAAGGAGCTTCCCTGCCCAGCCCTTTTGTGTGGTCTGGCTGGAGCCCAAGGACAAGAGTCGCCTGCAGCCTCGCTCCCTGCTGCTGAGCAGGCAGGTGCAGGAGGAGCTGGGAGGGCAGCATCTTGCCCAACAAGCCTTTGGCAGCTGGCCAGCCAGAAGCCCTTTTCTAAGTTGGCTGAAAGGGAGCTGAGGGCTTCTACTCAAGGATGGCTGAGCACAGTCTACACTCTATTGTGGCAGGACAGGCCTAGGATAGAGAGGTTCCCAGGTCAAAGACACCCTTGCTGGGACAGTAAGTAACACCATGTGTATTAGACACTGTGCTAATCACTTTACAAATTTTATCTTATTTTATCCTAGAAGAAACTCATGACATAGGAATTATTATAATCCTCACTTTACAGATGAGGACACTGAGGAACACAGAGGTCACACGGCTGGTCAGTGATGGGAACCAGGACTTGACCCTTTGCAGGAATACAGTCTAGTTCTCTCACCCAGGAATCTTCAACACGGCTGTGGGAGGAGGGGCTCCCAATGACTCCTCCCACTCTAAGCACTGCCTGGAGCACTGGGAATGCAGAGGGAGCTGGCTGTCAGGATGACAGAGCATTGGGAGGCAAGCCCAGGCTCATCTCAAGCCAGCTTCTAGACCAAGACTCAGCACTTGGTCATCCAAGGCCTGAGGTGGATGGAGCCTATTAAGTCTGGAGCCTATTGCAGGCCTGCCATTAACCAGGCAGAAGACAGGTTACTTCCTCTCTCTAAGCCTCAGTTCCATCTATCAGTGAAGGAAGCAGAACATCTTGGTCATTTTCCAACATTTTGAAAGCTCACGAAGCAAGTCAAAATATTAAAGAAGCAGAACTGCCCATAGGGTCCCCACTTCCCTTCACAGCACACATCCCTCAAAGGTGGGATATTCATGCAGATCAGGCCATGGGCTTCGGTGGACTCCACCTTTCCAGAGACCCCCACATGTGTTCTAATCTTTAGGGGGAGGGGGTAGTCAGGGGAACTGGGAGACTCGCAAGAGGAAATGTCATTTGGACACCAGGAATGTGTCCAAGATCCAGAGCAAATATTTGTCTTTCCTGTGATACTCTCCCATCAGTCCCCTACCTGTCCCTCCCTACAGATAATCCCATCTAGCCCCTGCTTAACCATCCCCACAGGTTAGGAGTAGAAAGTGGTGGAACATGGAGAACAATTACAAACGGATGTGCCCTAGCAGGCTGTCTTAGTTCATCTGGGGGAAGACCCAGGCAGCTCGTGAGGTCTCTGTTAGGGAAAACAGTCAAGATATAGGGATGGATGGGTAGGGGAAGACAGCCAGGCTGCAGAATTGAGAAATCACTAGCACAGCAGAGATCTGCTCTCCAAAAGGGGACCCAGAGCAAAGCAAACTCTCAACAGCAGTCCTGGGTGGTTTGTGTCTGGGAGACTCAGTGCAAGCTCCCACCTACTGATCTTGGCTCCTTACTTACGCAGGAGACGGAGACAAGCCTGAGAGTTCCTTATGAATTCTCTCTGGAATTCCTGTCTAAAGCTACTATGGTCTGAAAACCAAAAGTTTCACTTCAAAATCAAATTCTCTCTCTCTCTCTCTCTCTCTCTCTCTCTCTCTCTCTCTCTCTCTCTCTTTCACTTTCACCCCACAGTGACCTCACTCAAGAACTTGATGGGATCTTTGAACTTTGATCTATGTCAACCCAGCCTTCCCAACAAGAATCACAAGCCACATGTAGCTATTTTCCAGCTAACCCTAGGACAAAGCCTGGGTCCAACAGTCTCAAGCCTGGAGCCTTTGGGGCCTTGGCACTTTATAGAAAGAGAAAGAAAGGAAAGCCAGGAAATACATGATTGCCCAATAGCTGTAACCTGGCATCAGGCAACTGAGGACTATGCCAGGCTAATGCAGGAAAAACATACTTGGATCTATTGATGGGGCCAAAATCCACTCCTTTCTCCAACATCTACCCTCCTTCACCAATGAAATGACTTCTTGAATTTCAAACCAGTTACTGGCTGCAAAAGCAAACAATCAGGGGAGGGGACAACTGCCATCGTCAACAGGGCAAGCTGTGGGCACACACACACCTTACAGCAAGCACTCACGGACCTGGCAAAGCATAATTCCTACAGCACCACCTGCTCTGAAAGACTCGTTAAGATGCAAATTACAGGCCTTCAGAACAGCCCCCCTTTTCCCCCAGGTAATGTCCCAGCCCATCACACAGGAGTGCCAGGGCCACCATTGTTTAACTTTTGGTAAATATGCCATCCTTTCAGGCCCAGACCCATGAGGCTGACGTTCATACCTTGTTCACACTTCCCATAGCTTGTGAGACAGGCTGTGTTTTCTCCACTTTTGCAGAAGGGGAAACAGAATCCAGAGATGAAGGAAACTGCTCAAAGTCACAGAAGACTGTGACTACTACACAGGCGTTATATCAACAGGACAAGTTCCCCAGGAGGCCCCCTGCCCAAAGCATCTTCAGACAGTGGATCTGGCATCAGAGGCTGTTTTTACACTCCCAGAATAAAAAAAAAATCACAATGAAATTTTGATTCAGTCCAGGGCCTAGAAAGGCACCAACTGTCCACAACTCACACTTCTACTCAACCGCACACATCTTATTATTTTTATTTTTATTTTTTTGGTCTTTTCAAGACAGGGTCTCCCTGTAACCCCAGGTGACCTGGAACTCACTCTGTAGACCAGGGTGGCCTTGAACTCACAAAATCCGCCTGCCTCTGCCTCCCGAGTGCTAGGATTAAAGGCTTGCGCCTCCACGCCCGGCTCAACCGAACACATCTTATAAAGCCCCGCTAACATCTTGGGTCTTCTCCTTCCTCCGCCCACTCCATTCGACTGCAGTCTGTTCCGATCAAAACTCAACTTAAGCCCCATCTTCCTAAAGGACAGGCATCTATGTAGTGCTGCTCAAGGTTCTCGCGTCCATCAGCACTGTCCCTGAAGTCCTGGACAGACGCTTCTTTTTTTTTTTTTAATTTTTAAAAATTTATTTTTGTATGTGTATGAATGTACTGTCTGCATGCAGGTTTGTGCACCCGTGTCGTGCAATGCCGCGGAGGTCAGAAGATTCCCCTGGAACTGGAATTCTCCTGGAATTGGAGCTACAGACGGTTCTTAGCCGCCATATGGGTGCTGGGGATCGAACCCGGGTCCTCTGCAAGAGCAGTCGGTGCTCTTAACCGCTAGGCCATCTCTCCAGCCCTTGGACAGACGCTTCTACGCGCGCTCCCGGCAGCACCCGGCTGGCAGCGGCGCTGGGGGCACTCACCAGGCGCCCGGAGCTCTCCCGAGCCTTCTTCACCTTCCCGTAGGTGCCCTTGCCCAGGGTCTCCAGGAACTCGTAGCGGTGCCGCAGGTTGTGCTTGTGAAGGTGCCGTTTCACCGCCTGCTTCTTCATCAGTGGCTTGGGCGACTTGATGAGCCCGTCGGCCAGCGGCCGGGCGCGCTCGGTGGCCAGGGCGGCGGCCGGGAGAGCGGGGCCCGAGCGCCGGGGGACGGCCAGCGACTCCATGGGGCGAGGAAGCCGCGCGGCGAGGGCGGGGGCGCGCAGCTGCGTGTGGAGAAGCCTCGGTCCCTGGAAGGCGACCCTGCACCGACCTGAGGTCTCAGCCGCTCTGGGCGGGTGGTGGAGGCCCGCAGCAGGAGTTGCTATAAACGCTGTGGCTGGAAGGCCCTGGCCACACCTCCGAGTGCCATTGGCCGGCTCGCTGGCGACCCGTGACCAGGACCTCTCGCATTGGCTCACCCGCTCCCGCTCCACCTCCTTCTCTCTGCGCGGCACGGAAAGGTGTGAATGGAGTCCCGCCCGCCTGGACCCCAAACCCGGGAATGCAGGGAGAGGACGCTGCCCAGCCTCTTTGTGATACTGAAGCCCTGAGCTTACTTGGAGAGCTCTGTGAATTGCTCTGCACGCGCTCTGAATGGCGCCGGTCCTGCCAGAGGCACCTGTTTTATTGTGCCTTGTTTTTAGTAGATGAGCGGCAATCGGAGGGCACTAGAGGTCACTGAAGTGGTTCTCCACTCTTGTGAATTGCTTCTCCCAAGCCCAAATCTGCAGTCCTTTGACAACTTTAAGTTGTCTTTAAGTCCATAAAGGAAAAAGTGAAAAAAAGGGATGGAATGGAACGGAGGCTGACTGCAGCTGCGGCCTGCTGGAGAGTCGTACAAATAACGTCACACTCTGAGAACTTGCCTTGTGTCCCCAAATCTATAGGGAGCTTCTTTGTGCCAAGATTTCTTCCCAGTGTTTTTAGCCATGAGATCTGGCTCTTTTGGGGAGGCCGGAAGGTTAGATCAGAATCCCCTTGTAGAGTGAAAGGAGGACCCCCACTCCCAGGCTTTCCTCCACGATCTAGGGAGAAAGAAGTTCCCTAGGCCCTCTTGATAACTTGACTCTAGAAAGTGAGTATAATTCTACCAAAGGCCACATGGGTGGTAAGAAAGCCACAGAATGAACTTAAATGCTGGCCTGTGTGGAGGAGAACCCAGGGCAGCAGGACTCCCTGGATCAGACCTGTGCTGGGCAGGCCGCCCTCCCACCTTGGAGGACAGTCTCCAGCCTTCTGTGCGCTGGTTGGGAACAAGCATCCGTCCCTGTTTACAGGACACCTAGGGATCAAGGAGGATGTCATCCCCAATTGCCAAGTTTTTAATCTAGTGTCTGTCCATTCTCCTTCTTCTACTCACCCTTTGACTCTTTGCAATGGAAAGCATTGGTGTCACCATGGCTGGAGTCCTCTGTGGCTAGAGAAGATCCACTTACACAGGAACCAGCCTCCCTTCCTCAAACCTAGAAGACCCACAGGATGGTGTGGGGCGCAGCTAGTCTGGCAGCCTACCTTCTACCAACCTGCCTTCCTATTCTGAGTAATCTGTGAAAACAGAAGAGGCTCAGGAGATGGTTCCTCCAACCTGCTACCAGCTTCCTACCTGTGTCCATTCTCGGAGGGCCATACAGACAGATTAGGACTCTGAAAAGCAAGCAGCAGTAACAGAAGAACAGGTACAGGGCTAAGTGCTGGGAAACATGAGTTCTAGTCCTGATTGACATGTAGCTTTCTGTAGGAACTTTGATCTATCATTCTACAGATCCTGGGGCCTGCCAGATGGGGACCTCAGGACATTATGGTGATAGGACAGACATGATTTCTAATGAAAAATAAGAATGCAATACAGAAGTGTTTGTGATTGGCGAAGAACAGAATGGCCTTGGGATGTAGACCAGGAGGGAGCCCAAGCCCAGAACGGGGGAGGCTAGTTTGGAGGTAACCTCCTAAAGACAAGGCTTTTAAAGTGGAGACTTAAGGACACATGACAATCAGCCAGCTGGACCAACATTTCCTCGTAACTAAAATAAAGAATTGGGGCTGGAGAGATGGCCTAGTGGTTAAGAGCTCCGACTGCTCTTGCAGAGGACCAGGGTTCGATCCCCAGCACCCACATGGCGGCTGAGAATCATTTGTAACTCCAATTCCAGGAGAACTCCAGTTCCAGGGGAATTCAAGACCCCCTTCTGACCGCGGCATTGCATGACACGGGTGCGCAGACCTACATGCAGACAGTACATTCATACAAATAAATAAATAAATAATAAAAAATTTAAAAAAGAATTATTTAGAAGAGCCCAAGATTCCCTTTCAGGCTTCATCTAGATGCCCATCAGTATTTCTAGGCATTTCTAACACCTTGTGCACCACTGAGCAAACAGAAGTGCCCGGTGGACACTACGGACCAAAGGAACAGCTTCGCAGTGGGATCCACAGACTGGACGGAAAGCACCTGTACATTCAGTCAGTCTCCCTAGGCTGCTAAGATAAACTGGATACATGGATGTGCTGTGATATCTGGGCTGAGCTGAGAGATTCTTACTCAGTCCCATCTTCCTTGCCCTCCAGTCCTCAGACAAGGAGACTCCTTTTACCCCACATCCAATCCCTATTTGTTTATGGGCTCTTGAGAAATATTAGCCTTCTGTGTGCTGGTTAGGAACAAGCATCTGTCCCTGTTCACAATCTGTGTGTGCTGAGCCTTGGGCAGATTCTGAAAAGCAGCTCAGAACGAAAAACTGTAACATGTGCCTGGTACAGGATGCAGGCACTGGTGCAGGACGCAGGCAGGAGTACAGGTGCCTGGCAGTACGGCCATTCTATGGGGTGAAATGGGGTAGCCGTGGATAAGACACATGTCAGGCAAACCTGGAGAGATAACTGATAATTATTTCCCCAGCCTCAAGGACTTCACTGCTTTACAGGAGACATAAGATAAATATACAAGTTGCCATATAATCCGAGGTAGAAAATAGGAAGAAGCTCAAAGTGGTACAAAGTGTCCACAGGGCAGGAAAGTTGTATCTTACTCTGGCTTGGGAGGGAAAGCCTCAGAGGAAGCCAGTTAGGCTTTGGGGTCGAGATTCTTTTTAGGACTGGAATCGGGACATCTTGCTCTCTGTATCTGATGGCCACAGTGTCTTGGGGCAGATACTCAAGTTCCTCTTCCCTTTTCCCAGGGAGAGGAGCCAGATGGAGGACTCAGTTCACCACCACCTCCAGCCAGAGAGACCTCAGCCATTCAAACTGCCCTCCCTCAGAGCTCTGCTGATTACATCCCTCAGTCACCTCTCAACCCCACCCTGTGATGGACAGCATAGCCTGGAAGGTATGGACCTTACCCTCTCAGGAGCTGATGGAACTGTGTGGACGGGAGTCTGCCCGTTAGAACTGGCTCTCCAAAACTGGGAGGTCTGAATCTCAAAGCAGATGTAAATACCCTATAGTCTATGAATTGAGATGTCTTGCTCAAAGCTGCCCTCTTCTGGCAAAAATAAGCATAGCATGTTTCAGGGGATGACCAAAGCTGGACTCTGCACAGGGGTCTGCTTAGGCCACTAAGTGAACCACTCATTTGTCATTTATTCAACAGATACATGCTGAACCACTGTAATAACAGGTATAACGGCTCCCAACATTGATTGAGGCAGCCCTAGTTCTAAGCATCTGAGACATAATGTTACCAGCTAGGATGTGGCTCAGCCCAACATCAGAGCTATGACCCTATTACACTGCCTCGTGGTTCTCAAATGGGTTCTAGAAATACAAGGCGGAGCTAGTTGGTTGCAAACATGCAAACATTGTAAACTTCTAGCAAAGCCCATGAGGAGCCTGCCAGTCTTCATGCCCTTAGGCCGCCCAGTCCTGATGAACTGTCTTCACTATGGACATGAGTAACCCCACTGTGCAGATCAGTAAACTGAGCCACAGAGAAATGAAGTACCTGCCCCTCCAGGTCACATAAGTGGCTCCAGAAATGGCACTATTTGCCACCACACTGGCTGGGTGAGGATTCTGGCTTGCCTATCTTGAGTGCTGTGTGTTCCTGTCTGAAACATGTCATGTGATTCCCACATGCACCTGCTTCAGGACCAAGTGAAGTGTGGAGTTGCCAAGGCGGATGGTTTCTTATCTGTCTGCTTGGGCTTCGCTGGCCTCAAGTTTTCACAAGTCTCCCCGGCCCCAATTCTGGCAGAGACCCAAGGGTCTGAGCGTGGGATGGGGAGAAGAGGGAGTTACAACAGCAGGGGCTCCACAGACACCTGAACTCCAGCTCGCCTGACCCAGGCCAGGCATGGAGAAAAGCTCACATCTGGGAAGTGGTTATCGAAAGTGCCCGAGGCTGGAGCGCTATGCTGGGAGACACAGGAGCCCGTGCAGGGAGGAGAAGAAGGACCTCTTAACTACTCTCTGAGTGGTGCTGTGGAGCTGCGGTGTTGGGATGGACCTCTGCTGAGTTTCAAAGTCTTAGGGCCTCTCCTCAGCGCTTGTGTCCCACCCCCAATGGCAGTATAGGGATCTTTCTCTTTTTCTGTCCCTTGTCTATGTGCTTTTCCTGATCCCTGAGGTTCTGCCACTCTCTTTCTGTGGGACTGAGAAATGGAGGTCTTAGCTTAAGCTGGGATCAGTTATAGGATTCCTCCAGGGCCCTTTCCAAGGACTCTGTGTGCTGTTACTGATGTAAGTTGAGATTATCGATAGGCCGAGAGGGCGTGAGAGCCAATAAAAATAACCCCATCTTTCCAGTTGTCAACACTCTCATGCCCACAGCCTTCACAGAGCCTTGGGTTAGAGACTGGGTAGTTGGTGTGCATGGGCACTGTGACCCTGACCAGGAGTCAGAGGCCAGCTCTGCTGCCCACTGGCCACGTGACCTGGGCCAGGTAGCTCAGCTTTCCTGGATATAATTGGTCTAAGGAGTTCCTGAACTTGGAGGTATTGGAGGTAGTTTTTTTTTTTTTTTTGTCTTTTCGAGACAGGGTCTCCCTGTAGCTCCAGCTGTCCTGGAACTCATTCTGTAGACCAGGCTGGCCTTGAACTCACAAAGATCCGCCTGCCTCTGCCTCCCAAGTGCTAGGATTAAAGGCGTGCGCCACCACGCCCAGCGGAGGTAGTTTTGTAGAGAGTTCCAGGCTCCTCAGCAGCAGGTGGGGCCTAAGACTAGGTG
Source organism: Rhizomys pruinosus (assembly GCA_009823505.1). Taxonomy (NCBI): domain Eukaryota; kingdom Metazoa; phylum Chordata; class Mammalia; order Rodentia; family Spalacidae; genus Rhizomys; species Rhizomys pruinosus. The sequence goes on from VZQC01010914.1 coordinate 2,249,631, forward strand.
CACTGTGGCTTCGAGCTTGGTGGCTTCGTTCCATGTAAATAAACACACCCCCAAAGAAGCAGGAAACTTCTTCCTGCTGGTCCCACCTCCATTCGGAGGCTGGGAAGTAACCAGGTGAGGCAGAGGGGCCACGTGTCCAGGAGGAAGATGGGGAAAGGTCTGCCCTCTGTTGCCTTTCTGTCTTGTGCCTGGCTCCGGCTGCCAACCCAAGCTTTTGGCCTCCCAAGCTGATCCTGGAATGTTAACCCCAAGCAAAGCACATTCTTTAGCTGGGTCACCAACTCCTGGCCCTGGGTAAAGGGAGGGTGCGGAGCCAGCATTCCTTTTGGCCCTGAGTAATACCCCCACAGTCTGGTTCCAGGGCGCAGCCATTGCAAGGCTGGACTAACCAGCCACTGTCACTGGTGCTCATAAAAAGCAACAAAAGGGTGCCGGGCGTGGTGGCACACTCCTTTAATCCCAGCCAGCACTCGGGAGGCAGAGGCAGGCGGATCTTTGTGAGTTCAAGGCCAGCCTGGTCTACAGAGTGAGTTCCAGGACAGCTGGGGCTACAAGGAGACCCTGTCTCGAAAAAGACCAAAAAAAAAAAAAAAAGCAACAAAGGGGGGCTGGAGAGATGGCCTAGCGGTTAAGAGCACCGACCGCTCTTACAGAGGACCCGGGTTCGATCCCCAGCACCCACATGGCGGCTGAGAACAGTCTGAAACTCCAATTCCAGGAGAACTCCAGTTCCAGGGGAATCAGAGACCCTCTTCTGACCTCCGCGGCATTGCACGACATGGGTGCACAAACCTACATGCAGGCAGTACATTCATACACATACAGAAATAATAAAAAAAAAAGCAACAAAAGGGTGGGGAAAGCCCCTCCCTAAGCATGGGGATTTAAATACTGCTTACTTCCTGATCTGGTTCTGTGTCTGCACAGGTTGGAGAGGGGCTTAGAGGAAGGCTAGGCAGTGTGAAGATCCCTCTCTCAGCCGTACTGTCTCCTGACTCTTTGATTTCTGACTTTCATTCTACTGTGTTAGGATCCTAACTGCCAGGCTCCCTGAGATGCTTGGCCACACAAGTTAGAGACACCATCACAATGTGAGGAGTCTAAAAAATGTGGAGTGAGGACTAGAGGGACAATGGATCAAATTTGCCAGACACACAAGGGGAATACTGAGGGTGGAGGGGAAGGGTGTGCAGGGAGGGGCTAGAGAGTAGCCAGGTACATTCAGGGAGTAGTGAGAGAGAAGGGAGTCTGTGGAGAGGCCGGAAGGTAACCATTTTTATGAGAAGCTGAGGCTGGGACCTCCGGTGGTTTGGGGGGCTAAAAAACAGTTTGAGTTCCATAGCACACAGTGCGCTCTATAGCCAAGATCTCTGGAAGGGAGGAGGGTGTCCAGGGGAACCAGAGCAGAGAGGGCACCGAAGTGTTTCTGTGGTGATGAGGGTCAGAGTGAAGTTAGCGGCCTTGTGAAGCAGAGGGGTGATGGGGGAGGGTGGGGGAGGGGTGCTTACTTCACTTTCTGTCCAGGGAAGAACTGGCTGCCCTGGGTGCTGGAAGCTTAGGTCCTGGGTGGAATCAGGCCAACTTGGAAGGGCAGTTCCCATCCCTACAGTGGGAAGATGGGATGTGGAGCAGGGGAGTCTGGGAAAGTTATTTGTACAAATTGTTTCTTACAAAATTTTGCTTTTGGGGCTGAAGAGATGGCTCAGTGGCTAAGAGCACTGATAGCCTTGCAGAGGACTCAGGTTGGATTCCCAGCACCCACATGGCAGCTAACAATTGTCCCTCACTCCAGTTAGAGGTGATCCAATGCCCTCTGTCCTCTGACATCTGTGGCCATTGCACGATCTGGGTCACTTGCACACATGTAGGCAATACACTCATACACATAAAATAAAAAGAATAAAATATAAAAAAACACTTTTGAAAATAATTTGCTTTTGAGGCTGAATTGCTAAGGCTAGGACCAGGGCCAGCTTCCCATTAAATGGTAGTGGGTACGATGATCCCAAATCCTTTTCTTGCCCTGGTAGTAGGGCAGGGTGAGTAGGGACAGTGACCCTAGGCCCTCTGGTACAGCCACATCCTCCTTTCAAGGGTAACCAGAGGTAAAGCTCTGACAAGCCAGAAGACCACCAGTTGCCAGCCCGGGATCCCTCCTTACCCGCTCTCCGTGGTACAAGCAGAAAGGAAAGGGCAGATTTCAACACCAGCACCTCCCCACAGCCCATCAACGCTGAAGTGTCCTCTCAAGCGTCACGGGTCCGGATACTTCCCTAGAAGTCCTCCAACCCTCATCTCACTGAACCCTCTGAGTCAATCTGTACAACTGATTTCTTCCTGGAGGGTGGAGGGCTGAGAGCTGGCTCAGTGGCTAAGAGCACTGGCTGCTCTTGCACAGGACGCAGGTTTAGTTCACAGCACCCTTGGGGCAATAAACAATCATCCCTAACTCCAGTTCCAGGAGATCTGGTTGCCTTCTTCTGGCCTCCATGGGCATTACATGACATGGGTGCACTTACATACATGGCAGGCAAAACACTCATACACATAAAATCAAAATAAATAAAATATTTTTTAAATAGGAAACTTCCTGAAGAGCAAGGGTTGTTCAAATGAGGGGCGGGCGCCCAGGCACCGGCTCTTTCTAGCTCTTCCCCTAGAGAACCACGTATTGGTCACGTGCTAAGTACACTGCTGTAATCACGTGCTGGCTCTGAGCCGGGTGCCAGCGAGGTGCTGGGCAGAGAAGTTAAGTGAGGAAGGCCAGACTCTTCTTCCCCTACCTTGTCAGAAGCTCTTTGGGAGTCAGGGTTCCCAGACACCGTGGGCCTGTCTGCTCACTTGTAAAACAGCAATCCCAGCTTTAGCCAACAACCTTTGTAGCCATAGTGGCAAACTGTAGTGTGGGGTTCTTCCAGGAAGGGGTAGAAGTGGGACCGGTCCAGGGTTGTGGAAAGAAGTACAGAATCTAGAGCAGCGTATCTTTCAAACGATAACCATTCTGAGCCTGGGAGCAGGGCCAAAAGGTCAAGTTAAAAGGATTCTGAAGCCTGGTGTGGTGGTGGCCCACACCCTTGACCCCAGCACTCAGGATGCAGAGGCAGGCGGATCTCTGTGAGTTGAAGCCAGCCTGGTCTACATAGTGAGTTCCTGGCCAGCTGGGGCTACAGGAAAACCCTGTCTCAAAAAGACCCCCCAAAATCTAATTTTGGGTACCAACTGCAGCTGAAAGTCCATGAGTGTGAGACCAAAGCTGTGTGCATGAACAGTCTGAGTGTGTGAGTGTGAGTGTGAGACCAAAACTGTGTGCATGAACAGTCTGAGTGTGAGTGCAAGACCAAAGCTGTGTGCATGGACAGTCCGAGTGTGAGTGTGAGACCAAAGCTGTGTGCATGGACAGTCTGAGTGTGTGAGACCAAAGCTGTGTGCATGGACAGTCCGAGTGTGAGTGTGAGACCAAAGCTGTGTGCATAGACAGTCTGAGTGTGTGAGACCAAAGCTGTGTGCATGGACAGTCTGAGTGTGTGAGACCAAAGCTGTGTGCATGGACAGTCCGAGTGTGAGTGTGAGACCAAAGCTGTGTGCATAGACAGTCTGAGTGTGTGAGACCAAAGCTGTGTGCATGGACAGTCTGAGTGTGAGTGTGAGACCAAAGCCGTGTGCATGAACAGTCTGAGTGTGAGTGTGAGACCAAAGCTGTGTGCATGAACAGTCTGAGTGTGAGTGTGAGACCAAAGCTGTGTGCATGAACAGAGTGTGAGTGCATTTATCTGTTTGGCCAGTGAGTGGCAGTGTTCAGTGTTTGTGAGCACACGTGGTCATACACAAGTAGATAGGTGAATATGCACCTGGAGGTATGTCTGAACAAGAGGGTGTATAAGATAGAATGTGTGAGCTGGAGTGAGAGTGCAAGTGTGGAAGAGAGAAGGCAGAGTGTGGGGTGTATGGGAGTGGGGTGTGAGGAAGCCAGGTCCCCCAGGCTGCTGGATGCAGATGCTGGTGGGAGGCAGCCGAGGCACCCAGGCTGCCGGCCTCCCCTGCCGCGCTCAGCCTCGAGTCATGCCGCCCCGGCTGGCGAAGGTGGACTCTGAGTGCTTTGCTTCCCGAAGTCAGGAAGGAGAGCTCTGTGGCTTCCGGAGCTCAGGATGACAGCACAGAGGAGACTCAGACTCTACTTGATGTTGATGTTGGGCACGAAGGACACTGGGCCCTGGCGGCAGCTGGCTCTCCGCTTCCTCTAGAGACCATGGCTCCGTCCTCTGCATTGTGGGCAGGGGGCTCCAACCACTCTTCTGCAGGCCTAAGTTCCCCTTCTGGTCTGTTCGGACTTACTGGCCTTTTCTGCGCTGCATGGTCCGGGGCTGTGCTCTTTGCTCTTCTCTGGAGGTCTAACTCTTGGTCTAACAGTGGGCTGCACCAGAAGCTCAGGCCTCAGGGGATCTTGCTTTTCCATCTCTGCTCATCTCTCTTGGCCTGGTGGTGTGAGTTATTTGGTCCCTCCAAATCCGCACATCAAAGTTCTAACCTCTACGGCTTGAGAATGTGACTTCACTGTATTGGGTATGGGTGGGCCTAGGTCAATGACTGTGTCCTTACAAGATTAGGGACACTTGGACACAGTCATGCAGAAGAGGGATGTGTGAAGACAGAGTCTGAGACTAAGTGATGCTGCCAAAGAATACCCAGGATTTCCAGACACCACCAGGGGAAGAGCCAGGAAGGGATGGGTCCCCACCAAGCCCTCTACCCCAGGGCCTTCCGTCAAGGCACAGCCCTTCCAACAGGTTTCAGACTTAACTTCCAGACCCAAATTTTCTGTTGTTTTTCAGCCCTAGTCTGTGCTATTTTCCTTAGGCAGCCCTGGAGAGTGAATCCCCTGGTCTTTTATGTGCCCAGTTTGCCAAAGCTCTGTGTGCCTACCACTTTGGCTCCTTGTGCCAAGGTCACTACCGCAGCAGTTCCACACCCCTCCCACCCTTTGCAAACCTTTGATCTCACCACGCATGTAAACCTTTCATCTCACCATGCATGCAAACCTTTGATCTCATGGAAGCCACGCCTCTAAGCCGCAAGCCCCAGGCTTTGGGGCTGTTTTGTAGGTCCCAGGGCTGGGGTTCATCCTTTGCTATTCCCTTTACTGTAGAGCTAAGAGACAGCTGTGTGTGTGTGTGTGTGTGTGTGTGTTGTTCATAAAGCAGGATTAGATTTTCATCCCCATTACTTATCAGCGGCATCACCTGGGTTCAGTGTGCTTAGATGTCAGTTTCTTCTGTAAAGTGGGTTTGCGCCAGGCGTAGTGGTGCACACCTTTAATCCTAGCACTTGGGAAGCAGAGGCAGGCGGATCTTTGTGAGTTCAAGGCTAGCCTGGTCCACAGAGTGAGTTCAGGACAGCTGGGACTACAGGGAGACCCTGTCTCGAAAAGACCAAATGAACAAACAAAAAAAAGAGGGTTTGGAAAGGTGACCATACCCCTCTTCCTGTGCAGGAGCTGGGGAGACCCCATAGCTTCAGTGCAAATGCAAGAGACTCTTAGAAACCCTGGCAGAAATGTAGCCTCCCGGGACCATCTGATTGTTTGGTGGATGGGCTGCCATGGGAGAGCTGGAGAGTGTGGTCCCCACACAGCACCAGAAGCCCTGCTGCTCAGTCTTCCTCCTGACCCTAGATGGTGCCTTAGTGTTTCCTTCTCCTCCGTTGTCCTCAGGACTCACAGGGTCTCACACCTTCCTGCAAACCCGACCCTCAGCTCCTGCAGCCTTCGTTTGTTCCTCATTTCCTGCGCCTGCATAAAGTCCAGGCGCCTCGGCAAGGGGAGCAGTCCCCCCTGCATTGCTCCTGCTCCTGTCCCGCAGTCCCCCCTGCACTGCTCCTGCTCCTGTCCCGCAGTCCCCCCTGCACTGCTCCTGCTCCTGTCCCGCAGTCCCCCCTGCACTGCTCCTGCTCCTGTCCCGCAGTCCCCCCTGCACTGCTCCTGCTCCTGTCCCCAGTCCCCCCTGCACTGTTCCCGCTCTTCTCAATAAGCTAAGCCCTTTCTTTCAGTGGCTGTGATTTTTTTGTTTTAAAGATAAGGTCTCATTATGTTGCCCAGATGGGCATCAAACTCCTGAGCACAATGGAGTCTCCTGCCTCTACCTCCCTGTCTCCCACACTATATCTGGCCTTCATAACAACTCCTTCAACAACAATTAAAGCATTTATGCAGCTGCTTGCCCAAAAGAGCAAACATTCTACAGGTACACTTAGTCTCATATAAGGGATGCCTAATTTCTTCCATTTTACCAATAAGGAAATAATCAGAGAGGCCAAGTGATGTACCCCAAATCAAGGAGGGTTATCCTGACATGAACTTTGCTCTTGCTTCGAAGCCTGGCTGACCTCTCTCTTCTTTTTTGGCACCTGAGACTTTTTCTTCCAATAGCCCGCCCTGGCCTGGCCTGACTCAGTCTTCAGGGCTTTTGTGTTGAGCTAGCAAAAGCTGACACGGAGCACACGTGATTGCAGACTTGGTCCCTTGTCTTCCTCCAAAGACTGTAACTGCTGGAGGACAGGAATCCTAGCACCATGCAAGCTTGTAATAGGTGTTAACCAATGGAATAAACACATTAGGCAGAAACTTTCCAGAACTATCACTTTAGGAATGGTCTACACTCACACTGTGGAAGTCTCCCTCCTTTTCCAGGTTGGACTTTCTGAACTCTATATATAGTACACTTGGCCTTGTTTTTCCTAGTGCTAGTTCAAGGCAATAGAATGCTGTGCTTTCACGTTTTGCAATCAGACATGGTTCAGTTATTTACTAGCTCGGCAAGTTATATAACTTCTTAGATCCTGGCTTTCTTATATCAAAACAGGAGATATCTACCTCAGAGCTGACCAGAGACCTGAAACAGGTGCTTTGCTACCTTGTAAGATAGACTGGGAAATTAAGACAAGGAAGGTAAGGGACCTTCCCACCGTAGTTGGGGTGGGGAGCCTGTGGAAGCTGGAGGAGTGAGGCCTGGAGACAGGCCATTGACCTGAGATCCCGTGCTGCCCCTGCACCGCAAGCAGTGTAGGACCACAAGCTTTAACAGTGATGGGGGGATACTCCTTCTGGCACCCCCAGTCTTCCCATCATGGGCCTGAGGGGTGCCAGTGACAGCCCAAGTTGCTCTGATAAGTTCCATTGACAAATTCATCCTGAAGAAACTGGCTGCACCCCTAAGGTTCCACTCTCTTAAAATGCTTCCCTTCTACCCATAGATGAGGGGCCTTGTATGCACTGGAGAGAAGCCCTGTAGTGCTTGGCCTCTCTAGGGTGGGGGAATATATGGGCAGAAATGGAAGTAGGACACAGAAGGGGCAGCTGCTCCAGCCCCACCCTAAAGAAGCTGACCTTCACAGACCTGCACCTGCTCCACCCCACCCTGAAGAAGCTGACCTTCACAGACCTGCAGCTGCTCCAGCCCACCCTAAAGAAGCTGACCTTCATAGCCCTGCAGCTGCTCCACCCCACCCTGAAGAAGCTGACCTTCATAGACCTGCAGCTGCTCCACCCCACCCTGAAGAAGCTGACCTTCATAGACCTGCAGCTGCTCCACCCCACCCTGAAGAAGCTGACCTTCATAGACCTGCAGCTGCTCCACCCCACCCTGAAGAAGCTGACCTTCACAGTGCCTGCAGCTGCTCCAACCCCACCTTTTTTTTTTTCTATCTTAATGGTTAGTTCAGGGGGCTATAGGGAGGCAGATCCATAAGCAACAGAGGACTCTTTGTGCTCTGCTCATTAGGGGGCACCATGGCCACAGTCTGTCTCTTCACCTTGGTGGAAAGAAAATGCTGGGCCAGCAGGTGGCAGTGTTCTCCTGGAACCCAAACAAGAAAAAAGTTCAAGGTACTCAGAGAAAGGAAGATAATCTCATTCCTTAAAGACCCAGACTTTACTAGTCCTCGAAGATACAGCTGAAAGTGTCCCCCGTCCCTGTACCAGAGGCTCCTTTTCACTCCTCAGATCCAGACAGGCCATCTTCTAGCTCTGGCTCCCTGAGAGGTCATTAAACCATCTCAGCCTTGTAAAGAGTGGAGAAGCCCGGCGTGGTGGCGCATGCCTTTAATCCTAGCATTTGGGAGGCAGAGGCAGGTGGATCTTTGTGCGTTCAAGGCCAGCCTGGTCTACAGAGTGAATTCCAGGACAGCTGGGGCTACAGAGAGACCCTGTCTCGAAAAAGACAAAAAAAAGTGCATTCTCCTTTGTCCTTCTTCTCACCGTTATGAAGACTGTTGTAGATTCTTTCCTTTCTTAAAAATTTGGAAGCATTTAT
>VZQC01010914.1:2258574-2366030 GCA_009823505.1 Rhizomys pruinosus
CCCACAGCCCGGGGCAGGGGCTTGGGTCTCCCACAGCCCGGGGCAGGGGCTGGGGTCTCCCACAGCCCGGGGCAGGGGCTGGGGTCTCCCACAGCCCGGGGCAGGGGCTGGGGTCTCCCACAGCCTGAGGCAGGGGCTTTATTATCTGTGGCCCAGTGCTAGCACAGAGGAAGTCTGTTTAGGTGTCTGTGCTGGACATGGAGCTCAGGCCCCTCAGCATGCTAGGCAACTGCTTTTCTCTTGAGCCACATACCAGCCTGGGAAAGGGAAGGACAAAGAGTTGCTGTGCAGGCTAGAAGGAAGGCAGATCCTTCTGGGCTTTTTGCTTGCTTTTAGCTTTTTTGCTTTGCTTTTTAGAAAAAACCTAACAGTTTTTTTCATCCCTTAACTTAGCCTAAAATGAGCTTCAGCTGAAGTAAGTGAAGTCAGCTATGGGGGTGAACCTGGTGAGGAGCGAATGGCCACTGTGTGTACAAGAGAAGAAAAACCGCTGCCTTCCTGGGACTGGGCCAGCTGTGGCTGAGGGAAGACAGAACTCTTCAACAGGAACAGTCAAGTCCAGGTGGCCAACTGACCCCTGGATACCAGGGGGGTTGTCTCATGAGATCATCTAGCTACTCATCAGGACACTCTCAGCCCAGTCCCCAGAGGCCGCCAAGGAAGACAGGAATATAGATCTCAGTCATTGTGCTGCTGTTATTAACCAGAGTGCAATTAATCCACCCTTGGTGGATTTGGATGCCACAGTGTAAATGAGAAGGTTTCACCCAGAAACACTCTGGGAGCTGCTGAGCACAGAATGGCCAGGCCTTAGGTAGGGAGAGGGCGGCAGAAGGCAAAATGCAGAGGATGTAGGAAGCAGATGCCCCATCACACTTTTCTATCCAGCAAAGACCGCAGGAGGAACGGTCCTTCCTGCCAAGGCTGGTGGTCTAGCCTGGCATATGAACCACCAACTTCCCTCCCATGTAGCTGCCCTAGCTTCAAGTCCAACCCCCGATGAGTAGGTGAGGGCTGGGGCAGGCATACTGCTGACCCCCAAATGGGGAACAGGTGTGAGCCTAAGGAGAAACAAGGGGCTAGAGATGCCCCGCTCTTCATCATTTTATCTCCATACACTCAAAGTAGATCAGAACGAGAGCAGGACAACAGCAGTTCTCCTCTGGGTGACACCTGCCTCCCCGCCTCCTGGAGATCAAGGAGAGGAAAGAGCATCCTGTGCTTGTCTATGCCTGAGCACTGAGTAGGATTCTCCCTAAGGGACAACCCTGCTCTAACTGGGGCTGGTGGAGTCATCCACACTTTCTTCAGCTTTCTGGGTTTGGTAGGTTTGGGGGATAGAAGGTCACTGAGAGCCCCAGGCAGGGCTGGCCTGCACTGGTTGCTAACAAGAGTTGATGTCCCTGGAAGTGGTCCAAACTGCTTTGATGAGTCTATTCTTCATGTCAGGAGTGGAGTAATACAGTCTAGGCAAAGGCACTGCTCACGCCAGCGAGGAGTCAGTGACACACAGTGCCTCCACTGCGTCACTCAAACCCTGGCTAACGCCCCCCACCACCAGGAGGCAGTTTTTGATGACGATGCTGGAACAGGCACAGCGGGGTGTCGGCATGGCAGGGAGGGCCTCCCATTTGTTCTTTCCTGGGTGGAATGCTTCTGCTGTTTCCAAGACAGTGGGTTGGTTTCCTAAAAACACCAGGGGAATCAGATCTTAGATCAAGGAGCGCAACCATCAATCCACGTCCCACAGTGACCATCTCCCAACCCAGAAGCAAAGCCACGCATCTTCACTATATTGGGCTGCGGGAAGGCTCCCTCTTCATCGTGGTTCTTATCAAGCACCCACTTTGACTCATACCATTTCACCTTAAGAATAAACCTGCTGGGCGTGGTGGCACATGCCTTTAATCCTAGCATTCGGGAGGCAGAGGCAGGCAGATCTTCGTGAGTTCAAGGCCAGCCTGGTCTACAGAATGAGTTCCAGGACAGCTGGGGCTACAGGGAGACCCTGTCTCAAAAAGACCAAAAAAAAAAAAAAAAAGAATAAACCTGTTTGCTCTGTCCTTGGCCTTCAGAAGTTTCTGGAGCACTCCTGCCTTTCTCTTGATTTACCCCTGCCCCACGGTCTAGCTCATCGATCTTCTATGCATGAGTGTAGTGGGAATATGTCCACTCTGAATAAACCCAAGTTTTCCCGGAAGCCCCACTGCCTTATTTGGCTGCCGTACTAACCTGAGTACACTCCGTGCCCAGTCCATCCTTCAAAGCCAGCAATCTTTGATGGGGGAGGGCCACACATCAAATTCAGAATTAGGTCATTTATTTAATCATATGCTTTCCTATCCCAAGATAGAGCTGGATATCCAAGAAGAGTTGGGTCAGTGAAAGACAAAGGCCGATCGTTCTGCTTTTGTCTCATCATCCTCAGAAAGGGGCCCAGGGATCTGAGCTCAGCACAGGGGTTCGTGGTTATGAACTTTTCTTTTCTCAGTTTTCCTGGTGTACAATTGAAAGAATATGCTGGGTGTGGTGGTGCAGGCCTTTAATCCTAGCACTTGGGAGGCAGAGGCAGGTGGATCTCTGTGAGTTCAAGGCCAGTCTGGTCTACAAAGTGAGTTCTAGGACAGCTGGGGCTAAAGGGAGACCTTGTCTCAAAAAGGCCAAAAAAAAAAAAAAAAAGGAATATATGTGGGGCCCCTAATGTGAAAAGGTCAGGTCTAGGCTGTGCTGAATTCTCTGGAATAAGGCACTGGGAGGTAGACAAGAAGACAGGACCACCTCTGCTCATGCAAAGTACCGAGGATACAACGAACAGCAGAATCACAACAGAGCACAGCTGAGAAGCATCATCTTACCAAGTCCCCCAGCCACGATGACCCGTCCACTGAGACCCCCAGCCACAAAATCTGCCCGTCGCTTCTTGAGGAAGAATGAGCGTTCCATCTTCAGCCATCCACCTATAGGCCATGGATATTGGCAGGACAGAGAATGAGGTGTTGGTGTCCCCCAAATACAGATGAATCCCAAGTGGCTCTTATCCTGGGTGGCCACCCCCTTCCTCTGACTCTCGTGTGCATAAAGTGTTCCCTGATGATTGAAATGACTCCTCTGGCACCTTAGCCCTCTCTGGAGCTTGGTACAGTTTAAGGTACACAATTCCCACCATGAACCCCCTGTTCTACTTTGGTTCTCCACAGACTCTAAAGTGGAGAGGAAGCAAGCTGACTGGGGGCCTCATAAGTGGAGGAAATCAAGATCCATCAACAAAGGAAGACTCCATTCCTGACCTGGCACGCACGGATACTATAAACAACAAGAAAACAAACAAGGTGCCAACCAGGCGGAAGGGAGCCTGGAGGAGGACTTGACCCCAAGAGTGGCCATTAGATGTAAGGGGTGCTCAGACTTCACAGAAGCCTCCCTGATGTGTAAGTGGCCCCAGGAAGATGACTGAGATGGACCAGAAGGGAGGCAAGCAGCCAGAGCTTCCACTGGACCCTCTGAGAGCAGGGCAGGGGCTAGCACCCAGCTCACCCTGTTCCATGTCAAACACGTCCATTGTCCGCAGGAACTTAGGCTGCCGGTAGAGACGACCCTGCCGTAGGCCTCCCAGGCTGTACAAGTGGTTGTCCAGGGTCACAAAGCTGGAGAAGGCCCGCTTACAGGGAATGTTGGGGAACTTGGTCCAGGACCGAGTCTCGATGTCAAAGACCTCAAAGGCATTGACTGCATACTTGGACTGTCGTCCCCCTGGAAGTGGGAGCAGGGTGCAGGGTGGGCAGAAGAGCAGTCCCTGAGGACAGGCTTTCCCTTTTGCTATTCAGCCATTTGGGAGGCTCCTCAAGGGACAGAGCAGCATGATTAGTCCCTAGTGCCAAGGAAATTCTCAGCCCATGGGTACCACTTCCCAGGGAACCAACCCAAGAGAGCAGGAGAGGTGATTAGCAACAAGTAGCCCATTCTTCTTTTTTTTTGGGTCTTTTTGAGACAGGGTCTCCCTGTAGCCCCAGCTGTCCTGGAACTTGCTCTCTAGACCAGGCTGGCCTTGAACTCACAAAGATCCACCTGCCTCTGCCTCCCAAGTGCTAGGATTAAAGGCGTGTGCCACCACGCCCAGCTAGTAACCCGTTCTTACCCAGTACATAGATCTTGGAGCCCCGGAGGAAGGAGGTGGCATCATATCTTGGGGTGGGCATGGGTGCTAGCGACACCCACATGTCCTTGAGCATGTCATAGTGTTGTAAATAGTTGTGTGGATGAAGGTCCAGGCCCATGCCTCCTGCCGCATACACTCGATAATCTAAGAAACAAAGGCCCCACACACAGGCCTGGCTCAGCTTACGGGCACCCAGAAACGAGCCCACCAGCATCCAGCACCTGTCCCTGGCCAGTCCAGTTCCTAGTGAATTCTCTGCCAGTGAATCACAACTATTTCAGTGAGGAGGGTGGCCCCATTCAAAGTCCCTGTTGGGGCTGAACCTGGGTCTTTCTGAAGTCGTGAAAGGGCTGTAATGCCCCAGTCTTCCTTAGTGCCAAGTTCTTCACAAAGCCTGAAAACCCATTCCCTGCAGAGACAGTGGCACTGAAGCCTGGGCCTGGACTCCTTTGTAGGTTTGTCCCTCTCCTGTCCTCCTTTCTAGGCAGCCAGAGGGAAAGCCAAGAGGAAGGGGCTCTTGTAATGTCCCTAGTGGTGACCTCTTCCCTGGGAATTCTCCAGACATGGCAAGGGGCTTTGGAATTGCTGTCCTGGCATTGTGGGATACAGGACTGCCTCTGTGTTGTCTGTCACCCTCGTGGGGGAATGCCTCTTTCTTCAGAATGAAGCAGCTCGCAGGATCCAGGAGGCATCTGTGCTGATGGGATACTGTCTGGGATGAATGAGGGTGAGGTTTTGGAAACCTTCAGAAACCATGCCCCAGAGATCAGGCCCTCTGAGCAGGGTGTTCCCCACTTTCTCCTCTGCTCCTGACAGTAGGTGGCTTTTCCGGAAAGGGTGGATTAGGTGTTTCGTGGCCTCTCCTGTGTCTCCTGGTGGGGCTTCTCTAGCAGGGACGCTGGGTTTCTCACTCCCGGCCCTCACAGCCTTCCTCTCTACCAGGCCTTTGAAGGGTGAGTCTTCTTCTTTCTCTTTACTTTCCAGTCTTACAGGGAGTTCTGGAATCCTAGCCCCAAGCCTAAGGCTGGGAAAGGGTCTGATGATGGGCAATGGACCTAGCACAAGTTCTGCCCTCCCTTCTGGAAACTTCCCTAGGAAAGCTCCATTCACTCCACAGTCCCGCAGCTTCTGGGCTCAGATCCAACCCATCCTTTCAGACTCAACTGGGGTTCCTGGAGCGGCAGAGGGGGTTACAAAGGACTTGGCTCAGGGCCTCCTGACTGTACTGATATCAGATCGGTCTGTTTCTCCCAATAAATTCAAAATGCTGGAGAATCTGCTAATCTAATCTATTCTCAGAACCTAGTACAAAGCCTGGCATGTATATGCTTACCAACATAACTGTTGAACCCATTGAGTTCATAATTAGAAGCACAGGCATGATTACTTACTTGCTGCTTAACCTTTATAAATCATCCTTTCAGGGCCCCACACTGCCGTTTCTAAAATAAGAATTAAGATAGCACTTATCTCATTGAACAGATTGAGAGTCCAAGGAGATAAAGTGCCAATGGTGTCAAATCTTAAACTTCAACAGAATTTACTGAGGCTGAGGGTGGAGAACACTCGTTATTCTGTCTGCCCCATAAGCCTCTGAGCCTTCCATCTTTTTGTTTGTTTTGGGACAGAGTCTCACAGCATAGATTAGATTGGCCTTGAATTCACAATACTTCTGCCTTGGCTTCCTGAACTCACTCTCCCACCTAGGCAGGCCTTGAACTTGCCATTCTCCTGCCTCAGCCTCCAGAAGAGCTAGGGTTATTGTCCTTCATCACCAGCCCTGGCTTTCCATTCCTCTAACTGGCACGTCATGGAAACCCCACTGTGGACCCTGGCCTGTAGTTATGACTACAGCTTGTCTCTGATCACTTTCAAGGCCCAGATTTTCTGCCTTTTTCTTCTTTGGGGCCTAAGACTGTGCCCGGGATGGGGCAGGTGTTCACGAAAAATTGCTTTCTTATCTATCATATGCCCAGAAGGAAGCTAGTAGAGTTTAGTGACAGAAAAAAGAGGGACGGATTGGAAAAGGGAGGAAGGTACCGCCCGCCCCCCCCCCCCCCCCCCACACACACACAGCAAGCCTGCGCTGAGGAGGCTGGTGTATATGAACTGAGTCTCCTAACTTCGATTCCTATGAAACTGTGATTAGCAAAAGGTCTTTTGGAATCCCTCTATACTGCAGGCTGTATTAAGCCCCAAAAGAATGAAATGTGAGCTTTGAGCAAGTGAAAGGAGAATTTTAAGACCAGAGAACTTAGTGAACCTGGGTAATATGCTACAGGGACACAGTGGGCAGGAACATTCTGACCTTCCCTTAGCACCTCTGAGCCTAGAAGGGGAAAGGGAAGGAAGATCCTGGAATTAGGTCCCAAAGCTTCCTTGGTAGGGCACGAAGATGGTAGAAAGTGCGGTGAGCATCCTCAGGAATGCAGGCAGGTGTGCGGAGGCGGTGGCACCTGCCGGTGGGTGTGTGTGGCAGGGAGAGGTGTGCTCTTTCAGCAGAAGGCTGGCTCCTGCATTCATTGCCGATAACCCATAGCCCACACCTCGGCTCTCCCTCTGCAGTGGCCGGCCCAGGAGAAACCTGCTGGAGATTTCTGGCATCAAACGCAATTCCTAGACATTTCACCTGCTCCGCCTCCTTCTCGAATCTGTAAAACACGGGCAGCGGGTCTCCCGTGCTTATGGTGAGGACCAAACGAGATGGAGAAGTGCTCGTGCCCCCAACCATGTTGGTTTCCACCCCTTTCCCCCATGACCTCTGCTTCCTTCTGTATGGCCACCCTCAACCCTGGTCCCACTTGCCTTTGGCTGTGACAGAAATGCCCATGGCGGCCTCACGCAGCACGCTCCGCTTCTTCCACTTGCCCTCATCGATACTATACATCTCCACGATCTTCAGGGGCAGTTGATTGGTGCCCACACCCCCGATCACCATGATCCGCTTCCCCAGGGAGATGACCGCTACCCCAGCCCGCGCCGTGGGCAAGGCAGGAAGGGAGGTCCACTGGTCGGCCTCGGGAGAGTAGACCTCGAAGCAGTCCATGGGGACGCCGTTGTCGTCACATCCCCCAATGGCATAGACCTGCCCCCCTGTCTCCAGCAGCGAGCAGTAGACCCGGCGGCTGGGCAGCGGCGCCAGGCGCTTCCACTGGAAGTCCTTGACACTGGGGACCTCCATGGCCACCCAGGGCGCCGTCCGCGCACCGCGTCGGGGCGAGTTCCAGCCCCCGGCCGCCGGCTACTCGGCGCCGGCCCGCACGTCTCCTCGCCCGGCCTCCATCTCGCGCCGCGTGGGCTCCCGCCGACTTCTCGGCGTCCCTCGGGTCGGCCGGGTGCGCGGCGACGTCCACGCCTGGCTCTGCGGGAGGAACCGACGAATCAAGCGCGGCGGGGCGCGGCGGGCTGGGGTCACCGGGGGTGCCGAGCCGGCCCCGCCGCGCGTGGGCGCTGCGCTCGCCGGCCACTCGTTCCGGGGCCCCGCCCGCAGCCGCGCAGCGCTCCCGCGGGGATCCAGGGATCCCGGGAGCGAGGATCCGGGGATCGGGAGGCCAGGGATGGGGAGCCGGGGGGACCCGGGAGCCGGGGAGCGGGGAGCTGGGGAGCGGGGACAGGGCATGCGCCCTTCCCGGACCGCACGCCGCGGCTCCAGCGCACAACCGGTCTGCGGCCCGCGCACCGCCTTCCCAAACCGCCTCACCTGGGCTGGAGCGGCGCCCGCGGAGCGTCAGCCGGGAGAGCCGGGCGCGGGAGGGCAGGGCCTGCTGGGCTGCTGTCTGCAGGGCCGGGGAAGCGGAGCCGAGCCAGCGCCGAGATGACGGGCGGACTCCCGCCAGCGTGGGGGCGGCGTTTGCGAGTGTTTGTTTTGGATGAGGAGGCGGAGAGCCCAATTACTCGGTTGGTCTACTGTACACAGACCCAGCTAGTGACAGGCTGGCTTGGCTTTGGGGAGGTCTTCTCGTCCCGTCTAACCTCACAGAAGCAGGTTAGGAGCAGGGATACACATTGGCAGGGAGCCGCAGATCTGGCGATGCGTACGTATGTGTGAATTGTGCGTAATTCACACAGAATCTTCCTTCTCTTCTCCTAAGTAGACTTAGTCACAGAGCCATTGACAAATGGACAGGCAGGAGACCCACATAGGAACACACATAGAAGAATCCGGAGCACCTCACCAACCTTCACACATCTCTGCAAGGGCAAACCTGATCACCAAATCCCTGTCCTAGATAGATGATCCCTGCAAACCACCCTCCAAGAGCCTTTTCGGAACTGTTAGTCCGCAGTAATGCAGGTGCCAGGACACGGACACAGTGGACCACCCTGAACACAGTGGACCACCCTGAACACAGTGGACCACCCAGGACACAGTGGACCACCCAGAAGACAGTGGACCACCCAGGACACAGTGGACCACCCTGGACACAGTGGCCCCCCTCTTCTTAGCCTGTCAAGCCTGCAGGGTCCTCCTATCTGGCTTCCTTTGACCTTGAAACACCTGACAGTTTGGAATTGTTACTTTGGAAATTATTTAATAACTCTAAGCTTCAGTTTCCTGATATGTATTTTCCAATAAGCTCCCTATACACACACACACACACACACACACACACACACACACACACACACATACACACACAGTATTGGGGATGCAACTCAGGATTGTGGACTTGCTAGGCAAGCACTCACGGTTGAGCTAGCCCTCCTCTCAACTTCTTCCTGATTCTAGATTCAACATGTGGTCCCAAGAGGTAAGTACTCTATCCAGTTCCCTAGAGTGGTAACATTCTATCAAACTACAGCAGAGTCCCACAACCCGAGTACTGAAGTTGAGGATGTTTTCATCATTACAAAGGTATAATGTCACCTTTGTATATTTGCTCTTCCCTCCCCAACCCCAGCAATTCATTTCTGAAATCTTGCCACTACAAGGATGTTCTACAAGGAGCTGAGAAGGTAGCTCAGTTAATAGAATGTTTGCCTAGCACCCATGAAACCCAGGGTTCCACCCCCAGCACTGCATGAAACCTGGTGCCTGGTGGCCCTGGGGAGTGCTTCCCTGGGACTCCAGCACTTGAGAAGTAGAGACAGGAGGATGAGAAGTTCAAGGTCATCCTTGGCTGTATGTAAAGTTCCAGGCCAGCCTGGACTACTTGAGACCCTGACTGGAAAAAAAATATTTCACAACTAGAAACCTACAGTATTAACCTTTTAGAATGTCTTCTCTATAACTCCTGGAGTATCCATGTTGTTGCAAATGTCAACAATTCATCCTTTTTCCTTTCTTTCTTCTTTCTTTCCTTCTTTCCTTTCTTCCTTCCTTCCTCCTTTCTGAAGCATGATGTCACATGCCTGGAACTCATGACTCTCAGGCCACAGCTTCCAGAGTGTCAGAATTGCAGGACATGCACCACTGAAACCAGTTCTCCTTCATTTCCTTGTAGCATTCCAATTCCGTGAGCTAAATCCTTCTACCAGGCCTGGTGGCGCATGCCTTTAATCCTAGCACTTGGGAGGC
The DNA here is from genome assembly GCA_009823505.1 of Rhizomys pruinosus. Lineage (NCBI taxonomy): Eukaryota > Metazoa > Chordata > Mammalia > Rodentia > Spalacidae > Rhizomys > Rhizomys pruinosus. The sequence continues at coordinate 2,268,249 of VZQC01010914.1, forward strand.
AGAGGCAGGCGGACCTTTGTGAGTTCAAGGCCAGCCTGGTCTACAGAGTGAGTTCCAGGACAGCTGGGGCTACAGGGAGGCCCTGTCTCAAAAAGACCAAAAAAAAAAAAGGTATCCTTCCAAGTTTTTGTGATAATTAAATGAGGTGTATTAGTCACTTTTCTGTTGCTGTGATGAAACACTATGACCAAAGGAACTTATAAAAGGAAGAGTTTGAGCTTACGATTGACGGTTCCAGGGATTTAGAGTTCATTGTAGCAGGAAGCTTTGTGGCCAGGGCTGGAGCAGCAAGCCAAGGGTCACATCTCGCAATGAGCACAGGAAGCAGAGAGAGAGAGAGTCTGGACATCACAAGTCTTGTTAAACTCACTAAGCCTGCCTCCAATAACGTACTTCCTCCAGCACAGCCACACCTTCTAAGACCTCCAAGTACACTGAATACTTAAAGCCTATGGGGGGACACTCTCATTCAAACCACCATATGAGGTAATATTTATCAAGTGTTTACTACACTTTCCCACACAGAACAAGGGTCTAGGATATTTCTGTCAATACTCTTACTGCTACTATGACTTCCTGTGAGAAACAGGAGCTATAACTCACAATAGGCCCATCTTAATGCCTTGAGCTCTGGACCTAACAATTTTTTTTTTTTTTTTGTCTTTTTGAGACAGGGTCTCCCTGTAGCTTTGGCTGTCCTGGAACTGACTCTGTAGACCAGACTGGCCTTCAACTCACAGAGATCCGCCTGCCTCTGCCTCCCAAGTGCTAGGATTAAAGGCGAGCGCCACCATGCCCGGCTACAATTCTTTTTTTTTTTTAAAGCTCATATTCTTAGTGTGTGTGTGTGACAGGGTCTCCTTGTAACCCCAGCTGGCCTGGAACTCATGTAGACCAGGCTTGCCTTAAACTCACAGAGATCCACCTGTCTCTGCCTCCTGAGTGCTGGGATTAAAACTCATATTCTTTTAAAAGTAAGCATGCTAGAAGCTCCATACAAGGAGGCTGTGTTCTGTTTTCTCTATTCAGTAAGAACTGGTAAGTTCCAAGACAGAAATCACTAAACACTTCCCATTCTTAGGGGCCTGTCCTGCCCAGAGGACTATAGAAGTTGACCCTTACCTGGATCTGAGTCAACTTCGCAGATCTAGCATGGGGTAACCCGGAAGACCAGAAGCCATAGGGTCTTCTCAAACAGGCCTGTTGGGGTCTGTCTTCGGCGGTGCTTGCCTGCAAACCTTCACCAAAGCAGCAAGGCCAACTTCCTTGCACCCCTACCAGCAGGTTGGCAGTTCCTGGAGCAAAACGCAGCCCTTGCATATCCACTTTCTCATGATTTTCAACCGTAGAGAAGTTTTCAGGCATCTGTGATCATCTGCGCTTTACAGAGGAGAAGCCTGACACTCAGGAAGCGCTTCACTCAGAACTGGCCGTTCGGGGCCTCTGGGTTACAGATTCCAAATCACAAGTGAATAAATTACACATCATTAAGGAAGCCTAGCTTTGCCATTTTCTTTGAGCTTCTGGCTAGGAGCCTAGGGCCCAAAGGGATCCCAGCAACTGCTGAGTGGTGTGCCTAGGCAAGCACCAGAGTCTGGCCTGGGATGGGTCCTGTTTTAGCGCAGTGCTCACATCCACAGCCATCTCTCTCAGCAGACCATGGGGTTAAGAAACTCAGCCTTGGAAAAATACAAAGAGTGAGGTTCCTCCAGGCTATGGCCCAATTGCTAATTCTGGAAGCCCGGGCTTGTTTCCTTTTCTCTACTCTCCCCCACCCCCTTCCTCCCAGCCAGGTGACATCCTTTAGTCCTTACTTGGGTGCACATTAAAGAAGCCTGTAACCTAGCAACCACCACTTAAGATTCCCTGAGTCACCTGCAGTTCCCATGCCTAGGCCGAGTGTATCAAGCCTGGGTCCTGAAGAGTGCCAAGCCCAGTGGGTCCTTTGATTCCTCCACACAATTCTAGTGTGGAATCACTTTCCCAGCCGGAAGTTCTAGCTCATGTCAAACCTAAATCATTCTTGCTCTAAGATCTTATAAAGCACTGGACATAGATTCCTGTTCTTTAATAAGTGTTTGATTGGAGCCGGGTGTGGTGGCACATGCCTTTAATCCTAGCACTTGGGAGGCAGAGGCAGGCGGATCTTTGTGAGTTCAAGGCCAGCCTGGTCTACAGAGCAAATTCCAGGCCAGCTGGGGTTACAGGGAGACCCTGTCTCGAAAAGACAAAAAAAAAAGTGTTTGATTGGGAGATAAGTGGAATGGAATGTGTCTGTGGGTTAAAGCACCTGCTGCCAAGCCTGACACCCTGAGTATGACCCTGGAACCCAAATGGTGGAAGAAGGAGAGAACCAACTCCACAAGTCGTCCTCTGACCTTTGCATGCATGCACAGAAATAAATATATAATTGTAAAAAAATTAAGTGTTTGAGGGGGCTGAGAGTGTAGCTTCCTGGTGTGTCTGGAAAACATGGCTAAGGGCAGGGGCTCCACCCCAGCGCCAAAACAAACAAACAACAAAAAAATGCACTTGACTTTTGCTGTGCTAAGAGGAGGCAGGGGGACGGGAGAAAATGTCACAAATGTTCCCAATGGTAGGCCCAGGTTACTATGGAGTTTTATTATTGTCATATTGATATCTTAAACCTGGAGATGCCCACCCCTCCACCAAAAAAAAGGCATTCAGCAAGTGTTTTTTAAGTCATACCCTGTATTTGTTGAGATCGGTTAGCATACAATAAACCGAAGTTTTGCTGAGCATCTGATGCCTCCTGTTTGGTGTCCTGTGGAGCCCCATCTTCCTCAACTCCAAGGTGGGTTATAGGGAAGCTGAGGGCGGGGACACAGTTGACCACTCGGCGTCTCAGAGTGGGGCCCACTGCTGGAGCACACACGGGCAGGTTTTGTGGGATGGATGGATCCTAAGAGTAGGGCACATTCTGAGGCAACACGGCCTCTCCTCCTACCCCAGCAATACACATTAACCCCGAGAGCTCCGCTGTGGGCTGCCAGCCAGCCCTGCAAGCCAGGATCGCCCCTATGGAGGTTATCTGCGGTGCCCCGCAGATCATAAAGTCCCATAAAGTGGGACACTGCATGGGGATCCTGGAATCCTGCCTTGGCCCCTTTCAAACTGTGTGACCATGAACAAGTCCCTGTGTCCCTGTCTCTTTCCCCATCTGTAATCAAGAAGGGAGAAGTTGCTGGGCGTGGTAGTGCACGCCTTTAATCCTAGCACTTGGGAAGCAGGGGCAGGTGGATCTTTGTGTTTAGAGTTCATTGTAGCAGGAAGCTTTGTGGCCAGGCTGGAGCAGCAGCCAAGGTTCACATCCTCCAATGAGCACAGGAAAGCGACGAGATGGAGAAGAGAGAGTTGGACTCCACAAAGTCTTGTTAAACTACTAAGCCTGCCTCCAATAAAAACGTACTTCCTCCCGCACAGCCCACCCTTCTAGACCTCCAAGTACACTGAATACTTAAAGCCTATGGGGGACACTCTCATTCAAACACCATATGAGGTAATATTTATCAAGTGTTTACTACACTTTCCCACACAGAACAAGGGTCTAGGATATTTCTGTCAATACTCTTACTGCTACTATGACTTTCTGTGAGAAACAGGAGCTATACTCTCACAATAGGCCCATCTTTAATGCCTGGCTCTGGCCCTAACAATTTTTTTTTTTTTTTTTGTCTTTTTGAGACAGGGTTCCCTGTAGGCGTTGGCTGTCCTGGAACTGACTCTGTAGACCAGATGGCTTCAACTCACAGAGTCCGCCTGCTCTGCTCCCAAGTGCTAGGATTAAAGGCGAGCGCCACCATTCCCCGGCTACAATTCTTTTTTTTTTTTTTAAAAGTTTTTTTATCTTAGGTTGTGATTTTGAAGGGTCTCCTTGTAACCCCAGCTGGCCTGGAACTCATGTAGCCAGGCTGCCTAAAACCACAGAATCCCCTGTCTCTGCCTCTGAGTGCTGGGATTAAAAACTCATATTCTTTTAAAAGTAAGCATGCTAGAAGCTCCATACAAGGAGGCTGTGTTCTGTTTTCTCTATTCAGTAAGAACTGGTAAGTTCCAAGACAGAAATCACTAAACACTTCCCATTCTTAGGGGCCTGTCCTGCCCAGAGGACTATAGAAGTTGACCCTTACCTGGATCTGAGTCAACTTCGCAGATCTAGCATGGGGTAACCCGGAAGACCAGAAGCCATAGGGTCTTCTTCTCAAACAGGCCTGTTGGGGTCTGTCTTCGGCGGTGCTTGCCTGCAAACCTTCACCAAAGCAGCAAGGCCAACTTCCTTGCACCCCTACCAGCAGGTTGGCAGTTCCTGGAGCAAAACGCAGCCCTTGCATATCCACTTTCTCATGATTTTCAACCGTAGAGAAGTTTTCAGGCATCTGTGATCATCTGCGCTTTACAGAGGAGAAGCCTGACACTCAGGAAGCGCTTCACTCAGAACTGGCCGTTCGGGGCCTCTGGGTTACAGATTCCAAATCACAAGTGAATAAATTACACATCATTAAGGAAGCCTAGCTTTGCCATTTTCTTTGAGCTTCTGGCTAGGAGCCTAGGGCCCAAAGGGATCCCAGCAACTGCTGAGTGGTGTGCCTAGGCAAGCACCAGAGTCTGGCCTGGGATGGGTCCTGTTTTAGCGCAGTGCTCACATCCACAGCCATCTCTCTCAGCAGACCATGGGGTTAAGAAACTCAGCCTTGGAAAAATACAAAGAGTGAGGTTCCTCCAGGCTATGGCCCAATTGCTAATTCTGGAAGCCCGGGGTTGTTTCTCTTTCTCCTACTCTCCCCCCCCCCTTCCTCCCAGCCAGGTCATCCTTTAGTCCTTACTTGGGTACATTAAAGAAAAGAAGCTGTAACCTAGCAACCACCACTTAAGATTCCCTTTCACCTGCAGTTCCCATCGCTAGGCCGAGTGTATCAAGCCTGGGTCCTGAAGAGTGCCAAGCAGTGGGTCCTTTGATTCCTCCACACAATTTAGTGTGGAATCACTTTCCCAGCCGGAAGTTCTAGCTCATGTCAAACCTAAATCATTCTTGCTCTAAGATCTTATAAAGCACTGGACATAGATTCCTGTTCTTTAATAAGTGTTTGATTGGAGCCGGGGCGTGGTGGACAATGCCTTTAATCCTAGCACTTGGGAGGCAGAGGCAGGCGGATCTTTGTGAGTTCAAGGCCAGCCGGTCTACAGAGCAAATCCAGGCCAGCTGGGTTACAGGGAGGACCCTGTCTCGAAAGACAAAAAAAAGTGTTTGATTGGGAGATAAGTGGAATGGAATGTGTCTGTGGGTTAAAGCACCTGCTGCCAAGGCTGACACCCTGAGTTGAACTGGAACCCCAAATGGTGGAAGAAGGACGAGAACCAAACTCCACAAGTCGTCCTCTGACCTTTGCATGCATGCACAAGATAATAAATATATTAATTGTAAAAAAATTAAGTGTTTGAGGGGGCTGAGAGTGTAGCTTCCTGGTGTGTCTGGAAAACATGGCTAAGGGCAGGGGCTCCACCCCAGCGCCAAAAAAAACAAACAACAAAAAATGCAACTTGACTTTTGGTTGCTAAGCGGAGGCAGGGGGGAGGGAGCAAAATGTCACAAATGTTCAATGGTAGGCCCAGGTTTACTATGGAGTTTTATTATTGTGATATTGATATCTTAAACCTGGAGATGCCCACCCCTCCACCAAAAAAAAGGCATTCAGCAAGTGTTTTTTAAGTCATACCCTGTATTTGTTGAGATCGGTTAGCATACAATAAACCGAAGTTTTGCTGAGCATCTGATGCCTCCTGTTTGGTGTCCTGTGGAGCCCCATCTTCCTCAACTCCAAGGTGGGTTATAGGGAAGCTGAGGGCGGGGACACAGTTGACCACTTGGCGTCTCAGAGTGGGGCCCACTGCTGGAGCACACACGGGCAGGTTTTGTGGGATGGATGGATCCTAAGAGTAGGGCACATTCTGAGGCAACACGGCCTCTCCTCCTACCCCAGCAATACACATTAACCCCGAGAGCTCCGCTGTGGGCTGCCAGCCAGCCCTGCAAGCCAGGATCGCCCCTATGGAGGTTATCTGCGGTGCCCCGCAGATCATAAAGTCCCATAAAGTGGGACACTGCATGGGGATCCTGGAATCCTGCCTTGGCCCCTTTCAAACTGTGTGACCATGAACAAGTCCCTGTGTCCCTGTCTCTTTCCCCATCTGTAATCAAGAAGGGAGAAGTTGCTTGGTGGTGTTGCACGCCTTTAATCCTGCACTTGGGAGGAGCAGGGCAGGTGGATCTTTGTGAGTCAAGTTCAGCCTGGTCTACAAGTGAGTTCCAGGACAACTGGGGTACAGAGAGACCCTGTCTCTAAAGACCAAACAAAAAAAAAAAAAAAAAAAAGGGAGAAATTCATTTCTGGGGGAAGGGGGCGATGCCAAGCAGTCACTGGGCACATCTCTAGTACCTTGTCAAGGCTCATTCTCTTTTCCTTCTGAGATACTGTCAGTGTCTATACCTCTGCTCTGCTATATTCTTGCCAATGAGCCCAGGATTGGGGGCCAACTTCTTCACCAGGAGGGGAGCCTGGAGGTCCCCACCCTCCTGCAGCCATCTTTTTTTTTTTAATTTTTTTTTATTAATTTTATTTATTTCTGTATGTGTACAAATGTATTGTCTGCATGCAAGTTTGTGCACCCGTGTCGTGCAATGCCGTGGAGGTCAGAAGTGGGCGTCAGATTCCCCTGGAGCTGGAGTTCTCCTGGAGTTGGAGTTTCAGACGGTTCTCAGCCGCCATGTGGGTGCTGGGGATCGAACCCGGGTCCTCTGCAAGAGCGGTCGGCGCTCTTAACCGCTAGGCCATCTCTCCAGCCCCCGCAGCCATCATTTTTGAGTGGTCTGATTCACACCAGATGGGAGACAGGAGGGCACAGTGGAGGCAAGCAGAGCTATGATCTGCATCCTGTGGCCTGCCATGGGAAGAATACTAGAGTCCAGAGCCTGTGGTGCAGCCTTGGTCAGAGAGAAGCTAGCACGTTCCTTCAGAAGCATCTCCCACATCCTCTTCGCACCGTGGGGAACCTACTGGGATTAATGGGTGTCAGCTAAGGGACAGGGACATCTTGGTTTTTAGACTCTGAAACCTCAAATTGAGAAAAAGGGTCAGGGGCCATGCATCCTTCTCTTGTGACAGCATGAAGGAAGGGGAAGTTCGGAAAGACCTCAGCCACCTCCCTGTGTCGCTTGAGGAAAGTGTAGAGGAAATAGGGTTTGAAATAAAGCCTGAGTGCTGGTTATAAACAAGGAAGAATTTCCTGGCCAGCAGCACCAGAAACTCAGAACACCGGCTCAAGAGAGGCCATTTGTCACCGCCTCCACTGCTGCCTCTGGGAGATGAAGGGTGAAGGAAACACACAGAACTGAGAGTCAAGCCCATGTGTGTTATGCCTGGGATGTGCGTGAGCATCCTCTCTCTGGTGGCTGTCCTTCTGAAGGTAGGACTGACCGAGAGCTCCTAGCTCCCCAGAACATTCTGGAGCCTTAGGCAAAGAATCCTATGGCCATGGTGACAGGGGCAGGTTCTTGAACGGGTATCTTCATATTCTCCCAGGAGCTATATGTGCACAGAGGTCTAGCCCACCATGTCGGCCACCCAAGGTCCAGTCATACAAGGTCCTTTCCCGGACCCCGGTGAAGCTGCCGCCATCTTTACTTCCCACGTGGCTCACAGACGGCCAGCTCCTTAGAGCCTTTGCGCACTTTCTGGAGGTCTAATCATGCTTCCCACTGGGTTCTGACCTTTCTCAGGCACCTCCTGTGTCCCACAGCTGTCGGGCAGGACTCAGGGACTCAACTCACATCGCAATCTGGCCCTTTCTTTAGAGAGGAAAACATGCCAGCTAATCTCAGCTCACCAGGCTGGACTGGATGAGCACTGGGGCCGAGGGCCCCTTTCTTCTTCACCTCCAGTATGGGGCCCCCACCCCTCTTTGCTCAGCCTTCCGAGTGCAGCAGAGGCTTCAGAGGGGCAGGTGGCACAGCCCACAGCCCACTCAGACACGGCTCTTTAAAGACTCATTAGTAAGTTAACATTGCGTTTCCACAGCCAGTAGCATTCTCCATTCTTCCTAATTAAAAAAGGCACCATGTCCTGCCAGAGCTGAGAGGACTCTGAATGAGCTACACAGCAGCCCTGCCGCTGCTAGCTGGGAAATCCGCAAGAGAGACTGACTGGCAGATGGTCCAGCCTGCCTGGCTGGCTAGCGAGTGCATACATGTGAATATGTGTGAATATATGCTTCTGTGTGTGTGTGTGTGTGTATGTGTGTGTCTGTGTGTCTATGCGTGTGTGTGTGTGTATGTGTGTGTGTCTGTGTGTGCGTGTGTGTCTGTGTGTGTGTCTGTGTGTGTCTGTGTGTGTCTCTGTGTATGTGTGTGTCTGTGTGTGGTGTGTGTGTGTGTCTGTGTGTGTGTGTGGTGTGTGTGTGTGTGTGTCTGTGTCTGTGTGTGTCTGTGTCTGTCTGTGTCTGTGGTGGCTCTGCTGCTGGCAGGTGCAAAGCGAGCAGGGCCGCAGTCCCACAGCGCAGTCCCACGGCACAGTCTCACAGAGGTCAACTTGGCAAGCCCAGAGGGCAGCTACCAAGGCCACAGGCAAGGCCTGCTCACCCCCGACTAGGGCTTCCTCTTCCCTGCAGAACCCTGTTGTGTGAAGGATGAAAGCTCGGGCCTCCAGGCTGGGGTCTCCACTAGAAAAGAACAGCTCCGTCCCTGGAGATGCTACTCATTCCTGGGGTGGCTTTCCTCACAAAGTCCACGGCACAGATCGGGTTTTAATTTGATGTTTATTGCTTACTGTAGGAGGAAGCTTTTGGGGCTGGCCTGGAGCTGCAGCGCAATCGGTAGAGTGCTTCTTTAGCACGCAAGAAAATCTGGGTTCCATCTCCAGCACTGCATAAAACTAGATGTAAGCCTGGTGTGGAGGTGCATGCCTTTGATCCCAGCACTCAGGAGGCAAAGGCAAGCAGATTCTTTGTGAGTTCAAGGCCCGCCTGGTCTATGTAGCAAGTTCCTGGCCAGCTGGGACTACAGGGAGACCCTTTCTCAAAAAGTCAGAAAAAAAAAAAGCTGGATACCTGGATATGCCTGTAGTCCCACTGGAGAGATAAAGGCAGGAAGATTAGAAGTTCATGGTCATCCTCAGCTACACGGTGAGTCCAAGGCTGGCCCTGTCTCCCAATCCCTGAGGAAGCTTCTCTGCAACGTAACTCTTTTTTTTTTTAATTTTTATTTATTCTTGTATGTGCATAAATGTACTGTCTGCATGTAGCTTTGTGCACCTGTGTCATTCTGCAATGTAACTCTTCCTCTTCACCCCCTGCCAGCACAAGAGATTGTCCAATTCTAGCATCCACTAGGATCCAAACCTCTATGAGGCCAAAAAAAGGAATGACCTGAGAATGAGGCCTCTAAAGAGCCAAGAAGGGGGGGCTGGAGAGATGGCTTAGGGGTTAAGAGCGCCGACTGCTCTTGCAGAGGACACGGGCGGGTTTCGATCCCCCCAGCTCCCACATTGGTGGGCTGAATAACCGTCCGAACTCCATCCAGGAGGAACCTCGTTCCAGGGGAATCCGAGACCTCTTTCTGACCTCCCGCAGCCGCACGACATGGGTGCACAAACCCCTACAGCAGACAGTACATTGCATATACATACATTAAAATTAAATGAAAAAAAAAAAAAAGACGGCCAAGAAGGGATTTAGTGGTCACCCTGTGAGACACCCTCCCTCTTCTGCCTCTCCGTGCTGGGACTTGGGGGAGCCTTGCATCGCACTGCATTCCTCAGCTCCCCTCCAGGAGCATGCCATTTCAGAAAGGCAGGACAGAACTAATCGTTCACTGGGTGGGCCTGTGTAGAGGAAGGATGGGATTTGCTTTCTTCTCACCTCTTCCCTTTACATACACACACACACCACACACACACACACACACACACACCACACACGCTCCTCACTCCCCCTCTTTCCTGCCCAGAGGTACTGGAGGAAGGACAGTACAGAGCACAGTTGCAGAGGGGCGGGGCTGGAAGGCAGGTCTGCTTTTACCTGATCCCATGGCATGATCCATGCGGCAGCAAGGCTCCATCTGGTGTAGTGACCAGAGCAGAGGAGGAGGGGACGCATGACGGGCAGGCTGCACTTGGGCTGCACATAGCTAAGAATAGATGGGAGTCCAGAGAAGTGAGCAGCAGGCCGGGGGTGGGCGGATAAGGGTCTGCCTCTCCTCATACAGAAGGTGGGGCTGAGGGATCTGAGGAACCCGAAAGGGAACTGAACTGCTTCTCAGATGGAGAGAGCAGCAGAACCAGGCGAATGCGGCTTCCCACTCAGAGCCTCGGGAGTCCCCAGTCCTTCCTCTGGATGTTACTAGGTAAGAGTCAGAGTGACTATTCATACTTTGCTCTAATTAACGGCTGTCATTCCAAGAGAAACCACCACCATAGATTCTTTGTGTCTTCTGTTCCTCCAGAGTTCTAGTTCACGCTATTTCCTCACCTGGATGACATCCCTCCCCCACAGTGCCAGCCAGTTCTGTGACGCTCCTGAGCACACGCTCCCCCAGGATGGCACTTCAACGCACAGGGACAGCCAGCAAGGCGAAGAGTCTGGCTTGGCCACTGCTTGGTTTTGCATGGCCTGTGACCTCACACTGATATTTATGCTTTTAGTGCTCTGAGGAGAAGAAAGAAAACAAAGAAAAGAGTGTTAGTGTATGTGACCTATGGACATGACGTTCACACGGGGTCTATAAAGAAAGTTACATTGGAACAAGTGTCTTTGGCAGCCTTCCTGCTACAGCTTTCTGAAGGAGCTTAGGCAGCGTGCATGGCCCACAGCATAAAATGTTCCCTACCTGGACCTTTATAAACCTCCTCAACCTCAGCTATTTCGGGGGACAACAAGAATGCCACTGTTTTCTTGGCTGCTTGCCTCGCACTTATGTTGTAATTGTAAGTTGTTACCACAACGTCTCGTAGCAATAGAAGCCCTCAGTGTCAGTGGGTGCTTACTGCAGATGGGTATCTTTCCTTGTTTATCACAATTTTCTTTAAAAAAAAAATTTTTTTTTTCTATTATTTATTTTGATATGTGTATGAATGTATTTCTGCACCCAGCGGTCTGTGCACCTGTGTCGTGCAATGCCGCGGAGGTCAGAGAGGGTGTACGGATTCCCCTGGAACTGGGTTGTCCTGGAATTGGAGTTTTATAGACGGTTCTTAGCCACCATGTGGTGCTGGGGATCGAACCCGGGTCCCTCTGCAAGAGCGTCGGTGCTCTTAAACCGCTAGGCATATCTCAAGCCGCCTATCACAATTTTCTTTTTTAAAAATATTTTATTTAAGGGCTGGAGAGATGGCCTAGCGTTTAAAGATACTGGACCGTTCTTGCGAGAACCGAGGTTCATCCACAGCACCCACATGAGCCCAAGAACCATCTGAAAACTACAATTCCAGGCGAAACTCCAGTTCCAGCAGGGAATAGCCCGACACTACTCTTCTGACCTCCGCGGACATTGCACGACAGGGGGCGCAGACGTGCATGCAGACAGTACATTCATATACATTTTTTTTGAGAATAATGATAAAAAATATTTTAATTTATTATTTTTATGTGTGAGTGTATTGCCTGCCATGCCATGTAAGTGTACCCAGGTGCTGGATCCCTGGAAACTGGAGTCAACGGGACAGTTATCAGCTATCTAGTGAGTGTTGGAATCAAAATCTGGGTCTCTGCAAGAGTACAGTATATTAAATGCTGAGCCATCTCTTCAGGGCCCTTTACAAATTTTCAACACAATCTTGAGCAGAAAAACAAGTATTAACATTCTACCATAGGAAGAAAGAGATAGATCCAGAGCAGGACCTCCCCAGGCTCTTAGAGCTCCTACTACAGAAGAGTACCTTGGGGCTGGGGTGCGGCTCATAGGACTAGCATGTGCTTAGCATGTGAGCACCAAAAACATTTTTCTAGGGAAGAGTGTTAGAAGCTGGCATGGTGGCACACACCTTTAATCCAAGGCACCTCAGGCGAGGCAGAGAGGCAGATCTTTGTGAGGTAAGGCCCAGCCTGTCGACAGAGTGAGTTCAGGACAGTGGTGGCTACAGGGAGACCTGTCTCAAAAGACCAAAAAAAGAAAAAAAAAAAAAAAAAAAAAAAAAAAGAGAGTGTTAGAGTAGCAAATAGCCCCACAAGATTAACTGGTCAAGACTAGAAAATCTCCAGTCTGTCTGTCAGAAGATCCACCTTCTGGTTCCACTGGTCAGTTACCTGGTCATAGGACCACCCCTAGGAAGGCAGGTTCACCTTAGTAAGTCATGCTAAGTAGATGGGCAGAGTGCCTATTGTGTTAATAAGAACTTTGCTGTCTGGATTCCCACCTCCTGGCACAATGCTTCTGGATCCAGCCAGACAAGAAGCTCTCAGTAAGTCTGACTACTTTTCTGAATTCAAACAATAAACGAGAGAGAGAGAGAATCCAGAATTCTAACCCTAATGTGCTGGACCCAATGCCCAGGTCCCTCCAGGCCACTAGCCTAAGAAGACCTCCTGTAAGCTTGGGTTTCCTCAAGGACAAGGAAACTGGGATTTAGGTTCAGGGACCCAGACCCCGCCTCAAATTTCCTCAGACCCACAGCCTGGGTTGAGGAGAGAAGAGTGCAGATAGCAGCAGTGACAGAAGTGACAGAAGTGAGAGTCCGCACCTCTCCCCACCTCTTCCCTCCTCTTCCCTCCTCTCCCCACCTCTCCCCTCCTCTCCCCACCTCCCCCTCCTCCCCCTCCTCTTCCTGACTCTTTTCCCAGTGATGTTTCCGTCACATTCAGCTTTCTTTTGAGAAGATTCGATTTGCATTTGAATAGGAAAACCCAGGAAAGTCTCTGCTATAGCATGCTAATTACAAATTCATTCCTCTTTAAATATTAAGGAACTTCCTTTGATTGCAGGGTGGTAGAAGCTGGAGTGAGGCCTTAGTATGCTGGAGTGAGGCCTTAGTATGCTGGAGTGAGGGCTTAGTATGCTGGAGTGAGGCCTTAGTATGCTGGAGTGAGGCCTTAGTGTGCTGGAGTGAGGCCTTAGTGTGCTGGAGTGAGGCCTTAGTATGCTGGAGTGAGGCCTTAGTGTGCTGGAGTGAGGCCTTAGTGTGCTGGAGTGAGGCCTTAGTATGCTGGAGTGAGGCCTTAGTTGCTGAGTGAGGCCTTAGTATGCTGAGTGAGGCCTTAGTATGCGGAGTGAGGCCTTAGTATGCTGGAGTGAGGCCTTAGTATGCTGGAGTGAGGCCTTAGTGTGCTGGAGTGAGGCCTTAGTGTGCTGGAGTGAGGGCTTAGTGTGCTGGAGTGAGGCCTTAGTGTGCTGGAGTGAGGCCTTAGTGTGCTGGAGTGAGGGCTTAGTGTGCTGGAGTGAGGCCTTAGTGTGCTGGAGTGAGGCCTTAGTGATGCTGGAGTGAGAGCCTTAGTGCTGCTGGAGTGAGGCCTTAGTTGCTGGAGTGGGGCCTTAGTAGGCTGGAGTGAGGCCTTAGTATACTGGAGTGAGGCCTTAGTGTGCTGGAGTGAGGCTTAGTATGCTGGAGTGAGGCCTTAGTATGTTGGAGTGAGGCCTTAGTATGCTGGAGTGAGGCCTTAGATGTTGAGTGAGGCCTTAGTATGCGGAGTGAGGCCTTAGTATGCTGGTGAGGCCTTAGTATGCAATGGAGTGAGGATCTTAGTATGCTGCTGATTGAAGGCTTAGTATGCTAGAGGGAGGAACTTAGTAGGTTGGAGTGAGGCTTTAGTATGCTAGAGTGAGGCCTTAGTATGTTGGAGTGAGGCCTTAGTGATGCGTGGAAAAAAAGTTGGGTGGGGAGGCCTTAGTATGCTGGAGTGAGGCCTTACGTATGACTGGAGTGAGGCCTTAGATATGCTAGGAGTGAGGCCTTAGTATGTTGGATGAGCCTTAGTAGCGAGAGTGAGGACCTTAGTATGTTGGAGTGAGGCCTTAGTATGCTGTAGTAGATGAGGCCTTAGTATGCTGTAGTGAGGACCTTAGTATGCTGGTAGTGAGGCCTTAGTATGCTGTAGTGAGGACCTTAGTATGCTGGAGTGAGGCTCTTAGTATGCTGGAGTGAGGTCTTAGTATGTTGGAGTGAGGTCTTAGTATGTCTGGAGTGAGGCCTTAGTATGTTGGAGTGAGGCCTTAGTATGCTGGAGTGAGGTCCTTAGTATGCTGGTGAGCCTTAGTATGCTGAGTGAGGGCCTTAGTATGCTGGAGTTAGGCCTTAGTATGCTGGAGTTAGGCCTTAGTATGCTGGAGTTAGGCCTTAGTATGCTGGAGTTAGGCCTTAGTATGCTGGAGTGAAGGGCTTAGTATGCTGGAGTGAGGACTTAGTATGCTGGAGTGAGGCCTTGTTGCGGAGTAGGCCTTAGTATGCTGGAGTGAGGCCTAGTTGCTGGAGTGAGGCCTTAGTATCTGGAGTGAGGCCTTAGTTGCTGGAGTGAGACCTTAGTTATGCCATGGAGGGAGGCCTTAGTATGGTGGAGTGAGGCCTTAGATAGGCTGGAGTGAGGTCTTAGTATGCTGGAGTGAGGCCTTAGTATGCTGGAGTGAGGCTTAGTATGCTGGAGTGAGGCCTTAGTATGCTGGAGTGAGGCACTTAGTATGTTGGAGTGAGGCCTTAGTATGCGGTTGAGTGAGGCCTTAGTATGCTGGAGTGAGGACTTAGTATGTTGGAGTGAGGCCTTAGTATGCTGGAGTGAGGCCTTAGTATGCTGGAGTGAGGCCTTAGTATGTTGGAGTGAGGCCTTAGTATGCTGGAGTGAGGCCTTAGTATGCTGGAGTGAGGTCTTAGTATGCTGGAGTGAGGCCTTAGTATGCTGGAGTGAGGTCTTAGTATGCTGGAGTGAGGTCTTAGTATGTTGGAGTGAGGCCTTAGTATGTTGGAGTGAGGCCTTAGTATGCTGGAGTGAGGCCTTAGTATGTTGGAGTGAGGCCTTAGTATGTTGGAGTGAGGCCTGTTGACTGCAAAGGGGTTACAGCTCCCCATTGCAGAGGTCAGAAAGGTGTTTGTAAGACCTTGTGCTATGATGAGACCATGTCTTGGGAGCTGTATTAGTCACTTTTCTGTTGCTGTGATAAAACACCATGACCAAGGAACTTATAAAAGGAAGAGTTTATTTGAGCTTATGATAGACGGTTCCAGGGAATTAGAGTCCATTGTGGCAGGAGGCATGGCGGCTGGATCTGGAGCAGGAAGCCGAGGGTCACATCTCGCAAAGAGCACAGGAAGCAGA
Organism: Rhizomys pruinosus; assembly: GCA_009823505.1. Classification (NCBI taxonomy): domain Eukaryota; kingdom Metazoa; phylum Chordata; class Mammalia; order Rodentia; family Spalacidae; genus Rhizomys; species Rhizomys pruinosus. Next base: position 2,283,555 of record VZQC01010914.1, read on the forward strand.
GACCAAACTCACTAAAACTGCCCCCAGTGACACACTTCCTCCAGCATGGCCACACACCCCAAGACCTCCAAAAACAGCGCCACCAACTGGAGACAAACGTCTGAATACCTAGAGCCTATGGGGGACACTCATTCAAACCACCACAGGAGCCTTGCTCCAATTTGGCATAAATGCAGAAACAACAACAACATAAGGACTGGGTCAGAGAACGGACTGATACAGTTAAACTCTGCCCAAAGCAATAAACCTCTGCAGAGAAAAACTTGAGAGAAAGATATAGGACATATATGGCAGAATGCATGAACTATGGTGGGGTGGGGGAAGGGAAAGGGAAATATGTCTAAATTGAACTGAAAAATGATGTATGAATACACAAAACATCAAAGACTGAAAGGTGGTCAGTGGGTGGGAGTCTTCAGGTTGCCAGTTTCTCAAAGCGCTTACAAGTGACTCAAAGCAGAAGCTCTTTCTCCATTCTCTCCTCACTGAGCCAGGTGGGCACTCAAGAAATATTTGTTGCATCAATGAATGCAGTCAATTAATAAATTATGAGGGAGGTTATTAACCCACTTCCGGTATGAGTCAGGAGTTGCCCTTGGTGACTTGTCAGAGTCTTCTCATCAATGGTTTTTACCTCTGCACTTCCCCCAGAGCTTTGCGGGTGACATGCTAACTCTTCTTGGTCTTGCGTTTAGCAAGCTGCTTTATAATTCTACACCCATGTGTTGTATCTAATGATCACAGCACAGCTAGGAGGGAAGTCAGGTTTCATCACTCCCTTCTCATAAGTAAGAAAACAAGCTGGAGAGATGATAAGCAGAGTCTTGGAACACCCAGTTCAACATGAAGTGCAGCCAGGATCCAAAGTCTGGCTGTGCCTGGGCTCCAAGCCTGGCTTTCTGTGAGTGTCACACAGTCCCCTGTCCCCACACTTGGCTGGTTATTCCAGTAATTGTAAGATCACTCCTTAAAATTGGTCCTGGTCTTTAAGATGTAGGGAGCCCCAGAGATGCAGGGAGCCAGGTGCATCTGAGCTCCCAACAGCTCCCAATTCCTGGGAGCAGCTGCTGGCTGCTGGCTGCTGGCTGCTGGCTGCTGGCTGCTGGCTGTGGCCTTTCCATTTCCTGCCTGTGCCCTTGGCAGTGTGCTAGGCATATGCTTAGCCCTGCTTGTTAAACCGCTTGCCTCCTTCAGTGCTCAGTGCCCATGCCCGCATGTTAGAGTCCACTGCCTCCTACAGTGCTCATTCTGAATGTCACTTTCTCCAGGGTAGCATGATCTCTATAGACAAGAGTAATCTTCCCCACGTTTCCATGGGATGTACCCTGTGACTGTGGTAAGCATGCGTGATGATAGCTGGGTGGCCTCTCATGACAGCCACCACTGATATTCAGAGCACTGTGTCAAATTCTTTACATAGTCTATATCATTTTAAATTTTTAATGGTGATAGATAAGTATATGCTGCTTACTGTGTGTCAGGAACTGACCTGAGCCGTGTGTGTGTGTGTGTGTGTGTGTGTGTGTGTGTTTGTGATCTAGCTATAAGATAGACACTATTATTACTGCCATTTTAGAGATGCAGAAACTGAATCTTTGAGAGAGCAAATGACTGGCCCCAGGTCACACAACTAGACTGGTGTGTGAAATCCAGTTTGCTTGGCCCTAGAGTCAGCATACCCAACTATGTGGATGTTCTGCCTGTCTTCCCAGATGTGAAACACTGAAGGTAGGAACCAGGTGGCACACCTGTCATTCTTATCAAACACAACCCTTTCAAAGCCTAGCACAGAACCCATCCTCCAAAAGCTGAATTGGACCAGAAGCTAGTAGTTCTGGATACTGGCTATATGCCAGCAGGTTTGAACAGTGATCTTTGAATGCTGAGTTAAAGCCAGGCGGGGCTGAACATTTCATTTCCAAGACAGAGAGGCTGCACAGTGGAGGAGAAGTGCTCATCTGTGAGCCTCTCGAAGCCCAGCCTGGCCTTGCTCCCCTCACCACCACCACCACCACCACCACCACCACCACCACCACCACCCACCGTCCCAGCAGTGGACACTCAGCATGCAGGGGCATGGCGTGCCTCTGTGTAGATGGAGCGAAAGAAAATTTACCTGATCAGGAGGCAAAGGACATCCAGAGATTGTCCATAGAGGAAAGGAGGGGCCGCAGAGGTCTCCAGGGGCTGGCTTAGAGTCTTGCTCCTGGGGCAAGGGTCCCCAGGACTTCCTCCATCAAGGATCAAAGATCTGTCACTGCAACCTCCACCTGGGGCACTGAGAAACATCCAGGTCTGCCCCACATATGCGAAGCCTGCTCACCTCTGGAGCCGAGGAGCTGCGGCTCTCAGGACAAGGGAATCCTTCAGGCCCAAGTGCCAGCAAAATGCCTGGTTGTCTCTTTCTGAGCTCAAACACCAGGGCCTGCTCTGTGCCAAGAGGGTGATAAGGTGGGCATGCTCACACAGAGAGTAACTGCCATGGAAACTAACAACAAAGAGACGGGATTGGGAATGTAAGGAAGAGAGAAGGGGCTGTCTTTAGTGAGGCCAAGCCAAAAGCAAATGTTGATCGAATAAAGTGAGAGAACAGAGTAGAGTTTTTATATCGCGGTCCCAGCATCTGTTTTGCTGTGGGCATCAGATGGGCATCTGTGGCTCAACACCACTGGCAGCTTAGACTCATCCAGAGCACGGCAGGCGGGTTTCACTTGGCTGAAACTTTGAGAGCTGCTTCACCACTTTGCCCAGAAACGGGGATTGCACTGCGTCTATGATGACGGGCTGATCCTGGAGCCTTTTGGTTTTTGTTTGTTTGTTTTGCTTTTTCCACAGGGTCTTCCTAGACCCAGCCCACGTGGAAGTCACTGTGTGGACTAGTCTGGCCTCAGTCTCAAAGTCATCTGCCTGCTTCTACCTCCCAAGGACTGGGATTAAAGGTACGTGCCACCAAAGACTGCCTTTTCTATTGAAGAATTTAGTTAGAGCAGGCTGCCCCCAGTTAGAACAGGTAGGCACAGGCTAACTTGGATGTGAGATACGTGGCTGAACCTTCTGAGGACTTTCAAGTCTGATTAGGGCAGGGGTGTTTTCTCTCTGGAGCAAATCTCTGAGGAAAAAGTAGTGCATGCTGGGGGAAGAGTGTAAAATACACACCAGAAATCCCACTCCAACTATGGAGCCCTGTGACCAGAGAGGGCAGTGTCCTCCTCTGTGAAGGGGGCTCATGAGCTGGGGAGAGATGTGAAGTAGTACCGGTTAAGTCCTCAGAGCAGGCTGGCTTAGAGTGTTTGCCATTTTTATGGCCATTGCTATTAGTGCTTCCGGCTCTCCATATCTTTCCGGCCCTCCATTTCCTTAGCTATAAAACTGACCCAGTCTCTCATGGGAACTAAATGTGAGGCTTCATTAGCAATTGTGCCTGATGGGGAGTGATGCTCACAGGGTTTACATGTTTGTCAAATCGATCGAACAATTACTCATGCATGTAATTGTAGGTATTTATAGTGTATGTAAATTATACTTCAATTTCCTTGTTTTGGCTGTGCTGCAGGCAGAGCTCAGAGCCCTGTGAGTGATAGATAAACAAGCACTCTACCAAGGTAAACACCCCAAATTTTTAAAATGTGAATTTATGTAACCATGTAAATCAGCCCAACAACATAGGAAGTATTCATTCCTTTCTTATTCTGGGATCTGCCTAGAAAGAGAGGGAAGAGAAATCAACTTCTAGAAGCAAAGAACACTGCTCCAGGGATGTTGTCGCAGCCATGTTGATTGTATGGTGCCAACCGTGGAGACTCAGCACTGTGGACATTACCTAGGCCTGATACCAGGCTCTTGGCTGCAGGGTACCGCCCGTGTTGCTAGCTGGGTTGCTTGCATTAGCCTCGCTCTAATTTTACAACCTAGCACAAGAACACAAGCTGCACCCCAGTTGCTTCCTGTCTGTTCCAGAAGCCATTCTACACTATTGCGTCTCTATCACCATCCATCCCTTTATTTCCCAGACAGCCTGCTGGGCTGTATTTTGGTCATGGGCAGGGTGGTATGGTGACCATTGGCTGCAGGCTGTCACTCTTTTTTTTTTTGAAGTTTTTTTTTTTTCCCTCTCCTTCCTTTCTTTTATTTTAATTTTATTTATTTTTTATTTTATGTGTATGAATTGTACTGTATCTCATGCGGTTTGTGCACTTGTGTGTGTCAATGCCTCAGAGGCCAAGAAGAGGGACTAACTGAGATCTAGGAGTGTGATCTCCTGGACTGGAATTTGGGAAAGGAGTTATGGATTGGTTTCTACAGTGCCATGTGGGTGCTAGGGGATTGAACCCGAGGTCCTGACAAGAGCGTCGGTGCTCCTAAAGCGATCTGTAGGCCATCTCTTCCAGCCACGGCTGTCACTGTTTTTTTTTTTTTTTTAATTAATGTTTATTTATTCTGTATGTGTATGAATGTACTGCCTGCAGCATAAGTCTGTGCACCGAATGTCGTGCCTGCAACGCCGCGGGGTCAGAAGAGCAGGGTCTGGATTCACTGGAGCTGGAGTTCTCCTGGCATTGGAATTACAGACGAGACGGTTCTCAGACGCCTGTGGGTGCTGGGGATCGAACCTGGGTCCTCTGAAGAGCGATAGTCAGTGCTCTTAACCGCTAGGGCCATCTCTCCAGCCCCGGGCTGTCATCTTAATGACGCATGGTCAGACGAGGGTCATTCCATTCGAGAGCCCAGATGATCTGCGCATCACATGTTAGAAATGCCTGACAGAGACTGCTACGGCCCTATTAAAGAGAAGTGTGTGTGTGTGTGTGTGTGTGTGTGTGTGTGTGTGTGTGTGTACTGAGGACGGGCCAGGCACTAACAGCTTGTAAATAGCAGCCACTTGGGTGATGATCAGACCCTTGTCGCCAAGTGGTTCCAAACCCTACGAAAAGCTCACCACTGCGGGTTGGCTCTGTTACCATATGGGGTGAGGCCTATCAATTACATAAGCCACATATGAGGATAATTTTAAGTGCAATTTGCAACTATCCAATCTAAGAAAATATTTCAGGGTGCTGGTTCTTCTGTTTCATTTGGGGTTACAGGATTTAGTGAGAGGGCCTAGGGATCTGGTTTAATGGCTGAAAATCTCTCCACTAACGTAATTAAAACCTGAGGTTGGATTCCTAAAGAGGACTGGGTGTGAGGTGAATGCACAGATGATAGTGTTTCTAGTCATCCTTTCGGGATTCCTTCCCTCAGGTCTCCATCGGTTGTTATCTGGGGATAGGGAACTGAAGAGATGAGCTGGGCCTAGGACAGCCAAACTACTCAGACAACTGCAGCTTGGGGCCAAGCGCTGGTGGCTCACAACTCCAGCACTGCTCCAGGGTATCTGAGCTTCTCTTCTGGCCTCTATAGTTGCCCTAGAACATGTAACACACACACACACACACACACACACACACACACACTAAAAATAACATAAATCTTTAAAGTAACTGCAGCCCAATCAAAATTCTGCTGCAACATCCTGGTGATGGGGTGTTTAATGCTCAGTTAAGAACTTTTGCTAGGATGAGAACTGAGCAGTGACTATTTGCGCAGTGGTCTGATATTTGGTGACAAAATAAAGTGGGTTCCATCTGAAACCAAGCAGGAGACAAAGCAAACAAAAGAAGGTGGCCCAGAGGTCCCTCTCAGGACAGACAAGCCGTCCAGCTGGGCTCGGCTTCAGGGTCAGCACTGAGCAGCTCAGCACAGGCTTTCTGGGCTCTCCTCTCAGTGCTCCTCTCCGCACCCAAATCACAAGAGGCTGGAGCCAAAACAGAAAAGGGGCCGGAGATGACATTTCTCCTAATTTAAGTTCTGCTTAGAAAGAGGCCAGAGAACAGAGGGAGGGGTAGAAATTAAGTGAGTGCTAACCCTACAGTTGGTAAAAGCCATTAAGCCAGGCAGAGGATCCAATTAGAGCAGCAGAAAGAGGGGCCGAGCCGAGCCGGAGAGGGCACAGCGGGGGAGGGGCAGGAAAGGCGAGGGCAGGCGAGATCAATAGAGGATTGCAGGAATATGTGCGAATGGCGGGCACTGGCCTTCTACCGGGGCGGGGCCAGGCCCCCTTCATAAAATGCTCACCTGGTTCCTGTATCCTATCCAGGTTCTGTTTCACAGAGCCAGGCCATCTTGTGGGTTATTTTGGAAGAGATTTCTCCTTTTTTGTCTGAATCTATAGACAAATGGCAACTCTCAGTCACTCGGGATTAACTGGAAGACACAGAGGAGGTAGCAACTCCAAAGCAGACAGCGCCGGGAGTCAGAGTGCATCCTTCTGCTCTCCAGGGCAAAGCTACTCAAATACGGAAAGACATCACATGTAGTGACAGCAAGTTGGGTCTCCATTTAAAGCTCTGATAATGATTTTGTTTTCTAAACAGTTCTTGTTAAGGCCAAAGATTTCTTTTTCTTTTGTTTTTACTAAACTCTCATTTTATTGTAAGACTTCCCTCCCTTTCTTCTAAACTGGAAGATTTTAAATCAAGACTCTTAAAAGCCACACCATTTGCCTCTGATCACCATGGGCCCTTGATCCTAGGGCTGGAGGAGCCAGTCTCAAAATGGAAACAGGAAACAGAATCTTCTCTGCTGGCTGGGTGTGGTGGCACACACCTTTGATCCAGCACTCAGGAGGCAGTATCCAAAAGAAGCCACCTTGCATTAGGACAGTCAAGACCCAAGACACAGAGCATCCATCTTCAGAGTGGAGGCTGTTCCAGGTAGATGCAGTAGGCCCACGTTTGCAGACAGGCAAGGTGAGGACTGCTGTATAAAACATAGAATGCCCAGTTCAATTAGAACATTTAGGAAATGCTAAAATTATTTACTGAAATTCAGATTTAGGTAAGGGTTCTATATTTTTATTTACTACTCTGTGGCTCTAATAGCAAGAAGAAATAACATCAAGTTCCAACCATATTCCAAGGGCTTGAATGTAGCATCTGTAATTCAGGTAAGAGTCTTTGTGAAGTGGGCATAAATAAGCATGCCCACTTCACAGAGGAAACCAGGGATTAAAAGGCTTAAGCAACCTTGACTTAGAGTCAAACAGAAAGTGCCAGTGATGAGACCGCAGTAGGCCTGACAAACTCCCAAATGTCTTGTGATTATTGAAAGATTGGAGGAAGGGAGATTGGGAGAGCTCCAGATACCACTTACTTGAATCCAGGTTAAGACCAGGGGTCAGGCAGGGAAAGATGGCTTAGTGTTTTTAAGAGTGATTTCCTGCAGGCTGGAGAGATAGATGGCTCAGTGGTTAGGAGCACCGGCTGCTCAGCACTGTTAGGTCGGGCTTGGGGCAAAAAGCCAAAATGGACTGGGTGTGGTGGCACATGCCTTTAATACTAGCACTTGGGAGGCAGAGGCAGGCGGATCTCTGTGAGTTCAAGGCCAGCCTGGTCTACAAAGTGAGTTCCAGAACAGTTAGGGCTACAGGGAGACCTTGTCTCAAAAAGACAAACTCAAAAAGACAAAAAAAAAAAAAAAAAAAAAAAAAAAAAAAAAAAAAAAAAAAAAAAAAAAAAAAAAAAGCCAAGATGGCATAGACCGGAAAGACCCTCCTTTCTTTTCCGGTAAGGCCAGATTCCCATGAGACCTCTCGACCTGAGACCCACCTCCAGATCTGAGCCCTTGGCCTGTTTTAATTGGCCAGATTCAAATAGGTTACCATCTCCCTTCCCCCTTATAAAAGGTTCTCCCCACCTCTCAGTAGTGTGCTTTCCACAGCCCTCAGGATGGCTGGCTGCCGTGGATTCGCCCGAGACTGCATTTCCTAGAATAAATGCCTACCTTTATATACTTTTTAATTCGGACTGATTCGGCTTTTTCTTAGCATCTGATATACTTCTCAATTGGTGGCGCGTAGCGGGAGGGGATGTTTCTCCTCGGCTGGAGAGGCCCATGGCCCACGGACACAGGCTGGGGAACACCCCTTTCCTTTACCAACGCACCCAGCTTCTGACCTGGGGTAAGTCCATTTTTCTGTTGCCGCATTTCTGCTGTCCAGAGCTCCTGTCTGAAAGCCGTTGCAATGCCAGGGCAAGCTCTCTTTCCTCAGCCAGTGGGTCCAGGACCCACGGACGCTGGGGACCATAGTTCAGTGGTCTGGGTACACTGGATGTTTTTGGCGGGGGAAGGAGTGCAGAACCAGGTTCTGTGGTGAAGGATCTTGGTGGATTGGAGACGTCCATCCCGAATTTCCCTCCCCCCTCCCCCACTGCTAGGTCTCTGGGGTACATTGAAGGACGCTTTTTTGCACCCCGTGATCTCCAGGCTTGAAAATGGACAACTCTGGGTCAAAGCCTAACCAGCTGAAAATTTTTTTCTTTTCCAGGGTTCTCTCTCTCTCTCTCTCTCTCTCTCTCTCTCTCTCTCTCTCTCTCCCCCTGTCCCCCATTCCCGCACCTGATTCAAATTCCCATGGTCGCCATTTTGTCTAATCATACGACTGTTATTCCTGCGGCTGCTAAGCACATGGCATGAATGCATTTACCAGGCAGATTAGCAAACTGATCCCAAAATGTCCACTATTGGAGTTTTACAATTTTATCACCGTGTTTTCATCTGTTTCTAATTAAAATCATTTTTCCATTTTAGTTTTTGTATGGGTATAGTTAATGTTTTCACAGGATTGATGCTTAAGCTACTGGCTTTTTTTTTAAATTTTTTATTTATTTCTGTATGTGTATCAATGTACTGTCTGCATGCAGGTCTGTGCACCCGTGTCGTGCAATGCTGCGGAGGTCAGAAGAGGGTCTCGGACTCCCCTGGAGCTGGAGTTCTCCTGGAATTGGAGTTTCAGACGGCTCTCGGCCGCCATGTGGGCGCTGGGGATCGAACCCGGGTCCTCTGTAAGAGCGGTCGGCGCTCTTAACCGCTAGGCCATCTCTCCAGCCCAAGCTTTTAACAGACACTGTTTGGTTTGGTTTTTTCATTAAGTTAGAAGGTAAAGCCAACACTTATTAGACACAGTCGAGCCATGCTCATGAGCCAGATCTGCTGTCTCTGCACCTACTAACCCACCCTTTTGCAAGCTTTTGCTGCTGTGAGCCAGGCTCCCATGGTTAAAGCTGGCCTCCCTCCCTTGCAGTTTCCCTGTGATAACTGATCAGATATTTATGCGATTAACTCAGGCATATGTCTGTCCAAGCTGTCTGTGTGCTTACTGTTACATGTGTGTTTACTGTTACATGTATGAGTCTGTTATGTGTCTGTCAGAAAAGTGGCCACTTGTAGGTTATATTGGGCACCAAACCTATTATAATCAAAGGCTAAAATAAACTCTGGTTCCTTATCTGCTAAGACTAAATTCCAAATTAAGTAACTGTATTCGCTGCAATCACTGAATTATCTGTACTGCCTCAGTAGGACTGAATGTCTCCTCTCTCCCCATCCTTTAGCTTTTTCCTTGTTGAAACTGTATGTAATTCTCTTTATACAATATTTGGTACCAGCATGACAAAGAAACTGCATTGACCAGTTTGGCCATCTCAGCCATGAGAATGCAAAGAAACTGGTTGGGGCTGCATGCTGTAAATGAACTCTACAATGTTTGAATAAAACCAATTCCATGTTACGTGCCTCTGCTCAGTACAACTTTTATAAACTGCCATCACCAAAATTAATTATTAGATCCTTATTCCACAGCTGGAGATTTTAAGTCTATTTCCTGTCTGCTGAAGACATGTGAAAATATCCTCTCTTTCTTTTTTTTTCCTTCTGCAATTCAGAATTTATTGAGGACAACCATAGTTAAAGCTCCCCTTGACCCTGCTTCCCCAACAGTGGCCATGGTCTTGGCTTCTCACTTTATCTCTCACTGTTTTACAGATATCAGAAAAAAATTAAATTTAAAAGGCCAAGGACAGTCCCCTACACTCCTGTTCAGGATTTGATGAAAAATGGCCTTTAAGATATTTAATGGTCGAGGGGAGGCAGCTGGGTCCTCCCGACGGGGCTCTGCTATGTGAAAGGCTTCGCCCCATGCCCAAGCCCTGCCAGCTGCTCAGAGGCCAACGTCATTCCCACAGACAGACACCTGGGGCTCTATCAAACCCTATCCTTCAGGGCCTCAGCCTAAGTCTATTCTGCCAGGAGCCTGTTTCAAGTGCGGCCAAAGGGGGTCACTGAGCTAAAAACTGTCCAAACCCCAGGCCACTCACTACACCATGCCCTCTCTGCTGGCAAACTGGCCGTTGGAAGTCTGAGTGCCTGGGCACAGGCTCGTCCTCTGTGCCTCGCCATGGAGGTCCAGCCCCATTGCCCCAAGCACCCCAATCTCTTTTGCCTTCTGAATTTCTCTGTCTGGTGGAGGGCTGACACCGGTAGACTTGGAGACCCCATCGACCCTCGACTAGCCTAGGCTGATGCTCCAGGTCGAAGGTAAGTCCATCTCCTTCCTGTTGGACAGCTGGGCTACCTTTCTGTACTGACCTAACACTCTGGCCACACAGTTCCCCACAAATGAAGAGATGAAGACCCTAGCTGGACATGAGAGTGCACACTGCTTTTGCAAACCAAGACTTTGAAGTATATTCAGGACACAACCAAATAATTCAGTTAAAATATTTTATTTATCTATATAATAATTATTATTATTATCATTATTAAATTTTTGGTCTTTTTGAGACAGGGTCTCCCTGTAGCTCCAGCTGGCCTGGAACTTTCTATGTAGACCAGGCTGGTCTTGGACTCACAGATATCCGCCTGCCTCTGCTTCCTGAGTACTGGGATTAAAGGTGTGTGCCACCACACCAGGCCGAATCCTCAATCTTTACACATATATTAATACTTTATTCCTTTTTTATTGCCTACTAATATTTCAGTTTATTGATATTCCCATTTTGTTTATCCACTTAATACAGGAGCAATTAGTGTTCCTAATCTCATTAATAAAAGAATTTAAGAATAGACTCAAATGGAAACTTAAGGATAATTTTATTAGAGTTTAAAAGAAAAACCTTTAGGACAGGTGAGCTGTAAATCTCAGCAGCTGCACAGGAGAGCAAAATGGAGGCAAAAAAAGAGAAAACAACAACAACAACATACTGTTTAAGCCAGCATAGAGGTCAGACACAGCAAGTGAGCAGCCACATGATGGGAGGTAGGAGGGGACCTTTAGAGAAAGAGTAAGAAAACCCAAAGCTTGTGGAAAGCGTGCTTAGAAAGGAGACAGGAAGAAGGTAAAGGGAGTTTATGCTTTTTCTGAAGAATTCATAAAAGTGGGCAGACTTTAGAGGCTGCATGCCAGCTGCCACATAAGCCTCTGTGATGGGGACAGGGATTCCATACAGGAAACATTCATTAAAGCACTAATTATCCTGCCTGTCTCTTTAGCATGGTGAGCCTGCCTTCCTAGAGGTCCTCCTGTGGGCAGGTAACTGACTTGGCCTAACTACCGGGGCTCTTAAGGACCTTTCTTGCTACTGAAATACATCCATCAGCTGATAGACGAGATTTCTCTCTGTGTGAGCATAAATTTTTAAAATTAATTGTAAACTGGGCATGGAGGTGTACGCCTTTAATCTCAGCATTTGGGTGGCAGAGGTACGTACATCGCTGTGAGACTGAAGGCAGTCTGGTCTACATAGTGAGTTCCAGACAAGCTGGGGCTACAGGAAGATCCTGTCTCAAAATTCCAAAATAAATAAAAAAAAACAAAATAAACTGTAGAAAGACTGTACAACTCTGCCTGGTAAAAGTGTAGAATTGTACACTTTAAATAATCAAGTTGCATAACATATGAATTGTATAACATGTGAAATGTATGACATATGAATTGGACATATTATTAAAGTTGTCTTTGAAAGAAAAGCAAGCTAGGTAGAATGTTGGTCACACGGCCCTGGCCAGGCCAGCCTGGGCACTGTAGGAAGATTCTATCTCATAATGCAATGGAAAGGGAGTGGCAGAGATGGTTCAGCAGTTAAGAGCACTGGCTGCTCTTGCAGATTTCACATAGCTGTTAAACAGCCATCTGTACCTCCAGGTCCAGGGGATCCAACATCCTCTATTGACCTCTTCTGGCATTGCGTGACACAGGTGCACTTCTAAACATGAAGACAATACATTCATACAAATAAAATAACTAAATTTAGAAATACATTAAAAAGGTTTTTTTAGCCGGGCATGGTGGTACACGCCTGTATTAGTCAGGGTTCTCTAAAGAAACAGAAGCAACAGGACGAATATATAGCTATATACAATTTATTGATTTGCTCACGTGACAGAGTTCAAGGAGTCCAACAGTAGCCGCGCCGCACTGGAGAGGCTGAGAATCCAGGGAACTGCTCAGTCCGCAAGGCTGGATGTCTCAGTAGTCCCAATCTGGTGCTGAAGGCCCGATGGATTCCAGGAGATCTGCCGGTCTCAGTACACACTGGGATCCGTAGGGTTGATCACAGCAGCAAGACAAACTCACCAGTGAGAGAGAGGCAAGCCGCAGGAAAAAAGGGACCAGCTCCCTCTGGCATACTTTAATACCGCCTGCCAGCAGAAGGTAATGCCCACATTTGGGGTGGGCCATCCGGGTTGAGGTAGTCCAATCCGAAGATCCTTTTTCTCTTATTTGTTCCTTAGTCCAGTCAAGTTGACACCCAGGATTAACCATCACAACGCCTTTAATCCTAGCACTTAGGAGGCAGAGGCAGGTGGATCTTTGTGAGTTCAAGGCCAGCCTGGTCTACATAGTGAGTTCCAGACAGCCAGAGCTACAGGGAGACTCTGTCTCAAAAAGACCAAAAAAAAAAAAAAGGTTTTTTTTAAAGACCAAAGACTTGTAGATAGAGGGCTGTGTCCTAGTTCCCCACTTGACCACATGTCTACTTTCTGAACCTGATTTTCTTCTGTATCAAATCAGTATTATTTTAGTGCTCTTTGTCAACATTACTAAGAGGATTAAATGAAATAATTCATGTAAAGTACTTAGCACAACTCCAGGTATCCAGGTGTATTAGTCACTTTTCTGTTGCTGTGATAAAGCACCATGACCAAGGAACTTATAAAAGGAAGAGTTTGGGCTGGAGAGATGGCCTAGCAGTTAAGAGCACCGACCGCTCTTACAGAGGACCCGGGTTCGATCCCCAGCACCCACATGGCGGCTGAGAACCGTCTGAAACTCCAATTCCAGGAGAACTCCAGTTCCAGGGGAATCTGACACCCTCTTCTGACCTCCGCGGCATTGCACGACACGGGTGCACAAACTTGCATGCAGACAGTACATTCATACACATACAGAAATAAATAAAATTAATAAAAAATAAAAAATAAAAAAAGGAAGAGTTTATTTGAGCTTATGATTGATGATTCCAGGGAATTAGAGTCCATTGTGGTGGGAGGCATGGTGGCTGGATCTGGAGCAGCAAGCCGAGGGTCACATCTTGCAAAGAGCACAGGAAGCAGAGAGAGCAACTGTAGACCACGAGGCTTATTAAGACTCACTAAGCCTGTCCCCCAGTGACATACTTCCTCTAGCATGGCCACACCTTCTAAGACCTCCAAAAACAGTGACACCAACTGGAGACAAATGTCTGAATACTTAAAGCCTATGGGGGATACTCATCCAAACCACCACACCAGGTATAAGCTTTTAATTATGGCTGACTGCTGAGGTGGATGAGTACCGGCTTTTGTTTGTAATCGCAGATCATCTTTAATTCTAGCACCTTCAGGTACACAGGGATCTGTCCTCTGAAAACTTTGGGGAAGTTGTAAGAGTGCAAGTCACATAGCATTTCCAAGTCAAGAAATACACCTCTCAGTTGTACAGACCTGTGCTTCAAAGTTACAAACCCAATCTCTGAAATGGCCAGAGTTGAACTCCACTGGAGGCTTGTGGCATACTCAGTAGGGGTCTGTGTAGAAAGTGTGTATCTCTGTGGTGGACATCTATAAAGCTGTCTCAGGTAGAAGGCAATTCACTTTAAGGCTGCATAACTAGGACCAGAGCAGCCAGATGTTCTGTCATTTCCTTCAATTGCTGTGACAAAACGCTTTGACTAATACCAACTTGGGGAAGAAAAGGTTTATTCATCTCACATCTCCCAGGTCACAGTCCATCACTGAGGGAGCCCAAGGCAAGGACTTAGAGCAGAAACCTGGAGGCAGGAGCTGAAGCACAGGCCATGGAGGAACCCTGCTTACTGGCTTGTTCCCCTGGCCCATGCTCAGCCTGCTTTCCTATACAATACAGAATGATCTGCCCATGGGTGTCATTACCCACAGTGGGCTGGACCCTCCCACATCACTCAATATTCAAGAAAATGCCCTACAGATTTGGCCACAGGCCAGTCCAATGGAGATAATTTCCCAATTGAGGCTCCCTCAACCCAGGTGTGTCAAGTTGACCCTAAAGCTATCCAGCACAGTCACCATTTCCACAGCTTCTGCATTGTCTTGTCTTTTTTCATTTAAATGTGAAAACTAAATACTTATATTTACATATACAAGTTATATTGTACAAGCACAGTTGCCTGTGAACACATGAAAAGAGTTGCTAACTGACTGGATTGGACACTAATATAAAAAGCTATAGCAGAACAGGAAACCATAAGTAGCTGCTTTCACATTTCCCAATGCTTCTGGTGGTCCCCTCTTACTAGTTTTTGAGACAGGGTTTCACTATGTAGGAGGCTAGCTTGGAATTCAAGCTGGTCTCAAACTTGTGATCCTCCTGCTTCAGCCATCCAAGCACTGGGATGATCTGTAGGAACAACTTTTATAAAATAGCATCTGTATTAAATGACTTTTAACCTTACTGCAAAGTCACTAACAATGTGTTCTTGTGACCTGAGCACCTGGCCTTGATTGCTTAGAACCCTAATTTGCTACCCCTCCTCCCATGATAATGAATGTAGGAATGCTTGAGAAGTCACATATCAAAGCACTGAAAGGCAGTGAATGGTTATCTTCATGTAAAAGGATGAAGACAGAGAAAGCATGCTTGACATCGTGTGTATAGATAGTCTAGAACTAGGGATGGAAAGGCAAGATTGTCTGTAAGATAAGGGTGGATTCAAGTTTGTACTTTCCCAATTGAAATAAAAGCTGGAGAACCTTTATTATTGTTATTATTTTAGACAGGGTCTCCCTATAGCCCCAGCTTGCGTGGAACTCACTGTGTAGACGGGCTGGCCTTGATCTCATAGAGATTGGTCTGTTTCTGCCTCCCAAGTGCTGGTATTAAAGAGGAGAGCCACCAAACCTCGCTAAAATATCATCTACTCTGGGAGGTATCTTAATCCCCATTGTATAAAATAAAAAGAGAAGGCCTATAGCTACTTTCTCAAAAATCAGAGGTAGAAAGTGTCACAAGAGAGCTGGAGCTCCCTGATAGGCTGACAGGGCTTCCTTCACCCCAGGGCCACTGTTATTCTTCTCCTGATTCACCAAATGATAAAAAAGCTTGAAGTCATGGTCTGTCCTTTTTTCTGAACCCAGTCATTTGAAATCCGATAATACTTTCTAATGTGCTCATTACTGATTGTGGCTGCACACTGCTCCCACAGAGATGCTGATACAATTAGTTTGAGGTGCAGCCTAGGCACTGGAGAGCACATCAAAGGGTCACAGGTATTCTGGTTTGCTTTTAATTGCTGTGACAAAACACTCTGTCCAAAACCAACTTGGGGATGAAAGGGTTTACTGGCTTATAAGCACAGTGCATCAGCAAGGGAAGTCAAGGCAGGAACTCAGGGTAGGGACCTGGAACACAGACCATGAAGGAATGCTGCTTACTGGCTTTCTCCCCTACCCTGTGCCCAACCTGTATTCTTATACAATACAGGACCACCTGGCCAGGGGTGGCGCCACTCACAGTGGGCTGGACCTGTTAGGACCAGGTCAGAAAGAAGTTAATCAAAAGGAAAGGGTTAACCATGCAGGAGCAACTCTCTAGTTGAAGCAAGCCTGGTTCCCATGACTACCTTAACCACAAGAATACAGTCTGACCCTGAGTTATTAGTTGCCAGAGCTACCTGAGGTCAGGATGAATTTTCCCAGACCTGTAGGAGTGCTTCCTACCCCCTAAGAAGCCCATTCCTCTCCAAGGGACTTCACGTTGCTAAAGAGCTCAAAGGTCACCACTGCTTGCATTGTGTTTCTATAGCCTTGCAATTGTGTATGTATGATGTCACCAAGTTCCTCTAGTTTGTGGATTTGGCTTTAAAAATTCTCTGTAACAGATAGTCATGGTCGTGCTCATCCTTGCGTGGAATGGCATCCCTGACACATCAACATTTGGCTCCCTTGATGTGTCAGTTTTCTTAATTGGGTTCTGGTGCACCAGCAAATTAAATAAATTTCATATTAATCTGTGGCCCCTTGGTTAATTTTGTGAGTGTGGCAGTTTGAGTCCAACATCTGGAGGTTCCACCAAGATACACCACCTCCACCTCGAGGGGCCTCTCCCTCTTTGTGGGATGCTGGCTGGCCTTGGAGAACAAAGCACTTTGAAAGGTACCTAGCATAAGCTCCTGTTTTGGTTTCAGTTTTCTGTTTCTGTGGCCCCAGGGCTGCTGCCTTAGAGGAAGGTCAGATGCGAGTAGTTCCTCTGGGTATGAGAGAAGGAGTATGCTCCAACTCTAGTAGATGAATAGGGGGTTCGTCTAATACTAGACTCAGGATGGTCTAGTATCCTGGTTTGGGGGCACCGACAGTGGGTCTGGCCCTTCAGTTCTGGTCACAGCAGACAGCCTCTGCCGTCTGAGTCCTTTCTGGGTCCTCTATGTCCTCACCCTGTTCATTTGATTTGTGGTCTTTGTGTTTTTCTCATTACCGCCTTTGTTTCTGTTCTTCTGTACTTCAAATCTAACATGGGACAATCTACTTCTAATCCCCTACTCCCCTCTCTCCTGTGCAGGCAAGCATGCACACAAAGGGCCCATGCTGTGAGCTCCAAGCTGTCAGAGCTGTTACTGCTCCACTCCCCTAGAAATACAAGATCCATCATAGTAAGATGCCAGGCAGCTGGCCCTCCTTAACATGACTGTTAGTTAAGGTGGAACAGGCATTTAGTGAAATCAACCCAGCATTTGGTGGCTGTGAGTACAAAAGTGTTTTAAGGGAGCTAACTAAATAACGTCTTAAACTCTAAATGATTGTGTGTAAATGTGACAATGAAGAATTAATGGTTCCATGGCCCTGCACAGCCAAGGTGTGCAGTAGACCAAAAAAATTGAGAACTTTCTGTGCCTTAACATCAAGTTATTCCATGAGATTTTAAAAAGAAAAAGGGAATCTCTCATTATATTAAGTCATATGTCTGTGCAAGCTGTGTGTTAACTGTTCTCCCATGTGTCTGAGATTCATGTCATGTGTGTTCTTCTGTGTTGGTTTCTGTTAAAAGTGGCCACTTCAAAGTTCTTTCATTTTGTATTGTGCACATAAATTAAGTTTACTTTTGGCATGCCTCTTAAACTTTTTCAAAGGCTTAATTTGAACCCAGGTTCCTTGGTTCCTACAGAGAAAAATTCTAATCTAAAGGTTTTATTTGTTATCTGTTAAGACTGGATTTGATCTCCAAATTAAACTGTTTTTTAAAGTTTCAGGTATTCTGACTTCAGTTTCCTTTCAACTTGTTTTCCAGACCTCTGAAGACCTGATTTTTAACCCTTATGGTTAACACAAATGTCTGTTTTCTTTTCTTCTACCTAGCAAGGCTTTTGACAGCTGTGCCACCATAAACAGTAGCACACAGCTTCCCCTGGATACCTGTGAACTGCAATCTCTTCCCTCCAATGAGACAGTCTAAAATGTTTTTTGGTATTGTTCATTGCTTAATTGTCTTGGTTTTGTACTGCCTTGGTAGGACTGAATGTTTCCTGACACCTTATTCTTTAGCTTCTTCCTTCGTGAAACTGTCTTTAATTAGTGTATTGTGACTTTAGTTATGGCTAGCCTTCAGTACAAACTGGATATACAATTCTGTTTTTCATTATTTGTTAAAATATTTCAACAAGTTCATAGTTTAAAACTAAAGGTGTAAAGCATCAATGACAGCATGGCAAGAAAACTGTATTAGCTACCTCAGCCTTGGGAATGCAATTGGGGCTGTATACTTTAAATGATATCCCTGAAGAATGAAAACATGTCTGACAACAAGGTAGGTGAGTCTGTTCAATACAAACACTAGGATAAAAGTCTCTTGTATGAGGACTGGAGAGATGGCCTAGAGGTTAAGAGCGCTGACTGCTCTTGCTAAGGACCCCGATTCGATCCCCAGCACCCACATGGTGGCTGAGAACCATCTTTAACTCCAGTTCCAGGGGAGTCCATCACCTTCTGATCTCCATGGCATTGCATGACACAGGTGCACAAACCTACATGCAGACAGTACATTCATACACATTAAAAAAAAAAAAAGAAGTCTAGGGGCTGGAGAGATGGCCTAGCAGTTAAGAGCACTGACTGCTCTTGCAGAGGACCCAGGTTCAAACCCCAGCACCCACATGGCAGCTGAGAACCGTCTAACTGTAGTTCCAGGGGAATCCGACACCCTCTTCTGACCTCCTCAGCATTGCACAACATGGGTGCACAAACCTGCATGCAGACAGTGCATTCATACACATACGAAAATAAATAAATAAAAAGTCTAAAAAATTAAAAATAAAAATAAATCTCTTGTATGAATGTATGGATAAATTGTGTATCTATGTGAATGATACTCTAACAGCTCTGTAACAGCATATTAGAAATCTATCAGACCATTGATGGACCGTATATGGTGTTTTCTCCAATGTGTGTATGTCTGTGTATGATAACAATGTATGTCTGTGCCTCTGTTCAGTACAACCTTTATAGACTGCCATCACCAAAATTAAGTTTTAAAACCTTATGTATGAGTGTGGGTATAAAGTACTGTTCGCTTTTAAGAATTCTATAATGTGGTTATAGCACATATAAGAAATTGTGTTCCACAACTGGAGATTCTCAGTACTGTGCAACATGTGAACAGTCTATGCTAAGTCCATCCCTTTGTGGGTGCAACACACCTTGTTGCAGCCTCAGGTAAAATGGACATATATAAATATTGAGTTACCTGTACATACTAAAGATGTTTTATATATCTGTTGTCCTGTTAGTTAAGGATTTTAAAACTGAATGCTAGTTTAAACCTGTATCAAGAAAAAAAATTTAGTTTGTCTTTTGATCTTACTATATTCAAGGGTAAAATAAAAGTTATTTAAAAATTTTTTTAAAAATTGTCTTAGACCTGAGTATTAAATAGGTCATTTGGATTTCAGAGGTTCAAACTGCCCTTTGAAAGTTTGTTTGTTTGTTTGTTTATACTGTTTGTCACCTCCCTTAAGACAGTTTAAAATTCATTGAAAAACACAAGTTAGTAAATTTTTGAGGTAAGGTAAAAATGGTTAAAAAACTTAATGCACAATTTCTTAGTGAATAAAGGTGTAGCTGTTAGATAAAATATCAAATTCACATGCTGGTATTTTAAAAACAGCTCACATGAAAAACCACGTCCTGTTAATGGGTAACTGTTGAGTTTTGAGAACACTGTACATTTTTGCTTGAAACAAAATTATTTACTTTGTAACTCATGCAACTTGGCAAGTGCTTTTGATCTGATGGGGTTAATAGCATGAAATAAAATTTGGGGGAAACTTTAGGTCCTTTAAAAAATTAATAATCAGCTACATCTATGATAAAAGTGTTTATTCTGGTTTGTTTACAAAATGCTACAGTTGACAAAAATAATAAACAAAGTGTTAACATCCTATGGATGCAGTGGATTAATAGAATGAACATTTGATAAAAATCACTTGGTAAGGATTATAAACTCTATTTTGCACTTAAAGTGAAACATACCTTTTGTTTTCTTTAAATGTGTAACAGATATAGTCTTTAGTTTCTTGTATGTTTATTGTGACTTGGTGTTGGCACATTAGCTTCTATAACTCTGCTATATATCTGTTATACTTGGCACATGTTATTTTTAACATTTTTA
The DNA here is from genome assembly GCA_009823505.1 of Rhizomys pruinosus. Classification (NCBI taxonomy): domain Eukaryota; kingdom Metazoa; phylum Chordata; class Mammalia; order Rodentia; family Spalacidae; genus Rhizomys; species Rhizomys pruinosus. The sequence continues at coordinate 2,303,545 of VZQC01010914.1, forward strand.
AGAAAAATTAGGTTTCACTACTGGGGACCACATGAGAACAGTCCGAATGAAACCAATTCTGGTGAACCTAATTTAAGCATTTCCTGCCTTCTGTAGGTTATGTGATAAGTCCCTCCCCTCCTTTTTCTTCTTAAAGCTGTAATTTAAAATCTGATGATAAGTAATATGGCCATTATTTGAGATAGTCCTAGAAGGTATTGTTTTTAGTCTCTTTATTATCTTGGGTTTGTTTCCTGGACTATGTTAAAGAACAGATTGTGTGCTTTACTGGATAGGTTTAATGCCAACTTGACACACCTGGTGTGGTGGTTTGAATGAGTGTCTCCCATAGGCTCTAGGTGTTCAGACATTTGTCTCCAGTTGGTGGCACTGTTTTTGGAGGTCTTAGAAGGTGTGGCCGTGCTGGAGGAAGTGCGTTGTTGGGGGCAGGCTTAGTGAGTCTTAAGAAGCCTCATGGTCTACAGTTGCTCTCTCTGCCTCCTGTGCTCTTTGCGAGATGTGACCCTTGGCTTGCTGCTCCAGATCCAGCCACCATGCCTCCCGCCACAATGGACTCTAATTCCCTGGAACCATCAATCATAAGCTCAAATAAACTCTTCCTTTTTATTTTTTTTTATTTTTTATTTTTTTATTGATGTTTATGTATTTCATACATCATTTTCAGTTCCATTAACATATTCCCCTTTCCTTTACCCCACCCCAACCGGATTATGTATTCTGCAATACATGCCATGCATCTTTTTCTCAGTCTTTTTTTTTTTTCCCACTGTTATGTTTTTTTGCTTTTTTTTGTATTTTCTGTTGTTGTTGTTGTTTCCAATGCATTATGCCCAACTGCTTTGTACAAAAGCTCAGGGGGCCTACACAAGAAATACTTGCAACTGGGCAATGGCACTAGCATCCACAGATGAGGGATACCTTCGTCGTTTGTGTGTTTTCTGGGACTGTGTTACTTCACTCAGCATGATGTGCCCTCTAGCTCCAGCCATTTTCCTGCAAAGCTCATGATGTCGTCTTTCTTTACTGCTGCATAGACTCCTTGTGTAGATGTACACACTTTCTCTATCCACTCTTCAGTTGAGGGGCATTTAGGTTGGTTCCAGCTCCTTGCTATTGTGAAGAGAGCTGCAATAAACATGGCCGTGCATGTATCTCTGTGGGGCGTAAGTCTTGGAGGGTACATGCCCAGGAGTGGTATGGCTGGGTGCCGGGTGGCAAGTTCATTCCAAGTCTTCAAGGGTTCTCCACACTGTTTTCCATAGTGGCTGTACGAGTTTACATTCCCACCAGCAGTGGATGAGTGTTCCCCTTTCCCCACACCTCTCCAGCACTTGGTATCATTTGTTTTCTAATCCTAGCCAGTCTTATTGGAGTAAGATGATATCTTTAAAGTGGTTTTCATTGCATTTCCTTAATGATTAGTGATGTTGAAACAGTTCTTGAGGTGTTTCTCAGACATCTCTAAATTCCTCACTGGGGAAGTCTCTGTTCAGTTTCTTTGCTCCATCTATTGAGTGGGTCATTTGTTTTCTTTTTTCTTTTGTTTTTTGAGTAGTTTATATATTTCTGGAGATCAATGCTTTGTCAGATGTATCTGCTGGTGAAGGTTTTCCCACTCTGTGGGATTTCTCCTCACTTCTTGATTGTTTCTTTTGATTGTACAGAAGCTTTTGAGTTTAATGAGGTCCCATTTGTCAATTGTCGACCTTAATTCTGTGCAGCTGCTGTCTTGATTTAGGAAGTCTTTTCCTACGCCTATGTCTTGTAGTTGCTGCCAACTTTTTCTTCTATCCTTCAGAGTTTTGGGTTTCACGTTGAGGTCTTTAATCCATCTGGAGTTGACTTTTGTACAGGGCGAGAGGAGGGGTTTAATTTCATTCTTCTACAAGTGGTGATCCAGTTTTGCCAACACCACTTGCTGAAAGATGCTGTCTTTCTCCATTGTGGTTTCTTGGCCCCCTTGTGAAATATGAGATGGCTGAAATTGTATGTGCTCAGATTTGGATCTCGGTTTTTGTTGCCATTGGTCAACAGGTCTGTTTTTGTGCCAGTACCAGCTGTTTTTATGACTATAGCCTTGTAGTATAGTTGAAGTCTGGTATAGAGATGCCCCTATGTAGCTCTTTTCACTCAGGGATGTTTTGGCTATTCGGGGTCTTTTGTTTTTCCAAATGAATTTAAGAACATTTGTTTTCCCAGCCTGTGAAGAAACTCTTGGGGATTTTGATTGGGATTGCGTTAATTATACAAGAGTTTTGGTAAATGGACATTTTACAATGTTAATTTTCCCAATCCATGAGCATGGGAGGTTTTTCCGTCTTCTGAGGTCTTCTTCAATTTCTTTTTTTAAATAAAAAGTTTGTTGTAGAGGTCTTTGGTGTCTTTGGTTAGGTTCGTTCCTAGGTATTTTATTGTTTTTGAGGCTATTGTGAGTGGGAAGGTCTCTTTGAATTTCTTTCTCAGTTGCTTGTTCTTGGTGTAAAGAAAGGCCATTGATTTTTTTAAGGTTATTTTGTATCCTGCCACTTTGCTTGAAGCTGTTCATCGTTTCTAGGAGTTTTCTGGTGGAGTTTTTAGCATCCCTTAAGTAAAAATCATAATCATCAGCAAAAGGGAAGTTTGACTTCCTCTTTTCCAATTAGTACTCCTTTAATTTCTTTTTCTTGCTTTATTGCTCTAGCAAGTGTTTCAAGCACTATATTGAAGAGGAGTGGTGACAGGGGCAGCCTTGCCGAGTTCCTACCTTTAAAGGGAATGTTTCTGTCATTTCCCCATTTAGGAATGATATGGCTGTGGGTTTCTTGTATATGGCTTTGATTACATTGAGGAATGATCCTCCAATCCAATTTCCTTCTAGGACTTTAAGCATGAAAGGGATGCTGGATTTTGTCGATGGTTTTTTTTTTTTTTATTTCAATTATGATGGTGTGGGTTTTGTGTTTGATTCCGTTTTATTTTTTGATGATGTTTATTGATTTTCATTATGTTGAACCATGCCCTGCATTCTTTGGTTGGGCTGAATCCAAACTTGGGTCATGATGGATGACTTCTTGATGTGGGTCTGTATGCGATTTGCCAGTATTCTGTTTACATTTTGGCATCTGTGATTCATGAGGGATGGCGTCTATTTTCTCCTTTTTTAGTTTTTGTATCTTTGCCTGGTTTTGGTAATAAGTGATGCTGGGCTTCATAGAAGAATTTGGGGAATTCCCTCTGATTGTATACTTCTAAAACAGTTTCAGTAATAAATGGTTGTAGGTCTTTTTTGAAATGTTTATATGAATTCTGCTGTGAAAACCGTCTGGGCCTGTGGGTTTGTATTTAGTGAAGGCTTCTTACTACAATCTCTCTACTTTCTTCATATGTTATGGGTCTTTAGCTGCTGTTCATCTCTTCTTGGTCGAGCTTTGGTGAATTCCCAGGATTTCGATATTCATCCATTTCTTTCCTAGGTTTTCAACTTGGTAGAATATATATAGGTTCTTGTAATATTCCCAAATAGATTTCTGGATCTTTCCCTTGTCCATTGTGGATATTTTCCCTTTTTCATTCATGATTGTATTGATTCGGAGGTTGTCCTTCTTTTTTTTGTTAACTGGGCTAGAGGTCTGTCTATCTTGTTTATTCTTTCAAAGACCAACTTTGCTTCATTGATTTTTTGTATTGTTTTTCTTGTTGTTGTCTATTACTCTGATTTCTGGCTCTGATTTTTTGTTATTTCTTCCTGTATGTTTGGTTTAGCGGTTCATCTGTTGCTATGCTCCTCAAGTGCTTTTAGCTGTAGTGTTAGACATCATTCACTTTGGCTCTTTCTGGTTTTTCTAATGTAGGCACCACAAGAGATAACCTTCCCTTTAGGACTGCTTTGAAAGGTATCCCACTAGGTTTTGGGTTGTGTTGTATTAGCATTTCATTCAGTTCCAGGAAATGGTTTTTATTTCCTTTTTTTATTCTCTTTCCTTGAGCCATTCATATTCAGTGAGTGTATTGTTTAAGCCTCCAGTGTTCTTGTAGGGCAGGAGGGCTTGTTCTGTGTTGATGGTTGAGCTTTATTGCACTGTGGTCACAGGATGCATTGAAATTTTCAATCTTTTTGTATTGTAGAGTTTCTTCTGTGTCCCAGTATGTGGTTCGATTTTGGAGTAATGTTCCGTGGGGTGCTGGTAGAAAGTTTTTCTCTGGTATTAGGGGGGAGATGTTCGGATAGGAGGTCAGAGGTCCATTTGGTGTATCATATCATTCAGTTCAGATGTTCTTCTCTGTTTATTTTTGTCCTGTTGGACCCTTACCCAAAGTGTCTCAGTGGTGTATTGAAAATCTCCACCACTCATGCCATGCAATCTTGCGCATGTACGTGGGTAGTCTCGCAATGAACTTTAGGGGTGGCTATCTACGCGTAAGACAGCTATTTATACAAAGTTTTGCAGCTCGCTGGAATTTTTTTGGTATCCAGAATTTGGGCATATAATTCATAATTGTCGAATCTTCTCTATGTGGATTCGATTCCTTCGTTCATATGTTAGTACGGATCTAGATGAAAATGCTCAATATTGCGCTTAGCCTTTTCTCAATGTGTCCTTGTTCGAGAATATATATCCTATTTATACTCGCTGAAATATGATAGCCTCATGTTTAATGAAATCAGCCCTGAATATTATACACCATAGCCAGTAACCTTTATGCTTTCTTCTATTGTCAAGTACCCTAGTTGCTTAGCTCTCAGGTAAAAGACTGACTGGATCTGCCTTACAGCATGAACTCCTCTCCAACTTTTTAAAGTGTTATATGCTGTTGTCTTCGAAAGTGTGATATTGTGGTGTATGTCTAGTCCCATGGAGAGTAGACAGACACATACTGAGAGGACTAGTTCTGATTTTTCCTAATTCGCAGCCTCTCCGTACTCTATGACCCCAAGAAACCATGTCTTACTTGAGCATTGGTGGACCATTTTATGAGTGTCCATACTATACTCTCTAAGACTGGATTAGGCATGACGCCTGTATAGGTATGTTGATATCCTGGAAACAGTGATCGACGTTTAACTTCACTAACTCTATACTGGCGAGTTATGTTATTTTGAGAGAGAAGATCTTAGGTTTCTATCTCTGCAGTTATGCTTTTATTGATTTCTTTTCTAGGTGCCTGGCGTGATTTGGTTCGTCTTCTCTCTCTCTCTTTGAATCTCTCAGTTTTTGAATTGCTTCAGAGATTTTTATTTTACAGCATCCACGCGTATGGTGTTGATACGTAGAGAGAGTATCATAATCTGCTTTTTTTATCTTTACTCAGTAAAGGTCTCCTCATGTGCAAGGAGTAAAGATTGGATAATATCGAATTCTGTCATCCGAAGTTGGGTTTATTTTGGCTGGTATCACGTCAAAAATCAACCCTGCGCGGCTGCGCTATGACAATAATATCTACCACACTTCCATACCCAACACTGGAATGAGACGCACTTGGAATGCCTCCAGCGCTCTTCTCCACGCTCTGCAATTTTATGACATAGTCTGGTGTGGTATTAATGTTAGTCCGCAAGAAAGTCGTATTGTCTGAAGCAAATGGAGAATTCTGACTCACGTGTTAGTTCTCCCTCTGCAAAAAGTCCTTCACAACTTGATTGTTTATTTCCACTCTTTCCTATGTGGACTAATGATTACTAAGGTAGGATTTTCCGTTCTGTCTCTTGTGGTTTTGTGGTGTTCGCTAGCTATTGTATTAACACTATCATATGATGTTGGCATGGAGAATTTTAGTTTCTGTCTTGGTCCTGATTGTTTTTGGGGCTGTTGCTGAGTAGTCTTCTGATCACCTTAGGCATCCTATGCTTGGCTATATGTTTTGGTTTGTCCTTCCCTTTTTAGTATTCGTGGTGTCACGCTATCATGTGTTCTCTTATGGGTAGCATTTATTCATCTTGCTTGACAGCACTGCTTGACCACATGAGCAAACACAATCCATTCTCTTCCAGGTATTCTTCTTCCATCAAATATGGCCAACACCTCGTATGCATCTATTACCTATGATGTGGACCGCTTTGAATCTTTTCATAAGTCTGTTTCACCCAACGCCATAAGCCTCTCCTATTGTAATGTGTCACGAGTCATACGTCTTCTCGCTCTCGCTCTCAGTGATCTCAAATTATTGTTATGCATGATCCAACTCTATAATTAGTGTTGAGGCTCTTTTTTAGTATATGTCTTTCACTCTAGCATCTTAGGACAGGATCCTGATTATCTATTCTTTTTGTTCTGCTTCCTCCATTTCTGCTTCTGAGTGGTTATTTTTTTTTCATTCTTCCTTCTTAAGATGGATGAGTAGTATTGATTTTCACCTATTTTCATTTTAGCTACTTCTGTCCTTTCTCTTCAGCTTGATTTTATAACTTATCACTTTTTTGGAGCTCTCTCTAGAGTTATCTCATGTTTTGGCAGTCTTTTGTTCGTCTACATTGGGGACAACTTTGTCGTTTTGGTTGGTTTCCTTTTATTCTTTTTCAGCATGGGATCTTTGCAAGATGTGATTCTACTTTTCTTTTTTTTATTTAGTATATTAAATTTTATTTAATTTCTGTACCTGTGTACTGACATGCTACTGTCTGCATGCATGTTTTTCGCTTGCACCCCGTGTCTGTGACATGCCAGACCACCTCCGCGGACGGTAAGAAGAACGGTCTTCAGTGATTCCCCTGGAATGGAGTTCCTAATCTGGAGATTGGAGCTTTCAGGACGGTTCTCGGACACCACCTCATTCTCTTTTTTAGTTTTGTGAGAGTTTGTTCGTTATGAGCTTGTAGTTCTTTAAGTATTTCCCAATTGTGTTTCTGATGTCTGTGTCCTGGGGCATACCCAGAGGGATCCCACTGCAAGGGAGTCTTCCATAGGGTTGGTAGATCTTGGTTTGGGATTATCCTGCCCCTTTCCAGTCTACAGAAGTCCTACTTCTTGTGATCCTGGCATAATGAGTTCTATCCTTGCACTGCATTCCATGAGTCCTAAATGGCAGTATCTTCACTGTTGTTGAGGGCAGTTGCCTTTGCTTGTCATCCTTCAGATGCTCATCATCTATAATCTCAATTTGCGCGTCGTGTGGAGATGGGGCTCTTCAGCCGCACCCTCGGGTACCAAGGTGAATTCTTAGTCTGCTGGGGCTCAGGAGATCATCAGATACGTAAACTATTGGTGCACTCTTTATATTAGTTCCTTGGGTCATTGAGGTGACTTTATCACTAAAGCAACAGAAAAGTGCACCTAATACATCCTGATGAATTTGGTAACTCTTGGCTTGCCAGAAGTGGGGCCTGGTGTTGGATGTGAAGAACCTGACCATTTTGTAGGAAATGTTCTGGGGAATATGTGGAAAGTACCTTTAAGATATCTTTGTGCTGGAAAGGCTGTTGACTAATGTAAGAGCTTAAGGGGCCATTCTATTTGAAGCCTGGAAGAAAGCATTTGCTGCAAAAAATGTAGTTACAGAGAGAAGATACGAAAGCACATTGCCAGCAACTGGGAATATTTGGAATAAAGAGTCCCTGGCGCAGTCAGTCTTGCCGCACAGCCCCAGACAATGGACTTGTGTCCTGATTGCCTATAGGTTATGAAAGCAATGGACATGAGAAATAAGCTTTTCGCGGAGGATATTTCAAGACAGGCCCGAACGTAGAAAATGGTGGTGTGGCTTTAATTAGGTGAATTTATACAGATCTAACAGTGAAAAGAAGCAAATGGGGCAGAAGGAAATGCAGAATATACAGTTTCGATCTGATAACTGCACTAGGAAGATTTAAGGTGTGGCCAAGGTTTGTGAAGGAGAGTTTCCTTTCATAAGGAGACTAAGTGATTAAGGAGACGGCCTGGAGATTTACAAGTAAACAAAAGAATTAGGGTTGCCTCCTGAGGAGCAGACCAAGGTCTAACACCCAGCTAACCCTCCAGCAAGTGCAGGGCAGAGAAAAAGGGAATGTTGGTTTGTATATATATGCCAGTGTCCCTCCTTCCGAACTTGCATGACTAGATTGGGCAATTTCATTTACTTGGTGCTGGCTTTAGAGTTATGAAGTTTGCAAGAGTGAACGGTCATCAGTTCTTCCTCCATATTTTCAGAGATCCACTGTGGCCAGGCAAAATGTGGCAGGGGAGTCCCTGTGAGAAGAAAGCCCTAGGAGGCCAATAGGCCCTGAGGGGCCATTGCATGAAGCTGTGAATGTGAAGAATGGTTGGCAGTGGAGACCCAAAGAAGACATTAGAGATGCCAGAGCATTTTTGAGATATTTGCCAAGGAGAGAGCTGCATACAGGAGTGGTACTGGCTCTTAACAAGAATAAGAGAGTTTGTTTAGCGTAAAGCAGAAAAGCTGCGAAATGAAGATCTGAGCCATCTAAAGCCCTTTGGAAGTCAAGTCCGCAGAAGTTGCACATGGACTACTGGACTTTGTTTGCCCTGGGCTCAGGTTTTCGTCTTGTTTTTGGGCAAGTATTTTCCTCACTATGCGCATCTATTAGGCCTCAGGCCTTTTTCGGGATGGGATTGAGTAGTTTCCGGCTTGTTGCCAATTGTACAGTGTGCGGCAAGGTCTGTCATGCTCCATTGATACATTTGAGGGCTCTTCATTGTGATGTTACAGGGCTTAAAGTCTGCGAGATTGGCCCGAGTTCTCAGAAGAGACTTTGGACTGTTGGACTTTTTTGAATGGCATTGAAACTGGTGGAGACTATTGGGACTTTTGGGGTTGGACTGAATGCATTTTGCATTTTTAATAAATGTTCAGGAAGCAGAAGTGGTGTCTCGAGCCTATGGGGGCCGGGAGTGGAAATGTGGTGGTTTGAATGAGTGTCCCCATAGCCTCTAGGTGTTTCTTCACGTTTTGTCACTACTCTTGTCTCTCCAGTTGTGATTTTGGGGCACTGTTTTTTTACCTAGAGGGTAACTTTAGGGGTCTGGTGGCCATGCAGGAGGAAGGATGGTGGCCACTGGCGACAATCTCAGGCTTAGTGAGTCTTAATAAGCCTCGTGGTCTACCAGTTGCTCTCTCTGCTTCATGGCCCTTAGCATGCCTGAGATGTGACGCCTCGCAGGCCTTGGCTTAAACTAATACCCAGGATTCCACGATCTGCGATTTTGGGCTTCCCGCCACATGGACTCTAAATTCCCCGGAACCGTCAATTGTAAGCTCAAATAAACTCTTCCTTGTTATAAGTTCCTTGGTCATGGTCTTTTATAAACAGCAACAGAAAAAGTGACTAATACATCTGGGCTAAGAAGCCTCAATAATCGCCTTCATTGGACCTGGTCTGCTAAACCATCGTTGTGTGGCAGATGCCATTCTTGGCCAGATATTTCTATATTGAATAATACAATAGTTTTAAACATGATGCAAGCAACACAAAGCCAGTAATGCAGCATCCTCTCCTACTAATGCTTCTTTGCTGCTGTTACTACCTTCAGGCTCCTTGTCATGAGCTTTCACTATTAGTCAAAACGTTTTACAAACAGCCCGTTAAGATTCATATGACAGAACATTTAAGCAAGTTCAATCTTAGCTTTATTTGTGTGTTATATAGGAAAACATTCAAGTGACCCTTCTTGGAGTTTAACAACCATACTTAAAGCTCCATCTGATTTGGCAAGAGGGATTTAAAAGGACAGTATTTTGGTCCTTACCCTCTAAAAGTCAACTTAGAGTCCAGGGTCCGTGCATTGGCACCTTTGACATGTCCTGTGGCAGTGAAGTCGACCATAAGTCATCCTCTAGAGTTCCATGCAGGAGAGAGTTCTTGGAAGATTTCATGTTAATATTGGACTTTCCGTTCCTGGCAGTGTCCAGTCAAAAGGAGGAAAGTCCACATAGAAGAGAAACTCCTCATTCTTCAAAGGGAAGCCTGGTCAAACAAGACCAAGACTTTGTCCCCTCAAATAACTGTAGATGGAACTGGTAAAAAAGAGCCACTGGCACCAAGGCCTGAATGAAACCCTTAATTGACCAGAAAATAATCTTCGAAACTGAACCCAACACACAAAAACAAACTCCAATTTATCTGAGACTAACATGTGTGGCTTTATGTAACACTCTCATATCAAGGAAACCTCATGATCATAAAAGAAAGATACCAATATAGAAGGATCATGGTCACAAATAGAGATCTAGATGTAAAATGCCGGAAAGATATAATAACTCAAGAATAGGGTCTCTATGTTGGATCTCATTCTGGAGCCCTGAGTATTAAAAAATACTTTTTTCAAATTCCTCAGAATAGAGTACAGTTCCTCTCTTCCTCTGGAGACACTAGACAGGGACTCTCCATTTGCTAATGCACCCAGTAGGCTCCCTGTTGGTACTGGGAATTTTGTGCACTGTGGCATCATGCTTCTTACAGCATTTCCAAGAGCTCACTCATACAACACTTAATCAGTTTGTCTTTTCAGTTGCGGAGAAACTGTACACTAACTACTATCCACTGTTGATTTGGGCCAAAACGTCAGGCACCCAGAGCAGCCAACAGGGGATATTGGATTCTAACCTTCCAGCCTGACAGTTGTTCCCTCAAGACTTCATCAGCTTTGAAGCAGATATAGAAGAGAGAACAGTGTCCCTTTCCTTTATAATCAAAAGGCTGAAATGTTAGGTTCGAGTTTCCCAGAATTCCAAGGGATCCACACTGGTAATCCATTTCCTCAGAGGCTGTCAATGCTTATGACCAGTTTTCTCCCTTACGCTGAGGTTGAGCGAGGAGGCCCAGGCTAATAAGGGACTAGTGGCCTGTAAGAGAATTTTGTCTTGCTGACGCATGCCGCCCACCAGTTTTGCCGCAACAACGCATCCAATAGACTCCAAGGCTTAGAAAACATAGTGTTTATGGAAAAGGAAGAAGAATTATCTGCAGTCCTGGCACTCCATTTAGTTGCTCTTCGGGCGCCAATTGCTACAGATATGAGGTCCACATGATTCTACTTCATGATCCTAACTCCCGTAATCAAAGGGGGGAGATGTTAGGACCCTGGCAGTGTCAGAAGAAGTCACTCGAAACAGAAAAGGGTTAACCATTGGGCCAGAGTGAGCAACTTCTCTGTGTTTGACCAGCCAGGTCTCGGTTCCCATGACTACATTAATCGCACAAAAAGCTAACAGTCTGCACTCTGAGCTTATTAGTTCCCAGAGGTCCTGAAGGTCAGGATGAACTCTTCCCAGCTCTCACTAGGGATTTCTCTCCTCACCCCCTAATGGAAGGCCCAGATCCCTCTCCAAGGGGTGCTTAATACCCGCCTGCTAAACGCAACCAATCAGTTTAAAGTTCACCACTGCTTGCAATTCTTGTCTATGACAGCGCATTGCATACTCGTGTATGTATCGGCGGGCTGCTATGTCACTAAGTTCCCTCCTTGTAGTTGTCGAAATGCGCTTTGGCTTTAATATAAGTTCCTCTGCGTAACATGGCACAGTTCGGGGCCGTCGTCGCTCATACCTGCAATGGACTCCCGGGTTCGTCCCTGACACATCAAAATTGGCTCCCTTGATGTGTCATTTTTCTTAATTGGGTTCTGGTGCACCAGCGAATTAAATAAATTTCATATTAATCTGTGGCTCGTCGTTGGTTAATTTTGTGAGTGTGGCATTTTGAGTCCAATCAGGGGCTGCTCCCTGGCTGCTGCCCCTCCCATATAGCTACAACAGAAACAGACAAATAACCCCTCGCCAGACCTGCTTACGCGTGCCAGTCCAATGGAGTGAATTCCACAAATGAGGCTCCCTCTACCCAGATATGTGAAATTGACAACTAATCTATTCAGCATACCAGGTGACCCCAAAGGGCAGCCAGGCTCTGACCCAATGCATTAAGGAAAATGTGGTTATGTGGTATTGTAACCTGTTCAAACCTGAATCCAGAAGGATCCAGAGACATCCATCTCCAGTTGGCTTTGGCTAGATTAGATTTTTCTCAAGAGCTAAGCCTTGAGGTTGGAGAAGGGAAGAATCCCATGGGAGATTCAAGGAAGAAGAGCCTCTGATGTGCTAGGTCCAATGTTAGCTGGATAAGGAGGCCAAACCTGGACTCCTGGTCAGCTATCCCAAGGCCACACAGTTGCTTGGGTAGTTTAATAACTTGTGAACAAAATGTACCAGGGCAGCAGTTTTTGGACTTTAATCTCCTGGGCCAAAGCTAGTCCTCATATCCTAGCTTGGTGGCTTTCTCAGATATAAAATCTAAGTTACAAGGATCCCACTGTCGGGCGTGGTGACTTTGAGTCATGAGTGACCACCTTCTACTAGTGGGCTGGTCCCTTCTTCCCTTCTTGGAACCAGCTCCAGTACTTTGCTTCCTGTTGAGCAGGCGCTTAGCTATGTATCCTGGGTCTGCACTCCCCTGCAGAAGCGGGGAGGGGAATACCTGGCTGGCCCAGTAGACACCACCCGTAGGAAAAAATAAGCAGACTCACACACAAGGGTGGAGAGCGAGGGAGGATCGGAACTCCATTTATTTTCTCTCAGTGAGGTCTATATAGTCAAGACTACTGTGCTTTGGGCAAGGAAGTGGAGAGCAGACAGAAGGGAGGGGTGAGCCAACCTGGTTCTAATGGGGGTAGCTGCAGAACTTTCTGCGCTGGTTTGGTGCCAAGACAAGGTCAACTAGATGGTTGCTGCACATTTTGCTCGAGAGTGGCCTCAAGGGCATGGGCCTGGGACTCTTTGCAGAGGATACCCGGGGCCAAAGTCGAAGCATCATTGTAAACTACTCCACCCTGACTTTCTGTGGCTACAGATAAGACCTTCTGGCACAGCCCACAAGAGATATCTGATCAACTGGACACGCACTCCTACGGTCACAGGTCTTGACAATTGCTCCCTTTCAGCACTCCACTATGGCAAGCTACCCAATAGTTCCATTCCTACTCACCCTCAACTATACTGAACAAAGAACATGGGCAAAAGGTAACCTTGTTCGTACAAGAGCAATTTTCCTTTTTGATAGGCTATTTTCGGCCAATGGCGCTAAAGAGTTGCTGTGTCTTTTCCATTGGCTGGACCGTCCCTGGCCAGCACTCACAGTTTTTCTTGGTTGGCTAGTTTTAAAATAATGTGCATAAACGAAGGAGGGAAAAGCTCCAGTGTCCCAGGCCCTCAGGTTTGGGACCATGCTGTCTGTCCCATTTATTACTACTGTGGGCCATGTAGAAAGCACACCACACAAACACATGGTAAGTGGATGGCAGCGTCCATTAACAGTACACGTACGCTTTGAGATTCTTTGCAAATTCAAAAGGACAGGTTAAATAGGCAGTGTGACCTCACCTCCCCGGGTGCAATCCCAGACCTTTGTCATCACATCCCAATTTGTGGGTGTGACCAGGGAGGTCATATGGCTCTCACTTATGCCTCTGGGAGGTGCTGGCTGGAATGATAGCCCATGCATACCTAAATTCAGATTGGGTAATTCACCAAATATACCCCTTTTTAATATTAGCTTTGCCAGAGTCTCAGGTTACGTATTTATAGGATAATAGTGGGTTAACTATTTTTTGTCTGGCCTAATAGCCATGACTCCGCTTGGCTGAAAATGATATAGTTAAGTACTAAATGTACGCCCCAATACCAAAACTTGTCATAAGTAGAGAAAACCAACTAGTAAATACAAGCAGCATTTACACAGACCGAGTTAGCAGACATCTGTGTCAAAGTTAAACAGATAGGGAATTTGGTTGTACCCCAAAGTCTCAAATTCGGTTGGAAAGACGTGCACATGTAATTATACTGACCAAATAAAGTCCAGTCCATATTTACTGTGATCCCATGGTTTATCCCCATCTCCTCAGCCCTTAAATTCTGACATGCCCCCTTTAGGAGTGGTCCCTAGGCTCTTGGGAAATGGGCAAGTGTGGGTGAGAAATAAAACAGTCCATTTTTTTCTGTGAAGTGATGTGTCAGACTCTTGGGTCTGTCCATCGCCGCACACTAGTTGGCAGCAATAAGCTCATCCCAGAGATCACTCCCCTTTTTTTGTTTGGGTCTTTCCATAGAGAAAGGGTCTCCCTGTGACCCAGCTGTCCTGGAACTCATCGCTTGATTGTATAATACAGGCTGGGCCCATTGCCGAACTCACAAGTCTGCGCTGCCTCTTGCCTGTCACACCGAGGTGGATCAGGATTAAATGGCTGGGCACCACTCTACAGGCCCTGCCACGCCGAGAACTCCTCTTCTTAATTCTAGCTAAATACCGAACACAAATAGTAGGAGTACAGGCACGTAAACACACATTAGATTCTCATGATTAAGTCACGTTGTGGGTACACCAGTGCATGGAGAACTGTATTAGTACAACCACCACCATCCTTCCACATTAGAACGTGTCTCTCCTCTTAGAGCACATGGGGTCTTTTGTGCAAACATAGACACCACAGTTTATCATAACAGAATTTTATGTAGATGGCTGACTGTACTCTCACGTCCCACTTTTTCTTGGGTTCTGCGTCTGTGATTATAAATACCATGACTAAAGGACTTATAACAAGGGGAAGTTTATTTGAGCTTTACGCAAGTTATCGGTGCTTCAAGGGACTTCACGAGTCCATTGTGGGTGGAGGCATGGCGGCTCCTGGGATGCTGGGGTCAGCCAGGCTATACGCGGTGCACACTCCTGCAAAGAGCACAGGGAAGCAGTAAGAGGAGAGGTCTGGATACGTCGAGGGCTTGTTATCAAACTCACTAAGCCCTGCTCAGTTGGCACACTTCCTCCAGCACGGCCACACACCCGCCGAGAACCGAATCCAAAAACAGCGCACCGACTGGAAAGAACAAACGTCTGAATACCTAAGAGCCTATGGGGGACACTCAATTCAAACCACCACTAGCGCTTCAGCTCCCTGGCCCGCCATTACGGCTCCTCGGACCACATATAGACTGACAAAATGCAGTTCAGTCCAACCCGAAAAGTCCCCATAGTGTCTACCAGTTTCAATGCCATTTGAAAATTTACAGTCCAAAGTCTCTTTGAGACTCAGGCCAACTCTCGCTAACTTGTAGGTCCTCGAGTACATAGATACTCCAAAATCCAAATTACAAAGGCTCGCTCGCAATCCGTAAAGTTGGAACCGAATACACATTCCATTCCAAAAGAGAGGAACAGAGGCAAAGTGAGGAAATAATGGACCAAAACTCATTTTCTTTAGGCGGCTATTACTCAGAATGGAAACTGACCCTTTGCGGTTGGGCCTTGCCTGTTCCTTATTTAATTGTGGGGGATAAAGGATATTCCTTTAACAGATCTCATGCCTGTTAATTTGAGGAAGCAGTCAAACATGTCCCATAAGGAGCCACTGTCATAATCGACTCAACTCAGAAAGATGCCAGCAGGAGACCTACATGTCACCCTGTGTGTTGGTCCTGGGAAGTGGTCCTTTTCTCAGACTCTTCCATTCTTATTTGTGTCTAGATGGGGCTAGTCCTTTGCTGGTGGCCTCTAGTCCATCTTCACAGTCCAAGGACATCCAAGGTGGTGTCTCTCTCTGTGGGAACATATAAGAAAATAACCCTTTTCCATAGTAATAAAGGATTGGGGTTTGTCATTTTCCATTTTGAAACTGGAGAAAATTGATGAAAGTTTCAGAGTAGAGTTTCTCGATTTTAACTGTTTCTGTTCAGGGAAAGCCCAATATACGCTGCCCCCTTTGTGCGTTTTAGAATTGTTACATTTTACAACACACACACACACACACACACATTATATACCATACTTGGTACATATAATATAGGTACTCATATATATACCCTTTATAGGTAGTAACTTGGGTTTTTACACAAATCTTCTTTCACGACAATGTCCAACCTGCAGCTCCAGCTGCCTGAAACTCACTGTGTAAACAGGGCTGGCCTCTTGCAAACTTACAGAGATCTACCTGGCTCTCTGCCTCCTGAGTGCATGGAATTGTTAAAGATTTGTGCCCCCCCACGGCGTTGGCTTGCTCCCCAGCCCACAGATTTGTATTTTCTTTTTTATATTGTTTTCATTTATTTAAACTTTTTTGTATGTTGTACTGAATGTAAACTATCTGCATGTAAGATTTGTGTGCTTGCGACTCCCGTGCTCCATGCCAATGCTGTGGAGTGTGTTCTAGGAAGGAGGGTGTCTGCACTCTCTGCGCACCGCCCTGGAACTCCTAGAGTTAAAGAAAGACGGCTGGCTCCTAGCACCTCCCTCAGTGGGTGCTGGGGATCAAAATCCTGGGTCGTTGCTCGAGCCAAGAACAGTTTCGGGTTGCTCACTTTGCTAGCTTGGCCAATACTCCTCCACGACCACTAGGCTTTTCAATTGGTTTTAGAGACCTTAAACCTTAAATACATCATACATTGTATGGCTGCATCGTCGATAAAGTCAACACCTTGGTTAAGAGACTATTACCCGTTCGACCAGACTACTTAGGCATCTTTTTTTTTTTTTTGGTCTTTTGGCACTGAGCTCAGGGTCCACTGTAGCCCCAGCTAGTCCTGGAACTCTCTCTGTAGACCCAGGCTGGCTTAGACCAAACAAAGATCCATCCTGCCTCTTCCTCCCAATGTGCTAGGATAAAGGTGTGAGCCCCACCTCAGGCCCAATTTTTTTAACTACTTGATTGACCATGACTTAGAGAAATCGAGTTTATTTATAAAATTTGATCCTTTACCTATTATATCAAACCCCTCTAGAAATCGTGTCATGTCTATCTTGTTACTGAAGTGTTTTTTATACTTTCTATATTGAAAGGGTCTTTTGACTCAAATGTACCTTATGTATCGAATTGGTATGCAGTTTATTTTAATAATTATCTTGTTTGTTTTTTTTTTTTTTTGTCTTTTCAACACAGGTCTCCTGTAGGCCAGCTGTTCACCTGGACACTCACTCTGTAGACCAGGGGTTGGGGCTTGAATGTCTCACAATTAGCCTCAATCCACCTGCCTCTGCCTACCCAAGAGCTAAGGATTAAAGTGTGCCACCACCACACCCAGGTAAATACATTATATTAAACTACAACTTTTATAGGAGCATCGTTTCTCACAAATGACGCAACTTTCTTATGTTGCAAAGCAACAATTTTTTTGATGTAATATTTTTTTATGTGTATGAATTGTACTCGTCCTGCATGCAGGTTTGTGCAACTCCACCATTCCGTTATGCCAATGCTTGGCTGGCTGGAGGTCTAGAAGAGGTGTAGCGCGTTCCCCTGGAACTGGAGTTAAAGATGGTTCTCCAGCTGCCATGGTGGGGCAAGCTGGGGATTGCCAACCAAGATCCTCTGCTAGAGCAGTCGTGCTCTTAACTGCTATGTGCCAGATGACTGCTGGTCCGTGGCTTTCCTGGAAGGTGGTGGCCTTCCAACAGCCAACAGCTACCAAATTGATTATTTCATAATCAAATGTTGCTTCCTGACTCCTCTCCTCTCTGTTTTCCGGACAAGCGGCTGACCGTTCGCATTTCTTGCCTGGCTGCAGGCAGGCAGCGGCTCCGGTAGCTTCAAATACAGCCAGGAGGCGAAGAAGCGGTGAGCCTCAGAAGAAGATGGAGAGGAACGATGAGAGAGAGCGAGGAGAGAGCGAGAGAGTGCACGCCATGGGTAAGGCAGAGACCGCCATGGCCCTGGCTCCCCTGGCTGCTCCCTCAGGCAAGCAATCAGAACACATTCCATAGAGGACGATGAATTCTCCACAGCCGGTACAGAGACTCACAGCTCTCATGGCTGTCTACTTTAGTCAAAATCATGGCCTATTGATGATGGGCTGGTCCTTTATTGAGAGGTGGTGGAGGAATGATTCCGGCGGGATTGCGGGTGTGTTCCGCTGGATGCGTTCCACCGTGGAACAGCTCTTGGTCTTATGACAATGGGCTTAGTTACCACTAGGGACACTGCCAGGCTAACCTCAACTGGAACGAGGGACAGATCTCCTCGGCTACTAGCCAATACCTAGAGAACGACTTAGCTTCCCCCTGGCACGCTCCCCGCTGAGCTAACACGACCTCGGCTGCTCCCTCAGCTCTACTGTTCTCATCAGGCTGCTCCCTTGGCGCCCAGGAGCACCCCATGGGCTGTCTCCTCCTGTCGCTGCCTATCCCTGGTAAGAGTGATTACCTGGGCATATTCTAGTGTGCCGCTGCTCACCCGTTGGCGCAGTCGCCCAAAGCTGTTGTATGGCCTCACACCTGGGATCATGTCGTTCTCCTGAGGCCTTAAGTCTTGACATGGCAGCTGCAGCTATGAGTCAAGCTCCCTCAGTTGAACTATGATATCCGTGGGCAATTCGGTGGGTCGCTGTGAGCAGAAGTCATGCGCCTGGACTGCTCCGTCATGGTCTTGCTAGGAGTGTCTGGAACGACGCCTTCTCCAGGGGTGCTCCTGTGGGTTTGTCTTCGCCCGTAGAGCCCACGCTCACGCCCATGCACGGAACATCCTGGTTGGCTAGCGCTTCCTGGGCAGGCATCCCACCTTGGGCTACGCTTCCTCCTGGTCTCCGCTACGTCCTCCGACGGTGCACTAGGCTTGCCATAGCCCATGCGATTTCTCTACTCTCTGTCTGCGAAGACTCTTATATAGGCACCAGTCGCATGAACAATCGACGCCATCTAGCTGACGTAGGCAGGACTAGGTACCAATACATTCAACACATAAAAAATAAATAACAATAAAACAAGATTAAAGTATTTAAAAAGATGGTGAAAACTATATAGATCACACCTCCATCCAATTGTTACTCTCACTCACATCAGCAAATCAAGAAATCGTTTGGTACATCTCTTTTTGTAATACTAGTCCAAAGTTTTTGTATTATATGTGATTGGTGCTTGTTTCACTGAGAGTGTGTGTATGAGTCTGCATATAGGTCTGTGCACTCTCAGCCGGTTGTGTACAATGCAATGTCTCCGACAGCCGGGGTTAAGAAGAGGGTCTTGGATTCACCTGGAACTGGAGTTCTCGCTGGAATTGGAGTATACAGATGGGTTCTTGCGGCCATGGTGGGTGCTGAGATCGAACCCGGGTCCTCTGCAAGAGGCATTGGTGCTCTTAACCGCATTAGGTAGGCCATCACACGAATCTCTCAGCAGTCCACATATGTCCAAAGTTTATTTAAGA
Source organism: Rhizomys pruinosus (assembly GCA_009823505.1). NCBI lineage: Eukaryota > Metazoa > Chordata > Mammalia > Rodentia > Spalacidae > Rhizomys > Rhizomys pruinosus. Next base: position 2,322,630 of record VZQC01010914.1, read on the forward strand.
ATATCAACCCCAATTAATTAATTGAGGATGATGGTTGTACCACAGGTGAGATCTAAGAGATTCACACGCATTGTAAGGAGGGAAGGCATGGCACAACTTTGGATCTTGCGCACCTAGCAATTGAGGAGGTGATCACTATTCTTCAGCTATAACGAAGCATAACATGGACACCTGTCAGTGTATATTTGCACTGTCAATCTGAGTAGAATCACAATTAGGCTCATATTATAACATCTTTCACAACTAATGATGCCCCTAGCTCTGCACGCAGTTATCACACTGTACTTCTCTAGCCCACATTGCCAATACGAACCTTATGAAAAGACCGTCCTCTATCAGTTAACTAAGTTAGGGTAAATACATTAGTGACTGAGACAGAGTGTTCCTTATGAAATATGAACTTTTTATATCTGAGAAGCCAACACCAAATGAAATAAATCTACTCAACAGTAGAGGAAGGTGACCACTCCATGCTGGAGATTAATGATGTTCACTGGATTTCAGTACGAGAGTGCAAGGGCATGACGAAGAGACAAGCTGTGAGGTGAATCTTCAGGGTAGGAATGCGGAGACTAAGCTGTGAAATATAAGAGCTAGAAAAATATACAGTGAGGTATTTATTGTTGAGAGGTTCTAACTCTCTATATCTACTCTCGCTCTTTTAGAGAGGTAGTGGTCTTAACAGACTTCGAGAAGTACTAGGAGTGTAAATAGAAGTGTGGCCACGCTTACGAGACCTCTAGGAGTAGTATCAGGATGTCCTGATCCCTTGTTATACTCCTGAAATGGACATGAAAAAAAACAACAATAAAAAAGATAAAAAAAATGGCTGGGAAATTATAATTGGCCTAGTGCAGGTTATGAATTACATCAATGACCTACCTGAGAAGCTGTGTGACTATGATACAACAAAGTTTACTTAAGAGAGATCTGTTGTTAGTCAACTAGGCTGGGGTGATCAGAATATATTGATCACATGGATAAGACATAGCTAGAGGTCTTTTGCATGGCGCAGCACACACTATAGTTGGCGCAGGTCTCCGCCTCGTGTATTATACTTCACATCGTGCTCTTTGGGGAGATGATAAGCAAGCTGGCTCAGGTTGAGGAACCGCTACCTCCTAGTGTGTGGACGATTTCGCAACGCCAGGCGCTTCTCTGGTGTGGTATCCACTGGAGCATGTCTCAAGATGGTCTTCGAGGGGATAGCTAGCTGGGGTCGCTGATATGAGAGAGACCCCCGAGTCTCATAACCTAATATATATAGCTCAGGCATGAACACACAAAAAAAAAGATATCATAAGGATCTCTGAGATATAATCATAAATCGTAAGCGAGCAATCAAATACAATAAGATAAAACAGAAGTAGGAATGGCTTTATAGGATTACATGAGTTGATATGTCTTGTTTGTTATTGGAAGAGCTCTTTTAAACTTAGACAAGAGTCGCTATCTGGGGTGTATCTTAGTTAGCATATTTTATCTTGTGTATAAAGTGGTTAGTTGGCACACCTAGAGTGCTCATACATGAGACACAGTGGAGAGCTATAATATTAAGTTATTAGGATTGGAATAATACGCTCCATAGAAGACACCAACAAATATGGCACGTTGGACATACGAGAGATGTTTCTCAACAAGAGGTTGGTGTGGCAGCAAGACACACAAATGCAAGGAGTGTATTATGTTGGTAGCTTTAGATGGTCACATACACTCATGGACTCTCGGCAGAGATGGCCTTCTTAAGCGTTAAGTTAAGAGCACGATCGTTGGCATTCTCATATGTCTACTGAGAGACCCTTGAATCTGCGTTCCAGTCATATTGATGCAGCCTACATATGCCCATATCATCTCGTCCCTTTGAGGGCAGCCAGTCATATCTAGGCGGATACTCGTTTTCACTCCTTGTAATCATGAACGCTCAGTCAGAGGACTCAATTTTGGGAAAAACATGACGGCATATGCCACTCCACACCAACTTTCACAAGAGGGGAATAGGTCGTGGAGCTCGATGTGACATGTGTGTGTGTGTGATGTGGTCTGTGTTTGAGTGACGTGCTTTATTATTAAAAAAGAGAATATAAATTAAAAGCACTTATATATACCTGATAAGTATTATTAATAATTAAGTTCAGGATATTCTAGTCCTTTATAATTTGATATTATCCTTATAAGTTATTTTCAATTCTTGACTGTTGTATCGATGTAGAGTGAAATATGTACTGTCTTGTTATGAGCACTAGGATTATGTGTGTCACACGCAGGCACCTCAGTAGATTGTTGAATATCTGCACGGAGGCCACGGGATGGTCATGATGAGTGCATGGTCGAGGACTCCCCCTGGAATTGGACGTTTCTATCGCTGTCCTGAACTATGTGTAACTGGCCCACGTTAAAGACGATTCCTCAATGCCTGCCACTGTGAGTGATGGATCTCGCGGTACTCTCGGATCTCTGACACCATCAGAGTGGGTCTCTGCTGTATAAAAAGATTCTCTAAAGCGAGGAGTCGGACACTCCACGGATTAGAGAACCGGGACGGAGAAGAGAGCAGAGATTTCAGCACTCTAGGGCCAGAGACAGACGGATCTCCATGGGAAATCTCCATCTCTCCAGGCACAGCAAGGGTCCTGAAGTACAAGAAGAGGCGCTGTCGTCTAATTAATGAGAGGAGAGACATGGCTTATTGTCAATCTGCCCTTAACTAGGTAGTAAAAAATCTTTTTTCTATCTTTAGTGTATACAAATATAAGCAAGAGTTGAATAATAGTATCTATGGATTTTGTCACTATTTTTAAATATAATGTTATATATAAATAAAATTGTGTGGGGCTAGTCATAAGAAGAAGCTAAATTATGGCTATAACGTTTCTCTTTTAGTTATAAACTCTCTCTTTCTGAGACAATGTAGTATGATCTTAAGTAGTGTATATACTGGATCCTGCATGTGCGATCTCTGGTGCAGCCCATTTTGCTCCATTGCCCCAGTGCGCTTCCGCGGAAGTAAGACGAATGGGAGGTGATTAAAGGTAACTTTAATCCTCCTAAGAACTGGTATGTTTACTAAGAGCAGTGTGGGTTCTTTCACACCAAATAGAATCAAGAAGCACATATCGTGTCCTACCTATGCAAATGGAAGCAGAGAATGGGTGGTGCTGCTAGAGGCCAGAGGAGCTGACGTACAGGTTACATCGTTAGGCATCCGACAGATGTCTTACACAAAGAAGAAATCACGGCAGCGAGTCCTCACAATAATGGTGTTTGCTGCTCTGGACTAGTACAACCAGTTACTATGAATACTATCTCAATTTCAGTCCTGCGCCACCATCGTTGCACACGTTCTCCCTCGGTGCTGAGAGTGTGGGAAATTTATTTACTTCAACCCGACACTACTCTTATAACTTTATAGCTTTGTGTCTATTAAGTAGTCAACATTAACAAAGATAAATGCAACTCATACACAGGAAGACCTGTCTTAAAAGACCCACACCCAACACAATTCTGGAACCTATAACAACACACGCCTGGCAAATTACAGAGAGAGCTCATTGTCTATATTTCTAGTTCGGGTGCTACTTAGACTTTGGTCTCGATGCTGTTATATAGAGGACATATAGTTTATTTTTTGTGGTATTACTTCATTTTTATATCGAGTATATTATTGATAGACACATGTGGTCTCATCTATATGTGGAACGCCCAAGCTGTGCTGGAACTTACTGTGTAAACAGGGGGGTATTGAAAAATTCTACAACATAAGATCCACTTGCCTCTCTGCCTTCCAATAGGAGGAGAACTGTGTAGGGAATCTCAAAAAGGTAGTTGATTCATTCACACTCTATTGCCCTCTTCCACAACTCCATATTTTTGTTAAATTTAATATTCATTTATGCTATAGTTAATATCTAAACTAATTTTTCTAAATTAACTAATAATTATGATAAGTGGTGTTTTATAGGATATGTCATGTTACTAGTTCCAATAGGCTGTATATTATTCAAACATCTCTCCTTTCATTAAAGTCTGCACTCTGGTTTGAGGACCTCTGACCTCCATCCAAGACCGTCAGGTCCTGTAGGTAACGCTATTATCAGAACAACTATAGCACTATAAATTGAACCTAGGACAAATGTTATATTTGCTTGGTGTTAGTACTGTTGTGATATTTATTTGAACACCCAGAAATCCACCTGGCCTCTGCCCCTTGGTATGAATCCAACTTGGATGGTCATGATGGGATATCTTCTTGATGTGGGGTCTGTATGAAGTTTTCCAAGACTAGTGTCTCCAGTTCAAATGGCACTGTTTTTTGGTAGGTCTTAGAAGGTGTGGCCCATGCTAGAGGAATACGTTATTGGTAGCAGGCTTATGAGTTTAACAAGAACCAAGACTTGTGGTCTGAAAGTTGCCTGCTTCTCTCTGCTTCCTGTGCTCTTGCGAAGATGTAGGACCCTGCGGCTTGCTGCGTCGCAGAGTCCAGATGCCATGCCTCCTGCGCACAATTGACTCCTAATTCCCTGGGACTATCATTAATTATGTGTAATTTTTAAAAAATTACAAATGTGGGGCTGGAGTAGATAGCCTAGCGGTTAAGAGCTCCGAACTGCTCTTGGCAGGGCCCGGGGTTCGATCGCTCAGCACCCACATGGGCTAAAACCATCTTAACTACCAATTCCAGGAGAACTCTCAGTTCCAGGGAAATCCAAACACCTTCTTCTGACCTCCGCGGCAATTGCATGACACGGGTGCACAGAACATACTATGGCAGACTCATCACATAAAAAAAATAAATAAAATTTTATAAAAAAAAAAAAAAAATAAAAGTAAAAAAAAAAAAAAAAAAAAAAATTTTATTTATTTTAAATTTTTAACATACTTAATTTTTATTTTATATTTTTTTTTATGTGTATGAATGTATTGTCTGCTTGTACGTCTGGCGATTCGTGTCATGCAATGCCAAGGAGGTCAGAAAAGAGGCGTCAATATCCGCCCTGGAACTGGAATCTAAAGAGACAGCTTCTAGCTGCCATGTGGGTGCTGGTTCGAATCGCAGGTCCTCTCTGAAAGAGCATTAAAGCACTCCTAATACTAGGCCATCTCTGCAGCCCACAATATGCGGTATTTTTACTAGGGTTATAGAGTTGCCTTCAATAGCTTGAGACTACGATTTGGGTTTATCCTCCGTACAGGTTCTCACATGAAGCAGGGACTGTTGGGATGGTAGTATAGTTGGGGTTTTTTTTTGGGGGGGGGGTTTTTTTTTTTTTTTTGTTAGCAGTGTCTCGTTCTGTAGCTCTTGGCTGTCCTGTACTCACTTTGTAGAACCTAGATTGGTCCCTTGACCACCACTAGCAACCACAACCCCAACCCCATTTCCACCGGAGAAAAGAGGGAGCCAGGGGGAGGAAGGGGGAAGGAGAGGAATCTCACCCATATAAAAGCCAGTTACTTTTGACAATAGATGAGGAGTTATTCCCTTGGAATTTCTCTGAGTTTTTCTTGGTCTCTTCTCTCTCTCTCTCGTCTCTCTCTCCTGCTCTCCTCGTCTTCGTGACTCCATCTCTCATCGCTCTCTGCTTGAGGCTCACCCACGCTCTTCCTCCTGGGTCTGTATTGAGCTACAGCCTGCTGCCTGCTGCAGCCAGGCTAAGAAATGCACGGTCCGCTTGTGGGAACAGAGAGGAAGCAACATTTGGATTATGAAATAACAATTTGGTAGCTTTGGCTGTTGGAAGGCCACCACCTATCCATGAAGAGCCACGGACCCATCGTCATTCTGGCACATAGCAGTTAAGAGGCACTGACTGTCTTGCAGAGGATGCTGGGTTCAATCCCGCTCGCTCCCATGGCAGCTGAGAACCAATCTTTAACTACAGTTCCAGAGGAATCCTAGGCACGCCTCTTTGACCTCCAGCAGCAAGTGCATAACATGGTGCCAAAACCTGCAATGCAGAAGTACATTCAGTTCACACATTAAAAAAATTAAATAAAAAAATTGGCTTTGAAAAAAAAGTTGGTCATTTAAAACATGCTTTGAAAAAGTTTGTAGTTTAAGATAATGTATTTACCTTGGGTGTGGTGGTGCAAAGCCTTTAAATCTAGCAAATTGGAAGGCAGAGGCAGGCAGTGGAATCCTTGGATGAGTTGCAAGCCTAACCTGGTCTAACAGAGTGAGTTCCAGGACAGGTAGGGCCGAAGGGAGACTCTTTGTTGAAAAGACAAAAAAAAAAAAAAAAGATAATGGTATTTAAAAATAACTGCTCATATTCATACATAGAGGTACTTTAGTAAAGATTTATATAGAAAGCTTAAAAACAGTTTAATACAAGTAATAAGTTCTAGAGGGGTTTGATATAATAAGGTAAAGGATCAAATTTTATAAATAAACTCGATTTCTCTAAGGTCATGGTTTAATCAAGTAGTTTAAAAAAAATTGGGCTGGAGCCGTGGTGGCTCACACCTTTAATCCTAGCACGTGGGAGCAGAGGCGGTGATTCTTTGTGTAGTTCACGGTCAGCCTGGTCTATGTAGTGATTTCCAGGACAGCCGGGGGCTAAAGGGAGACTCCTGTCCCAAAGACCAAAAAAAAAAAAAATCTATGTCTGGTCAAGGTTAATTTAAAAGGTGTTAGCTTTATCTATACATTTATATGGTATTTAAGGTTTAGTAAAAATCTGAGATGCCTAGGTCTGAGAGGTGGCCTAAGCAGTCCAAGGGAACCAACTGTTCTGAAAGAGCGCAGGTTGATCCCAGCACCCCACATGGTGGCTTGAGAGCCGTCTTACTCTAGTTCCAGGGGAAATCAGACACCCCTCTTCTGACCTCCCACAGCATTGCAGATGACACGGGTGCACAATTCACATGCAGATTAGTACATTCATACACATACAAAAATTAATAAAAAAAAATTAAAAGATAAAGAAAAACAAAGGAACTGGGCGTGGTGGCACCATCTTTAATCCTCAGCACTCATGGAGGCAGAGGCAGGCAGATCTCTGTAAGTTTCAAGGCCAGGCTTAGTCTACATAGTGAGTTTAGGACAGCTGGAGGCTACAGGGTGACATGTCTAAAAAAAAAAAAAAAAAAGATTTTTAAAATAAATAATTATATATGTATATATATAGTAATATATATATATATATAATATATATATGTGTTGTGTGTGGGGTGTGTGTGGTTTATAATGACAATTCTAAAAAACCAAAAGGCGGAGGGTAATATGGCTCCCTGCAAGAACATATAATCGAGAACTCACTCTGAAAGCTTTTCATGCATAATTTTTCTCAGTTTCAAATGGAAATACACCCCAAAGCCTTTAGTTACTGATGGGAAAAGGGTTGTCTTATATGTCCACACAGAGAAGAGACAACCTACCCTGGATGTCCTTGGACTGGATGAAGATGGACTAGGGCCACCAGAAAGGACTAAGCCCATCTAGACATCAAATAAGAATGGAGAGGGTCTGGAGAAAAGACCACATTCACAGGAGGCCTAACACACAGGGTGACATGTAGGTCCTCCTGCTGGCATCTTTTCTGAGTTGAGTCGATTATGACAGTGGCTCGCTTATAGGGACATGTTTGACTGGCTTCCTTCTAAATTAACAGGCATGAGATCTGTTAAAGGAATATCCTTTATCCCCCACAATTAAATAAACAGAGTACCAAGGTCAGTTTCTCTGATAATAGCCGCTAAAGAAGAATGAGTTTTGGTCCAGTGTTTCCTCATTATGGCCTATTTTCCTTTTGATGGGATGTGTATTCGGGTTTCCACTGTAGTGTTGGGAGTTTGTAATTTGGCTTTTGAATTTACATCGGAGCTTAAGTTAGGAAGATTGTGCTGGGCCTCAGAAGAGACTTTGGACTGTGGACTTTTGAATGCATTGAAACTGGTAAACATGGGACGTACTTTGGGGTTGGACTGAATGCATTTGGCATTTTATGTGGTCTAGGAGCCTTATGGGGGCGGCGTAGGATAGACTGTGTGGTTTGAATGAGTGTCCCCGTAGGCTCTAGGTATTCAAGACGTTTGTCTCCAGTTGGTGCGCTGTTTTGTGGAGTCTCGGGTGGGTGTGGCTTTGCTGGAGGAAAGTCGTTGCCACTGAGGGCGGCTTAGTGATTTAACAAGCCTCGTGAGTCTCCAGACCTCTCTCTCTCCGCTTCCTGTGCTCTTTGGCGAGATGTGACCCTTAAGACCACTCGCGTGCGCCAGATGCCAGCCGCACATGGCTCCCACACAATGGAACTCTAAATTCCCTCTGGAACGTCATCAATTGTAAGTCTCAAAAACTTCCGTTTTATAAGTTCCTTTAGGTCATGGTAGTTTTATCCAGCAACAGAAAGTGACTAATACATCTTACAACGTCTGTTTATGATAGAACTGTGTTGTTTCAGAAAGACATGGTTTAGAGAGAGACACTGGGCTAATGTGAAGGATGGTGGTGTTTCTAAACATCATAGACTGTGCCCACAAGAGTGACTATTATGGCATAATTAATGTTTAAGTGCCTTTACTTCTTGCTATTTGTGTTCTATTAGTAGAATTAAGAAAGGGATCTCGCTGGGTGTGTGGTGCCCACCTTTAATCCTTTAAGCACTCGGAGCAGGAGGCAGCAGATCGTTTTGTGAGTTCAAGGGACAGCTGTCTACATAGGAGTTCCAGGGACAGCTGGGGGTCACAGGGGAGACGTCTGGGAAACCAAAAAAAGGGGGTGATCTCTGGATGAGCTAGCTGCCAACTTGTGCCTGAACAGACCGCAAGAGTCCTGACAACAACTTCACAGAAGAAAAATGGACTGTTTATTTCTCACTACCACACTGCACCATTATCTCAGAGCCTAGGGACCACTCCTAAAGGGGGCATGTCAGAATTTAAGGGCTGAGGAGATGGGGATAAACCATGGGATCACAGAAATATGGACTGGACCTCATTTGGTCAGCATAATTAATGTGCAGCGATCTTTCCAACCTGAATTGAGACTTTGGTGTATAACCAAATTCCCTATCTGTGTAAAATTTGACACAGATGTCTGCTAACTCGGTCTGTGTAAATGCTGCTTGTATTTAGCTAGTTGGTTTTCCCTCTATATAAGTTTTATTGGGGCGTGAATTAGTCTTACTATTTTTACAGAGCTAGTCTGGCTGAGTTAGGCGCAGACAAAATAGTTAACCACTATGTTCTCTATAAACTACCAGGAGATTGTGGAACTAATATAAAAGGGGTATATGTGGGGAATACAATCTGATTTAGGTATGCAGGGATATAGTATGTTTCCAGCCAGCACCATCCCAGAGGGCATAAGTGAGAGCCATAGGACCTCCCTGTCACACCACAATTGGGATGTGAGTGATTAAAGGTCTTGGATTGGGCCCTGGGAGGTGAGGTCAAGTGCGCTATGATTTAACCTGTCCAATTTTGATAAAGCGTCTTTCTGTATTTGGACCCATACCTTACCATGTGTTTGTGGTGGTGTGCTTTCTAGCATGCCCACAGTAGTAATAAATGGGACAGACAGCATGGTCCCAAACCTGAGGGCCTGGGACACTGGAGCTTTTCCCTCCTTCGTTTATGCACATTATATTTAAAACTAGCCACCAAGAAAAGACTGTGAGGCTGGACGTCTCAGCCAATGGGAAAAAGACACAGCACTCTTGCCTTGGGGATAATAGCCTATCAAAAGGAAAATTGGCCTTGTCAAGTTACCTTTTGCCACATGTTCTTTGTTCAGTATTTGTGGGGTGTGGGAATGAACTTTTGTGTGGCTTGAAGTGAGAATTGTAAGACCTGTCCTGGGAGGATCTCCAGTTATCAGATATCTCATGGCTTCGTTTCCAGAGTTATCTGTAGCCAGAAGTCAGGATATTACAATGATTCTTGCTTTGCCCTATCTCTGCAAAGTTACCAGGCCCGTTCCCTTGAGGCATTGAGCAGAATGTCACACCTCTAGTTACCTGTGCACAAACAGGAGCTCTGCAGCTACCTCCCATTAGAACCAGGTTGGCTCACCCTCCCTTCAGCCTGCTCCCTACATTCCTTGCCCAAGCACAGTAGTCTTGACTATATAGATCCTCACTGAGGAAATAAATGGAGTTCCGATCCTCCCTCGCTCTCCACACCTTGTGTGTGAGTTCTGCTTATTTTTCCACTGGTGTTTCCTGCGGTGTATTCCCCCCCCTTCTTGCAGGAGCAGAGCCCAGATACCATTAGCCTGCATACAGGAAGCAAGTACTGGAGCTGAGCCAAGAAGGGAAGGACAGCATGTAGAAGGTGGTCACTCATGACTCAAAGTCACCACGCCCGACAGTGGGATCCTTGTAACTTAGATTTTATATCTGAGAAAGCCACCAAGCTAGGATATGAGGACTAGCTTTGGCCCAGGAGATTAAAGTCCAAAAACTGCTGCCCTGGTACATTTTGTTCACAAGTTATTAAACTACCCAAGCAACTGTGTGGCCTTGGGATAGCTGACCAGGAGTCCAGGTTTGGCCTCCTTATCCAGCTAACATTGGACCTAGCACATCAGAGGCTCTTCTTCCTTGAATCTCCCATGGGATTCTTCCCTTCTCCAACCTCAAGGCTTAGCTCTTGAGAAAAATCTAATCTAGCCAAAGCCAACTGGAGATGGATGTCTCTGGATCCTTCTGGATTCAGGTTTGAACAGGTTACAATACCACATAACCACATTTTCCTTAATGCATTGGGTCAGAGCCTGGCTGCCCTTTGGGGTCACCTGGTATGCTGAATAGATTTAGTTGTCAATTTCACAATATCTGGGAAGAGAGGAGCCTCATTTGGGGAATTACCTCCATTGAACTGGGCCTGTGGCCAGGTCTGAGGGGTATTTTTTGTTTGTTTGTTTAGCTATATGGGAGGGCCTGTTGGACTCAAACTGCCACACTCACAAATTAACCAACGAGGGGCCAGATTAATATGAAATTTATTTAATTTGCTGGTGCACCAGAACCTTAGAACATGACACATCAAGGGAGCCAATTGTTGTTGTGTCAGGGACGCAACCCATTCCATGCAGGGATGAGAACGACCCCGACTGTCTGTTACAGAGAACTTTTAAAGCAAAGCCACAAACTAGAGGAACTTGTGACGTCATACATACACAATTGCAATGCTATAGAAACACAATCAAGCAGTGGTGACCTTTAAGCTGATTGGTTGGTTTAGCAGCGTTAAGACCCTTGGAGAGGACTGGGCTTCTTAGGGGGTAGGAAGAACTCCTAGAGAGCTGGAAAGTTCATCCTGACCTCAGGTAGCTCTGGAGAACTAATGAACTCAGGGTCAGACTGTATTTTTGTGGTTAAGGTAGTCATGGAGAACCAGACCTGCTTCAACCTAGAGAGTTGCTCCTGCATGGTTAACCTTTCTTTTCGATTAACTTCTTTCTGACCTGGTCCTAACATTCCCCTTTGAGTTAGGATCATGAGTCAAATCATGGACTTATGTCTGTTAGTAATGGTCCAAAGACTATAGCTGGACTGCAGAGAATTCTTTCTTTACAAAGTTAACTAGAGTCATGGCATCTGTGGGCAACTGGTGGGGAAGTCAGCAAACAAATGGCTATTAAGTTACATTTTTTATAGGCCTGGGTGGAACCTCAGGTAAGGGGAACGGTCATAAGATTGACAGCCTCTGGAGGAAATGGATACCAGTGTGTCCCTTGGAATTCTGGGAAACTCGGACCTAACATTTCAGTCTTTTGATTATAAGGGAATGGGACGCTGTTCTTTCTCTTTTGTTATCTCTTCAAGCTAAGAAGGGACAAAGTCTTGAGGGAACAGTGTCAGGCTGGAGGGTTAGAATTCGGTCTCCCATCTTGACCATTCTAGTTGCCAGGTATTTTGGTCGAGATCAATAGTGGCCAGTAGTTGTGTACAGTTTTTTTCTGCAACTGAAAAGACAAGCTGGTTAAGACTTACATCAGTGTACCAGTGCAAAGACTTCACAGTACCGACAAGGGGCCTAGTGGGTGTATTAGTGATTGGAGGGTCCCTGTCTAGAATTTCCAGGGGAAGAGAGGACCTGTACTCTATTCTGAGGAATTGAAAAAGTATTTTTAATACTCAGGGCTCCAAATGAGAGCCAGCTTAACCTATTTCTGAGTTTTATTTTCTTGGCATTGTACAGTAGATCTTTTAACCTATCTCTATGGTATTTCTTTGATCATAGTTTCCTGTTGGGGTGTTTAAAACCACAACGTTAGCTCAGATTAAATTAAGTTTTTGGTGTTAGGGTCAGTTGAGATTCTGGTCCTTAAGGGTCATTCAGGCCTTGTGCCGGGCTCTTTTTTAACCAGTTCCATCTACGTGAGGACAAAGTCAGGTCTTGCTTGACCAGAGCTTCCCTTTGAAGCGTGAGGAATTTCTCCTCTATACTGACTTTCTCCTTTGACTGGACACTGGCCAGAAGAAGTCCATTAAGTGAATCTCCAAGACCTCCTTGGCCAGGATGACTGGTGACTCGACTGCCACAGGACATGTACAAAGTTGCCAATGCAGGGACCCTAGGACTTAGTTGACTTAGAGGGAAGGACACAAAATATCTGTCCTTTAAATCCCTCTGCCAAATCAGATTGGAGCTTTAAGTATGGTTGTTAAACCTCCAAGAGGGTCACTTGAATGTTTTCCTAATATAACACATAAATAAAGCTTGAACATTGGCTTAAATGTTCTTCATAAATTCTTAACGGCTGTTGCAAAACATTCTGACTAATAGTGAAAGCTCATGACAGGAGCCTAAAGGTAGGAACTGCAGCAAAGGCTAGGAAGGGATGCTGCTTACTGGCTTGTGTTGCTGCCTCATGTTTAACTTATTGTATACAATATAGAAATATCTGGCCAAGAATGGCATTGCACACAATGGGTTCAGACCAGTCCAAAGAAGGCAATTATTGAGGCTTCTTAGCCCAGATGTATTAGTCACTTTTCTGTTGCTGTGATAAAGCACCATGACCAAGGAACTTATAAAAGGAAGAGTTATATTGAAGCTTACAATTGACGGTTCCAGGGAAATTAGAGTCCATTGTGGCGGGAGGCCATGGCAGGTGGATCTGGAGTAGCAAGCCGAGGGTCACATCTCGCGAAGGGCACAGGAAGCAGAGAGAGCAACTGTAGACCACGAGGCTTATTAAGACTCCACTAAGCCTGTCCCAGTGGCACACTTCCTCTGCATGGCCACACACACCCCAACCTCTAAAACAGTGCCACCAACTGGAGACAAATGTCTGACACCTAGAGCCTATGGGGGACACTCATTCAAACCACCACATTCCACTCCCTGGCCCCCATAGGCTCCTGAACATATAAAATGCAAAATGCATTCAGTCCAACCCCAAAAGTCCCCATAGTCTCCACCAGTTTCAATGCCATTCAAAAGTCCACAGTCCAAAGTCTCTTCTGAGACTCGGGCCAATCTCGCAACTGTAAGCTCCTGTAAAATCAAAAGCCAAATTACAAACTCCCAATGTACAATGGAACCGAATACACATTCCCATTCCGAAAGGGAGGAATAGAGGCATAGTGAGGAAATACTGGCCCAAAACAAGACCGAAAACCAGCAGGGCAAACAACAAGTCCAGTAGCTCCATGTGCAACTTCTGGGACTTGACTTCCAAAGGGCTTAGATGGCTCAGCTCTTCCAGCTTTGCTTGCAACATCGCTCTTTCTTAGGCGCAGTACCACTCCCTGTATGCAGCTCTCCTTGGCAAATATCTCGCAGGCTCGGCATCTCGAATGTCTTCTTGGGGGTCTCAGCTGCCAACCAAGACTTCACATTCACAGCTTCATGCAATGGCCTATCAGGGCCTATTTATGCAAGGACACCCTGCTGTGCTCTGCCCTGACCTTGGAAGCTCTCTGAAACCATGGAGGAAGAACGGATGACCGCTTCATCTCCTGCACTTTCATGCTTCTAAAGCCAGCACCATAATGAAAAAATTGCGAGATTGTCTGCAAGTTCGGGATGGACTCTTGGCCTATTTCAACCACATTTGCATTTTCTCTGCCCTGCACTTGCTGGAGGATTAGCTGGATGTGGTCTTGCCCTGAAGGCACTGATTCTTTTTTACTTGTAAATCTCAGGGCCTCTCGTTAATCACTTTAGATCTCCTTATGAAAGGAGCCTCTCCTTCACATGCCTTGGCCCACCTTTAATCTTCCTAGTGCAGTTATCAGATCGAAACTGTATATTCTGGCATTTTCCACTTCTGCCCCATTTGCTCTTTTTCACTGTAGATCTGTATAATATTCACATTAAAAGCCACACCACCACACATTCTACATTAGGTCGTGTCTTGAAATATCCTCCGCCAAAGGCATCAGTCCATTGCTTTTCAACTTAGCATCAGGCAAGCCATTTGGGCTGTGGGCAAACTGCTGCCAGACTCTTATCAAAATATCCCAGTTGCTGCCTAAATCTTATTTTCCTCTGGAACTACATTTTTTGCAGCAATGCTTTCGTTCCAGGCCATCCAACTAGAATGGCCCTTTTAAGCTCTGGTTACAGTAGTCAAAAGCCTTTCTAGCCCAAAGTTCCAAAGTCTTCCACATTTCTCCGAAGGCATCCACATGGTCAGGTTCTATCACAGCCAACAGCCCACTTTCTGGTACCAAATTACTGTATTAGTCACTTTTCCTGTTGCTGTGATAAAGCCCATGACCAAGGAACTTATAAAAGGAATAGTTTACGATCTGAGATCTCCTGAGCCCAGCAGAAGGTACCGGGGTGCGGGCTGAAAGAGCCCCCCCACCCCGCCAACTGAGATTAGAAGAAGCATCTGAAGGAGGAAGAAAGCAAGCTTTCAACACAGTGAAGAGGCATTTAGGACTCATGGAATACAGGCAAGGAGAAGCCCATATGCCAGGATCACAAAGAAGAGACTACACTGGAAAGGGGCAGGATAATCCTGTGCCAAGCTTTACCAACCCTATGGAAGATCCTGCAGTGGGATCCCTCTGGGGAGGCCCCAGGACACAGACATCAGAAACACAATTGGGAACATACTTAAAGAACTACAAGCGCTATAACGAACAAATTAAAGAACTAAGAAAAGAGAATGAGTGGCCGAGAACCGTCTTGAAACTCCAGATTCCAGAGAACTCCAGTTCCAGGGGAATCCGAGACCGTCTTTGGACCTCCGCGGCATTGCACACGACACGGGTGCACAACATGCATGCAGACAGTACATTCAATACACATACAGAAATAAATAAAATTAATAAAAAAAAAAAAAGAAGGNCTCTCAGTTGTACAGACCTGTGCTTCAAAGTTACAAACCCAATCTCTGAAATGGCCAGAGTTGAACTCCACTGGAGGCTTGTGGCATACTCAGTAGGGGTCTGTGTAGAAAGTGTGTATCTCTGTGGTGGACATCTATAAAGCTGTCTCAGGTAGAAGGCAATTCACTTTAAGGCTGCCATAACTTAGGACCAGAGCCAGCCAGATGTTCTGTCATTTCCTTCAATGCCTGTGACAAAACCCCTTGACCAATACCAACTTGGGGAAGAAAAGGGTTATTCATCTCACATCTCCCAGTCACACAGATTCATCAACTGAGAGGACCCCAAGGCAAGGACTTAGAGCAGAAACCTGCAAGGCAGGAGCTGAAGCACAGGCCATGGAGGAACCTGCTTACTGGCGCTTGTCCCACTGCCCATGCTCAGCCTGCTTTCCCTTACCAACAGAATGATCTGCCCATGGGTGTATGCATTAACCCCGCAGTGGCGTGGACCCTCCCACATCATACAATATAAGAAAATGCCCCTCCCCACAGATTTGGCCACAGGCCAGTCCAATGTGAGGATAATTTCCAATTGAGGCAGCCTCAACCCGTCCGTGTGGCAAGTGGCCCTAAAGCTACCAGCCACACGTCACCATTTCCAAAGCTTCTGCCATTGTCCCTTTTTTTTTCATTTAAATGTGAAAACTAAATACTTATATTTACATATACAAGTTATATTGTACAAGCACAGTTGCCTGTGAACACATGAAAAGAGTTGCTAACTGACTGGATTGGACACTAATATAAAAAGCTATAGCAGAACAGGAAACCATAAGTAGCTGCTTTCACATTTCCCAATGCTTCTGGTGGTCCCCTCTTACTAGATTTTTGAGACAGGGTTCTTTAGTTTTGAGACATGTCTCTAGCTTGGAACACCAGCCTGTGCTCAAACATTGGCAATGTTCCTGCTTCAGCCATCCCAAGCACTCGGGATGATCTGTAGCGAACAACTTTATAAAATAGCATCTGTTATTAAATGACTTTTAACTCTTACTGCAAGTCCTAACAATGTGTTCTTGTTAGACCTGAGCCCACACTGGCCTTGCATTGCTTATGCAACACCTAATTTGCTACCCCTCTCCTATGATAATGAATGTAGGAAATGCCTTGAGAGTCACATATCAAGCCACTGAAAGGCATAATGGTTATCTTCATGTACAAAGGATGAAGACAGAGAACGCATGCGTGCACATCGTGTTGTTATAGATAGTCTAGACACTAGGGATAGGAAAGGCAAAGATTGTCTGATAAGATAAGGGTGGATTCAAGTTTGTACTTCCCCAATTGAAATAAAAGCTGGAGAAAACCTTTTTATTGCGTTATTATTTTAAGACAGGGTCTCCCATAGCCCCAGCGGTGTTTGCGATGGAACTCACTGTGTAGACGGGCTGGCCTGGAACTCCTTAGAGATTGGTCTGTTTTTCTGCCTCCCAAGTGCTGGTATTAAAGAGGAGAGCCACCAAACCTCGCTAAAATATCATCTACTCTGGGAGGTATCTTAATCCCCATTGTATAAAATAAAAAGAGAAGGCCTATAGCTACTTTCTCAAAAATCAGAGGTAGAAAGTGTCACAAGAGAGCTGGAGCTCCCTGATAGGCTGACAGGGCTTCCTTCACCCCAGGGCCACTGTTATTCTTCTCCTGATTCACCAAATGATAAAAAAGCTTGAAGTCATGGTCTGTCCTTTTTTCTGAACCCAGTCATTTGAAATCCGTTAATAATACTTTCTAATGTGTCATTACTGATTGGTGGCTGCACACTGCCCTCCCACAGAGGATGCCTGATACAATTAGTTTGAGGTGCCAGCCTAGGCACTGGAGAGCACATCAAAGGGTCCAGGTGTATTCTGATTTGCTTTTAATTTCTGTGACAAACACCCGTCCAAAACAACTTGGGGATGAAAGGGTTTACTGGCTTATAAGCACAGTGCATCAGCAAGGAAGTCAAGCAGGAACTCAGGGTTGAGGACCTGGAACACAGACCATGAAGGAATGTGCTTACTGGCCTGCTCCCCTACCTGCTCCTTGCCAAACCTTATTCTTATACAATACAGACACCGCCCATGGCCATGGGGTGGCGCACTCACAGTGGGCTGGACCTGTTAGGACCAGGTCAGAGAAGAAGTTAATCAAAAGGAAGGGTTAACCATGCAGAGCAATTCTCTAGTTGAAGCAAGCCTGGTTCCCATGACTACCTTAACCACAAGAATACAGTCTGACCCTGAGTCATTAGTTCCAGAGCTACTGAGGTCAGGATGAATTTCTCCAGCCTCTGTAGGAGTGTTCCTACCCCCTAAGAGCCATTCCTCTCCAAGGGTGCTAAACACAACACAATCAGTTAAAGGTCACCACTGCTTGCATTGTGTTTCTATAGCCTTGCAATTGTGTATGTATGATGTCACCAATTCCTCTAGTTGTGTTTGGCTTTAAAAGTTCTCTGTAACAGATAGTCAGGGTCGTGCTCATCCTGACGGATGGTTGGTCCCTGACACAACAATTGGCTCCCTTGAATTGTCAGTTTTCTTAATTGGGTTCTGGTGCACCAGCAAATTAAAAAATTCATATTAATCTGTGGCCCTTGGTTAATTTTGTGAGTGTGGCAGTTTGAGTCCAACTACTGGAGTTTCCACCAAGATACACCACCTCACCTCGAGGGGCCCTCTCCCTCTTGTGGGATGCTGGCTGGCCTTGGAGAACAAAGCACTTTGAAAGGTACCAAGCATAAGCTCCTGTTTTGGTTTCAGTTTTGTTTCTTGTGGCCCCAGGCTGCTGCCTTAGAGGAAGGTCAGATGCGAGTAGTTCATCTGGAGTATGAGAGAAGGGTATGCTCCAACTCTAGTAGATGAATAGGGGGTTCGTCTGATACTAGACTCAGGGATGGTCTTAGTATCCTGGTTTGGGGCACGGCAGTGGGTCCGCCCTTCGTTTTGGTCACAGCAGACAGCCTCTGCCGTCTGAGTCCTTTCTGGTCCTCTGTGTCCTCACCTGTTCATTTGATTTGTGGTCTTTGTGTTTTTCTCATTACCGCCTTTGTTTCTGTTCTTCTGTACTTCAAATCTAACATGGACAATCTACTTCTAATCCCCTACTCCCCTCTCCCTGTGCAGGCAAGCATGCAACACAAAGGGCCCATGCTGTGAGCTCCAAACAGCTCAGAGCTTTACTGCTCCACTCCCCTAGAAATACAAGATCCATCATAATAAGATGCCAGCAGTGCCCTCCTTAACATACTTTAGTTAAGGTGGAACAGGCATTTAGTGAAATAACCCAGCATTTGGTGGCTGTGAGTACAAAAGTGTTTTAAGGGAGCTAACTAAATAACGTCCTTAAACTCTAAATGAATTTGTGTAAATGTGACAATGAAGAATAATGGTTCCATGGCCCTGCACAGCCAAGTGTTGCCAGTAGACCAAAAAAATTGGAACTTTCTGTGCCTTAACATCAAGTTATTCCATGAGATTTTAAAAAGAAAAAAAAGGGAATCTCTCATTATATTAATCATATGTCTTTGCAGCTGTCTGTGTGTTTACTGTTCTCTCATGTGTCTGGATTTGTCATGTGTGTTCTTCTGTGTTTGGTTTCTGTTAAAAGTGGCACCCTCTCTTCTTTCATTTTGTATTGTGCACATAAATAAGTTTACTTTTGGCATGCCCTCTTAACTTTTTCAAAGGCTTAATTTGAACCCAGTTCCTTGGTTCCTACAGAGAAAATTTCTAATCTAAAGTTTATTTGTTCTGTTAAGACTGGATTTGATCTCCAAATTAAACTTGTTTTTAAAGTTTCAGGTATTTGACTTCAGTTTCCTTTACTACTTGTTCCAGACCTCTGAAGACCTGATTTTAACCTTATGGTTAAACAAATGCTGTTTTCTTTTCTTCTACTAGCCGGCTTTTGACAGCTGTGCCACCATAAACAGTAGCACACAGCTTCCCCTGGATACCTGTGAACTCAATCTCTTCCCTCCAATGA
This sequence comes from Rhizomys pruinosus, assembly GCA_009823505.1. Taxonomy (NCBI): domain Eukaryota; kingdom Metazoa; phylum Chordata; class Mammalia; order Rodentia; family Spalacidae; genus Rhizomys; species Rhizomys pruinosus. The sequence continues at coordinate 2,341,888 of VZQC01010914.1, forward strand.
GACAGTCTAAATGTTTTTTGTATTGTTCATGCTTAAATGTCTTGGTTTTGTACTGCCTGGTGGATCTGAATGTTTCCTGAATATTCTTTAGCTTCTTCCTTCGTGAAACTGTCTTTAATTAGTGTATTGTGACTTTAGTTATGGCTAGCCTCAGTACAAACTGGAATATACAATTCTGTTTTCATTATTTGTTAAAATATTCAACAAGTTATAGTTTAAAACTAAAGGTGTAAGCATCAATGACAGCATGGCAAGAAAACTGTATTAGCACTCAGCCTTGGGAATGCAATTGGGCTGTATCTTTAAATGATATCTCCTGAAGAATGAAAACATGTCTGACAACAAGGTAGGTGAGTCTGTTCAATACAAACACTAGATAAAAGTCTCTTGTATGAGGACTGGAGAGATGGCCTTAGAGGTTAAGAGCGCCGACTGCTCTTGCTAAGCACCGATCGATCCCCAGCACCCACATGGTGGCTGAGAACCATCTTTAACTCCAGTTCCAGGGGAGTCCATCACCTTCTGATTTCCATGGCATTGCATGACACAGGTGCACAAACCTACATGCAGACAGTACATTCATACATCATATAAAAAAAAAAAAAAAAAAAGTCTAGGGGCTGGAGAGATGGATGGCCTAGCATTTAAGGCATGATGCTGCTCTTGCAGAGCACAGGTTCAACCCCAGCCCCCACATGGCAGCTGGACCGTCTAACTGTAGTTCCAGGGGAATCCGACACCCTCTTCTGACCTCCTCAGCATTGGCACAACATGTGCACAAACCTGCATGCAGACAGTGCATTCATACACATACGAAATAAATAATATAAAAGCTTAAAAAATAAATAAAAATAATCTCTTATATGAATGTATGGAAAATTGTGTATCTATGTGAATGATACTCTAACAGCTCTGTAACAGCATATTAGAAATCTATCAGACCATTGTATGGACCGTTTATGGTTTTCTCCAATGTGTGTATGTCTGTGTTGATAACAATGTATGTCTGTCCTCTGTCAGTACAAATTTATAACTGCCATCAACAAAATTAAGTTTTAAAACCTTATGTATGAGTGTGGGTATAAGTACTGTTCCCTTTTAAGAATTCTATAATGTGGTTATAGCACATATAAGAAATTGTGTTCCACAACTGAGAGATCTCAGTACTGTGCAACCTGTGAACAGTCTATGCTAAGTCCATCCCTTTGTGGGTGAACACACTTGTTCAGCCTCAGGTAAAAAGGAGATATAAATATTGAGTTACCTGTACATACTAAAAATGTTTATATATCTGTTGTCCTGTTAGTTAATGTTTAAAACTGTGTCTAGTTTAAACCTGTATCAAGAAAAAAAATTTAGTTTGTCTTTTTGATCTTACTAATCAAGGGAAATAAAATTATTTAAAATTTTTTTAAAAATTGTCTTAGACCTGAGTATTAATATGTCATTTGGATTCAGAGGTTCAAACTGCCTTTGAAAGTTTGTTTGTTTGTTTGTTTATACTGTTTGTCACCTCCCTTAAGACAGTTTAAAATTCATTGAAAAACACAAGTTAGTAAATTTTTGAGGTAAGGTAAAAATGGTAAAAAACTTAATGCACAATTTCTTAGTAAAGGTGTAGCTGTTAATAAAATATCAAATTCACATGCTGTATTTTAAAAACAGCTCACATGAAAAACCATGTCCTGTTAATGGGTAACTGTTGAGTTTTGAGAAACTGACATTTTTTGCTTGAACAAAATTATTTATTTGTAACTCATGCAACTTGGCAAGTGCTTTGATGATGGGGTTAATAGCATGAAATAAAAATTGGGGGAAACTTTAGGTCTTTAAAAAAATTAATAATCAGCTACATCTATGATAAAAGTGTTTATTCTGGTTTGTTTACAAAATGTACAGTTGACAAAAAATAATAAACAAAGTGTAACATCCTATGGATGCAGTGGATTATAGAATGAACATTTGATAAAAATCACTTGGTAGGATTATAAACTCTATTTGCACTTAAAGTGAAACATACCTTTTGTTTTCTTTAAATGTTGTAGCAGAATATAGTCTTTAGTTTCTTGTTTGTTTATTGTGACTTGGTGTTGGTCACATTAGCTTCTATAACTCCTATATTCTGTTATACTTGGCACATGTTATTTTAAACATTTTTAAGAAAAATTAGGTTTCACTACTGGGGACCACATGAGAACATCCCGAATGAACCCATTCTGGTGTGAACCTAATTTAAGTATTTCCTGCCTTCTGTAGGTTATGGATAAGTCCTCCCCTCCTTTTTCTTCTTAAAGCTGTAATTTAAAATCTGATGATAAGTAATATGGCCATTATTTGAGATAGTCCTAGAAGGTATTGTTTTAGTTTTTAGTCTCTTCTATATTTGGGTTTGTTTCCTGGACTAGTATTAAAGAACAGATTGTGTGCTTTACTGGATAGGTTTAATGCCAATTGACACACCTGGTGTGGTGGTTTGAATGAGTGTCCCCCATAGGCTCTAGTGGGGGTTAAGACATTTGTCTCCAGTTGGTGGCACTTGTTTTGGAGGTCTTAGAGGTGTGGCCCGTGCTGGAGGAAGTGCGTTGTTGGGGCAGGCTTAGTGGTTTTAAAGCCTCATGGTCTACAGTGCTCTCTCTGCCTCCTGTGCTCTTTGCGAGATGTGACCCTTGGCTTGCTGTCCAGATCCAGCCACCATGCCTCCCGCCACAATGGACTCTAATTCCCTGGAACCATCAATCATAAGCTCAAATAAACTCTTCCTTTTTATTTTTTTTATTTTTTTATTTTTTTATTGATGTTTTTGTATTTCATACATTATTTTCAGTTCCATTTAAACATATTACCCTTTCCTTTACCCCCACCCCACCCAGATATGTATTCTGCAATACATGCCATGCATCTTTCTCTCAGTCTTTTTTTTTTTTCCCATGTTCAGTCTAGTTCTTTGATGCAGTATCTTCTGTTGTTGTTGTTGTTTCCAATATGCATTATGCCCAACTGCTCTGTACAAAAGCTCAGGGGGCCCTACACAAGAAATATCTTGCAACTGGGCAATGGCACTAGCATCCACAGATGGGGAAACCATTCGTCGTTTGTTTCTGGGACTGTGTACTTCACTCAGCTGATGTGCCTCTAGCTCCAGCCATTTTCCTGCAAAGCTCATGATGTCGTCTTTCTTTACTGCTGCATAGAACTCCATTGTGTAGATGTACCACACTTTCTCTATCCAATCTCAGTGAGGGCATTTAGGTTGGTTCCAGCTCCTTGCTATTGTGAGAGAGCTGCAAATAAACATGGCCGTGCATGTATCTCTGTGGTGGCGTAAGTTGAGGTACATGCCCAGGAGGGTATGCTTGGTCGGGTGGCAAGTTCATTCCAAGTCTTCCAAGGGTTCTCCACACTGTTTTCCATAGTGGCTGACGAGTTTACATTCCCACCAGCCGTGGATGAGTGTTCCCCTTTCCCCACAACCTCTCCAGCATTGGTATCATTTGTTTTCTTATCCTAGCCAGTCTTATTGGAGTAAGAATGAATCTTAAAGTGGTTTTTATTTGCATTTCCTTAAGTATTAGTGAGTTGAACAGTTCTTGAGGTGTTTCTCAGACATCTCTAATTCCTCACTTGGGAAGTCCTCGTTTCAGTTTCTTTGCTCCATCTATTGAGTGGGTTCATTTGTTTTCTTTTTCTTTGTTTTTTGAGTAGTTTATATATCTGGAGATCAATGCTTTGTCAGATGTATCTGCTGTGAAGGTTTCCTCCCACTCTGTGGGATTTTCTCCTCACTTCCTGTATTGTTTCTTTTGATGTACAGAAGCTTTTGAGTTTATGAGGTCCCATTTGTCAATTGTCGACCTAATTCTTGTGCAGCTGCTGTCTCTGATTTAGGAAGTCTTTTCCTACGCCTATGTCTTGTAGTTGCTGCCAGCTTTTTCTTCTATCGCCTTCAGAGTTTGGGTTCACGTTGAGGTCTTTAATCCATCTGGGAGTTGACTTTTGTACAGGGCGAGAGGTAGGGGTTTAATTTCATTCTTTTACAAGTGGTGATCCAGTTTTGCCAACACCACTTGCTGAAGATGCGTCTTTTTTCTCCCATTGTGGTTCTTGGCCCCCTTGTGAAATATGAGATGGCTGAAATTGTATGTGCTCAGATTTGGATCTCTCGCTTTTTGTTCCATTGGTCAACAGGTCTGTTTTTGTGCCAGTACCAGGTGTTTTTATGACTATAGCCTTGTATATAGTTTGAAGTCTGGTATAGAGATGCCCCCTATGTAGCTCTTTTCACTCAGGGTGTTTTGGCTTATTCGGGGTCTTTTGTTTTCCAAATGAATTTAAGAACATTTGTTTCAGTCCTGTGAAGAAACTCTTGGGGATTTTGGATTGGATTGCGTTAAATCTATACAGAGTTTTGGTAAATGGACATTTTACAATGTTAATTTTCCCAATCCATGAGCATGGGAGGTTTTTCCGTCTCTGACGTCTTCTTCAATTTCTTTTTTTAAGGGTTTAAAATGTTTGTTGTAGAGGTCTTTGGTGTCTTTGGTTAGGTTTGTTCCTAGGTATTTTATTGTTTTTGAGGCTATTGTGAGTGGAAGGTCTCTTTGAATTCTTTCTCCAGTTTGCTTGTTCTTGGTGTAAAGAAAGGCCATTGATTTTTTAAGGTTATTTGTATCCTGCCACTTTGCTGAAGCTTTCATCCTTTGTGAGTTTTCTGGTGGAGTTTTTAGCATCCCTTAAGTATATAATCATATCATCGCAAATAGGGATAGTTTGACTTCCTCTTTTCCAATTAGATACTCCTTTAATTTTTTCTTGCTTATTGCTCTAGCAAGTGTTTCAAGCACTATATTGAAGAGGAGTTGTGACAGGGGCAGCCTTGCGAGTTCCTACCTTAAAGGGAATGTTTCTGTTTTCCCCATTTAGGATGATATTGGCTGTGGGTTTCTTGTATATGGCTTTGATTACATTGAAGAATGATCCCCCAATCCAATTCCTTCAGGACTTTAAGCATGAAGGGATGCGATTTTGTCGAATGCTTTTTCACCATTCAATTGTGATTATGGTGTGGTTTTTGTGTTTGATTCCGTTTATGTGTTTGATGATGTTTATTGATTTTCATATGTTGACACCATCCCTGCATCTCTGGTGTGAATCCAACTTGGTCATGATGGATGATCTTCTTGATTGGGTCTGTTGCGATTTGCCAGTATTTCTGTTAAATTTTGGCATCTGTGTTCATGAGGGAGATGGGTCTATAATTCTCCTTTTTAGTTGTATCTTTGCCTGGTTTTGTAATAAGGTGATGCTTGGCTTCATAGAAGGAATTTGGGAGAATTCCTCTGATTGTATACTTCTAAAACAGTTTCAGTAATAAATGGTTGTAGGTCTTTTTTGAAATGTTTTATAGAATTCTGCTGTGAAACCATCCGGGCCTGGGCTTTTTAGTGAAGGCTTCTTAACTACATCCTCTATTTCTTCATATGTTATGGGCTCTTGTTAAGCTGCTGATTCTCTTCTTGGCCGAGCTTTGGTGATTCCCAGGATTTTATTTTTTTTTCTTTTTCAAACTTGTGATAGAATATAGGTTTTTGTAATATTCCCATATAATTTCTGGATCTTTCCCTTGTCCATTGTGATATTTCCCTTTTCATCATGATTGTATTGATTTGGAGTGTTCCTTCTTTCTTTTTGTTAACTGGGCGTAGAGGTCTGTCTATCTTGTTTATATCTGTTCAAAGAACCACTCTTTGGCTTCATTGGTTTTTTTGTATTGTTTTCTTTGTTCGATTTCATTGATTTCTGCTCTGATTTTTGTTATTTCTTCCTGTCTGTTGCGTTAGGGTTCATCTGTTGTTGCCTACTCAAGTGCTTTTAGCTGCTAGTGTTAGATCATTCACTTGTTGCTCTTTCTGTTTTTTCTAATGTAGGCACCCACAGGCTATAAACTTCCCTCTTAGGACTGCTTTTAAGGTATCCCATTGGTTTGTTGTTGTTGTATTGTCATTGTCATTCAGTTCCAGGAAATGTTTTTATTTTCTTTTTTTATCTCTTCCTTGCACACATTCATTATTCAGGAGTGTGTTGTTTTCTCCATGTGTTCTTGTAGGCGAGGAGGCTTGTTCTGGTGTTGATGTTGAGCTTTATTGCACTGTGGCTGACAGGATGCATGAAATTTTTCAATCTTTTTGTATTTGTAGAGGTTTCTTCTGTGTCCCAGTATTTGGTTCGATTTGGAGAATAGTTCGGGGTGTGCGAGAGAAGTTTCCTTGGATAGGGTGGGGTATTCGGTATGAGTGTAGAGTCGCATGAGAGTTATGGGGGTACGATCATATCCACGTTCAGATGTCTCTCTGTTTATTTTTTGTCCTGTTGACCTTCCCAAAGGCTCAGTGGGTATTGAAATTCCCCACCCACTATGAGTGTACTGTGGTTAGTCTGTGACTTGTGGGTCCCATGAGAATTGTCTTTATAAAGTTTTGAGAATTTGTTGGGCATATATATTCATAATTGTGAAATCTTCTGGTGGATTGTTCCTTTGATGAAAATGTAATGGCCTTCTTGTCTCTTCTCGATTTCTTTTATTTGAAGTCTATTTTATCTGATATTAAAATAGCTAACACCTGCTTCTTTTTGTACCATTTGCCTTGAATATTTTTTCATCCTTCACTTTAGGTGTGCCTGTCCTTGAAGGTTAGATGTGTTTCTTGTAGACAGCATATCGATGGATCTGTTTCCTAATCCAGTCTCCCAGTCTCTGTCTTTTGATTGGAATATTTAGTCCATTAATATTTAGGTTATGACTGATAGGTTTTTGTTCTTCCTTTGCCCCTTATTATCCATTGCAAGTTTGATTTAGGTTTCTACTTCTGCCATTATTGCTTTTATTATTTCTCTTTCTGGTTGCCTGGGGTTGGTTGCTCCTTTCTTCTGTTTTTGACTTGCTTCAAGTATTCTCTGAAGGGTTTGTTTTTCCGACATGTATACTTTCAACTTGTTTATGTCATAGGAATGAAGATTTTTTCTCTCCTTCCAACTATGATTGACATTTTTGCTGGGTCATAGTAAACCTGGGTTGCGTATACTATTGTCCTCAACACTGGGAATGCTCTTGCTCAGGTTCTTCTTGCATTTCATAGTTTGCGTTGAGAAGTCCGTTTGTTAATTCTTGATAGGTTTTCCCCTTATAGGTCACTTATGTTTTTCTCTTGATGGCTTTAATTTTTGATCTAATTTATTATTTAATATTTTTCTATTGTTTTTCTTTTTTTATGTGCATGATACACTTCTGATGATTTGTTTTTGTTTCTTTTTTAGGCTTATTTTTAATCTAAGTGCTGAGGCGAACTAGTGCTTCTATGCTTCTATATGTTTGGTTTGTTTTCAGTAGTTTTCACTCTATTATTCTTGTGAAGATCTGATCAATACCATTCCTTGGGATCTTCTCCTTCCTCTATTCCTATGATGTGGAGGTTTGATCTTTTCAATAGTGTCCCAAGTCATGGTTTTTCCACTCTTTGTGTATTTTTAAATTTTTATAATCTTTAACTTGAATTTTTAGTTGTTATTATGTGTTATCTTCAGGTAATGATATCTATTTGTTCTTTTATTATGCTTCTGAGGGTTTTTTTACTTCTCTTGATATGAGATGATGTGTTGTTATTCCTTTTTCATTTCCCCCTCTTCCTTCGCTTTCTTTAGTATTTTCACTTCTTTTTGGAGCTCTCTCTAATCTCTTTTGCAGGTCTTTTTTTCGCTGCGTTGCCGTTTTTTCTTTTTTGCATGGATCTTTTCAGTGTTCTACTTCTTCTTTTTTTTTTATTAAATTTTATTTATTTCTGTATGTGTATTGAATGTACTGTCTCATGCATGTTGTGCACCCCGTGTCGTGTGCAACAGCCTGCGGAGGTCTGAAGAGCGTCTCGGATTCCCTGGAACTGGAGTTCTCCTGGAATTGGAGTTTACAGACGGTTCTCGCGCACCCATTCTCTTTTCTTAGTTCTTTAATTTTGTTCGTTATGAGCTTGTAGTTCTTTAAGTATTTCCCAATTGTGTTCTGATGTCCTGTGTCCTGGGCGTCCCCAGAGGATCCCACTGCAGGAGTCTTTCCATAGGGTTGGTAAAGCTTGGCACAGGATTATCCTGCCCCTTTCCAGTGTAGTACTCTTCTTTGTGATCCTGGCTATATGGGCTTCTCCTTGCCTGTATTCCATGAGTCCTAAATGCCTCTCTTCACTGTGTTGAGGCTAGTTTTTCTTGCCTCCTTCAGATTTTGCTTCTCATAATCTCAGTTGGCCGCCTGTGGGGGGGCTCTTCTGCCCGCACCCCGGTACCTTCCTGCTGGGCTCAGGAGATCTCAGATCGTAAACTAGTTCCTTTTATAAGTTCCTTGGTCATGGTGCTTTATCACAGCAACAGAAACGTGCACCTAATACAGTAATTTCTTTGCTACCAGAAGTGGGCTTTGGCTGGATGAGAAGAACCTGACCATGTGGTGTTCGGAGAAAGTGGAACGACTTGGAATCTTGGGCTAGAAAGGCTTGTTGACTACTGTAACCAGAGCTTAAGGGCCATTCTAGTGGATGGCCTGGAAGAAAGCATTGCTGCACAAAAAATGTAGTTACAGAGGAGAAATAAAGACTTAGGCAGCAACTGGGATATTTGATAAAGAGTCTGGCAGCAAGTTGCCCACAGCCCAAATGCTTTCCTGATGCTAAGTTAAAAGCAATGGACTAGATGCCTTTGGCGGAGGATATTTCAAGACAGGCCGACGAACGTAGAACAATGGTGGTGGTGTGGCCTTTTAATTGGTGAATATTATACAGATCTACACGTGAAAAGAGCAAATGGGGCAGAAGGGAAATGCCAGAATATACAGTTTCGATCTGATAACTGACCTAGGAAGATTATAAGGTGTGGCCAAGGATGTGAAGGAGAGTTTCCTTATAAGGAGATTAAAGTGCTTAAAGATGAGGCCTTGAGATTTACAAGTAAACAAAAGAATCAGTGCCTTCAGGCAAGACCACACTTCAGCTAATCCTCCAGCAAGTGCAGGGCAGAGAAAATTTGCAATGTGTTGAAGTAGTTGCCAGGTCCACCCAGATTGCAGCAAGTGGCATTTCATTTATGTGGTGCTGCTTTAGAGAGCATGAAGTTTGCAGGAGTGAACGGCGGTCATCCCGTTCTTCCTCCATGTTCGAGAGCTTCAGGTCAGGTGCCGAGCAACAGCAGGGGTGTCCCTGCATAGACGTAGGCCCTGTAGGCCATTGCATGAAGCTGTGAATGTGAAGTCTGGTTGGGAGCTGGAGACCCCCAAGAAGACATTCTAGTGCCCGACCTGCTGAGATATTTGCCAAGAGAGCTGCATACAGGGAGTGGTACTGGCCTAAGAACAAGAAAGCAGATGTTGCAAGCAAAGCTGGAAAGAGCTGAGCCATCTAAGCCCTTTGGAAGTCAAGTCCCAGAAGTTGCACATGGAGCTACTGGACTGTTGTTTGCCCTGCTGGTTTTCGTTCTGTTTGGGCAGTATTTCCTCACTATGCCTCTATTCCTCCCTTTCGGAATGCGATGTGTATTCGGTGTTCAATTGTACATTGGGAGTTTGTAATATGCTCTTTTGATTTTACAGGAGCTTACAAGTTGCGAGATTGGCCTCCGAGTCTCAGAGAGAGACTTTGGACTGTGTACTTTTTTGATGCATTGAAACTGGTGGAGACTATGGGGACTTTTGGGGTTGGACTGAATGCATTTTGCATTTTTATATGTTCAGGAGCTATGTGGGCGCCCAGGGAGTGGAATGTGGTGGTTTTTAATGAGTGTCCCCCATGGCTCAGGTGTTCGACATTTGTCTCCTTAGTCTGGTGGCACTGTTTTTTAGAGGGTCTTGGGGTGTGTTGCCATGCCAGGAGGAAGTGTGCCACTGGGACAAGCTTAGTGAGTCTTAATAAGCCTCGTGGTCTAAGTTGCTCTCTCTGCTTCTATGCCTTCGCAGGAGATGTGACCCTCGCAGCTGCCCTTAACTCCAGATCCCGCATGCCACTCCCGCCCCCACAATGGACTCTAATTCCCTGGAACCGTCATTGTAAGCTCAAATAAACTCTTCCTTTTATAAGTTCCTTGGTCATGGTGCTTTTATCCAGCAACAGAAAAAGTGACTAATACATTGCTAGGCTAAGAAGCCTCAATAATGCCTTCTTTGGACCGTGTCTGAAACCCGTTGTGTGGCAATGCTATTCTTGCCAGATATTTCTATATTGTATCAATAGTTAAACTGATGCAGCAACACAGCCAGTAGCAGCATCCCTTCCTAGCCTTTGCTGCAGTTCCTACCTTCAGGCTCCTGCCTGAGCTTTCACTATTATGTCAGAACTGGTTGCAACAGCAGACCCGTTAAGAATTCATATGAAGAACTTTAAGCCCATGTTCAAGCTTTATTTTGTGTTATATAGGAAAAACATTCAATGACCCTCTTGGAGTTTAACAACCATACTTAAAGCTCCATCTGATTTGGCAAGAGGGATTTAAAAGGACAGTTTTGTCCTTACCCTCTAAGTAACTTAGTCCTAGGATCCCGCATTGGCACCTTTGTACATGTCCTGTGGCAGTGAGTCACCAGTCATCCTGAGCCAGGGAGGTCTTGGAGATTCACTTAAGTGGACTTCTTCTGGCCAGTGTCCAGTCAAAGGAGGAAAGTCAGTATAGAGGAGAAATTCCTCACGCTTCAAAGGGAAGCTCTGGTCAAGCAAGACCTGACTTTGTCCTCACGTAGATGGAACTGGTAAAAAGAGCCCGGCACAAGGCCTGAATGACCCTTAAGGACCAGAATCTCAACTGACCCTAACACCAAAACTAATTTATCTGAGCTAACTGTGTGGTTTTAAACACCCCAACAGGAAACTATGATCAAAGAAATACCATAGAGATAGGTAAAAGATCTAATGTACAATGCCAAGAAAATAACTCAGAAATAGGTTAAGCTGGCTCTCATTCTGGAGCCCTGAGTATTAAAAATACTTTTTTCAAATTCCTCAGAATAGAGTACAGGTCCTCTCTTCCCCTGGAAATTCTAGACAGGGACCCTCCAATCACTAATACACCCACTAGGCCCCTTGTCGGTACTGTGAAGTCTTTGCACTGGTACACTGATGTAAGTCTTAACCAGCTTGTCTTTTCAGTTGCAGAAAAACTGTACACTAACTACTGGCCACTATTGATCTCGACCAAAATACCTGGCAACTAGAATGGTCAAGATGGGAGACCGAATTCTAACCCTCCAGCCTGACACCTGTTCCCTCAAGACTTTGTCCCTTCTTAGCTCTGAAGCAGATAACAAAAGAGAAAGAACAGCGTCCCATTCCCTTATAATCAAAAGACTGAAATGTTAGGTCCGAGTTTCCCAGAATTCCAAGGGACACACTGGTATCCATTTCCTCCAGAGGCTGTCAATCTTATGACCGTTTCCCCTTACCTGAGGTTCCACCCAGGCCCTATAAAGGAATGTGCCTTAATAGCCATATTGTTTGCTGACTGCCCCACCAGTTGCCCACAGATGCCATGACTCAGTTAACTTTGTAAAGGAAAGAATTTCTGCAGTCCTGCTCATATTGCTTGGGCCCATTGCTACAGATAAGTCCATGATTTGACTCATGATCCTAACTCAAAGGGGGGAATGTTAGGACCAGGTCAGAAAGAAGTTAATCGAAAAGAAAGGGTTAACCATGCAGGAGCAACTCTCTGGTTGAAGCAGGTCTGGTTCCCATGACTACCTTAACCACAAAAATACAGTCTGACCCTGAGTTATTAGTTCCCAGAGATACCTGAGGTCAGGATGAACTTTCCCAGCTCTCTAGGAGTTCTTCCTACCCCCTAAGAAGCCCAGTCCTCTCCAAGGGTCTTAACGCTGCTAAACGCAACCAATCAGCTTAAAGGTCACCACTGCTTGAATTGTGTTTCTATAGCATTGCAATTGTGTATGTATGATGTCACTAAGTTCCTCTAGTTTGTGGCTTTGGCTTTAAAAGTTCTCTGTAACAGACAGTCGGGGTCGTGCTCATCCCTGCATGGAATGGGTTGCGTCCCTGACACATCAACAATTGGCTCCCTTGATGTGTCAGTTTTCTTAATTGGGTTCTGGTGCACCAGCAAATTAAATAAATTTCATATTAATCTGTGGCTCGTCGTTGGTTAATTTTGTGAGTGTGGCAGTTTGAGTCCAACAGGCCCTCCCATATAGCTAAACAAACAAACAAAAAATACCCCTCAGACCTGGCCACAGGCCAGTTCAATGGAGGTAATTCCCCAAATGAGGCTCCCTCTACCCAGATATGTGAAATTGACAACTAAATCTATTCAGCATACCAGGTGACCCCAAAGGGCAGCCAGGCTCTGACCCAATGCATTAAGGAAAATGTGGTTATGTGGTATTGTAACCTGTTCAAACCTGAATCCAGAAGGATCCAGAGACATCCATCTCCAGTTGGCTTTGGCTAGATTAGATTTTTCTCAAGAGCTAAGCCTTGAGGTTGGAGAAGGGAAGAATCCCATGGGAGATTCAAGGAAGAAGAGCCTCTGATGTGCTAGGTCCAATGTTAGCTGGATAAGGAGGCCAAACCTGGACTCCTGGTCAGCTATCCCAAGGCCACACAGTTGCTTGGGTAGTTTAATAACTTGTGAACAAAATGTACCAGGGCAGCAGTTTTTGGACTTTAATCTCCTGGGCCAAAGCTAGTCCTCATATCCTAGCTTGGTGGCTTTCTCAGATATAAAATCTAAGTTACAAGGATCCCACTGTCGGGCGTGGTGACTTTGAGTCATGAGTGACCACCTTCTACATGCTGTCCTTCCCTTCTTGGCACAGCTCCAGTACTTGCTTCCTGTATGCAGGCTAATGGTATCTGGGCTCTGCTCCTGCAAGAAGCGGGGAGGGAATACCGCCAGAGAACACCTGTAGGAAAAATAAGCAGACTCACACACAAGGGTGGAGAGCGAGGGAGGATCGGAACTCCATTTATTTTCTCTCAGTGAGGTCTATATAGTCAAGACTACTGTGCTTTGGGCAAGGAAGTGGAGAGCAGGCATAAGGGAGGGGTGAGCCAACCTGGTTCTAATGGGGGTAGCTGCAGAACTCTGGTTTGTGCAACAGGTAACTAGAGGTGTGACATTCTGCTCAATGCCTCAAGGGAACGGGCCTGGAACTTTGCAGAGATAGGGCAAAGCAAGAATCATTGTAATATCCTGACTTCTGGCTACAGATAACTCTGGAAGCCCACAGAGATATCTGATAACTGGAGATCCTCCCAGGACAGGTCTTACAATTTCTCACTTCAAGCCACACACAAAGTTCCATTCCCACACCCCACAAATACTGAACAAAGAACATGTGGCAAAAGGTAACTTGACAAGGCCAATTTTCCTTTTGATAGGCTATTATTCCCAAGGCAAGAGTGCTGTGTCTTTTTCCCATTGGCTGGACCGTCCAGCCTCACAGTCTTTTCTTGGTTGGCTAGTTTTAAAATAATGTGCATAAACGAAGGAGGGAAAAGCTCCAGTGTCCCAGGCCCTCAGGTTTGGGACCATGCTGTCTGTCCCATTTATTACTACTGTGGGCCATGTAGAAAGCACACCACACAAACACATGGTAAGGTATGGGTCCAAATACAGAAAGACGCTTTATTCAAAATGGACAGGTTAAATAGGCAGTGTGACCTCACCTCCCCGGGTGCAATCCCAGACCTTTGTCATCACATCCCAATTTGTGGGTGTGACCAGGGAGGTCATATGGCTCTCACTTATGCCTCTGGGAGGTGCTGGCTGGAAATACTAACTCCCTGCATACCTAAATTCAGATTGTATTCACCCACATATACCCCTTTTTATATTAGCTTCCACAATCTCAGGTAGTATTATAGAAATAGTGGTTAACTATTTTTGTCTGGCCTAAATAGCCATGACTGCTCTGTAAAAATAGTAAGACTAATGTATGCCCCAATAAAAACTTCATATAGAGAAAACCAACTAGTAAATACAAGCAGCATTTACACAGACCGAGTTAGCAGACATCTGTGTCAAATTTTACACAGATAGGGAATTTGGTTGTACCCCAAAGTCTCAAATTCGGTTGGAAAGACGTGCACATGTAATTATACTGACCAAATGAAGTCCAGTCCATATTTACTGTGATCCCATGGTTTATCCCCATCTCCTCAGCCCTTAAATTCTGACATGCCCCCTTTAGGAGTGGTCCCTAGGCTCTTGGGAAATGGGCAAGTGTGGGTGAGAAATAAAACAGTCCATTTTTTTCTGTGAAGTGATGTGTCAGACTCTTGGGTCTGTTCAGGCACAAGTTGGCAGCTAGTTCATCCAGAGATCACCCCCTTTTTTTGGTCTTTCCAAGACAGGGTCTCCCTGTGACCCCAGCTGTCCTGGAACTCACTATGTAGAACAGGCTGGCCTTGAACTCACAAAGATCTGCCTGCCTCTGCCTCCCGAGTGCTAGGATTAAAGGTGGGCACCACCACACCCAGCGAGATCCCTTTCTTAATTCTACTAATAGAACACAAATAGCAAGAAGTACAGGCACTTAAACATTAATTATCATGATAAGTCACGTTGTGGGCACAGGCATGAATGTTTAGAAACACCACCATCCTTCACATTAGAGTGTCTTCTCTAAACATGTCTTTGTGAAACAACACAGTTTATCATAAACAGATTTTAGTAGATGTATTAGTCACTTTTCTGTTGCTGTGATAAAATACCATGACTAAAGGAACTTATAAAAGGAAGTTTATTTGAGCTTACAATTGATGGTTCCAGGGAATTAGAGTCCATTGTGGTGGGAGGCATGGCGGCTGGATCTGGGGCAGCAGGCTAAGGGTCACATCTCGCAAAGAGCACAGGAAGCAGAGAGAGAGTCTGGAGACCACGAGGCTTGTTAAACTCACTAAGCCTGCCCTCAGTGGCACACTTCCTCCAGCACGGCCACACACCCCGAGACCTCCAAAAACAGCGCCACCAACTGGAGACAAACGTCTGAATACCTAGAGCCTATGGGGGACACTCAATTCAAACCACCACATTCCACTCCCTGGCCCCCATAGGCTCCTGACCACATAAAATGCAAAATGCATTCAGTCCAACCCCAAAAGTCCCCATGTCTCTACCAGTTTCAATGCCATTCAAAAGTCCACAGTCCAAAGTCTCTTCTGAGACTCAGGCCAATCTCCTAACTGTAAGCTCCTGTAAAATCAAAAGCCAAATTACAAACTCCCAACGTACAGTGGAACCGAATACACATTCCCATTCCAAAAGGGAGGAATAGGGGCATAATGAGGAAACACTGGACCAAAACTCATTCTTCTTTAGCGGCTATTATCAGAGAAACTGACCTTGGTACTCTGTTTATTTAATTGTGGGGGATAAAGGATATTCCTTTAACAGATCTCATGCCTGTTAATTTGAGGAAGCAGTCAAACATGTCCCATAAGGAGCCACTGTCATAATCGACTCAACTCAGAAAGATGCCAGCAGGAGACCTACATGTCACCCTGTGTGTTGGCTCCCTGTGAAGTGGTCTTTTCTCAGACCTCTCCCATTCTTATTTGATGTCTAGATGGGCTAGTCCCTTTGCTGGTGGCCTCTAGTCCATCTTCACAGTCCAAGGACATCCAAGGTGGTGTCTCTCTCTGTGGGAACATATAAGAAAACCCTTTTCCCATAGTAACTAAAGGATTGGGGTTGTCATTTTCCATTTTGAAACTGAAAAATTGATGAAAAGTTTCAGAGTAGAGTTCTCGATTTAACTGTTTCCTGCAGGGAGCCATATTACCCTCCCCCTTTTTGGTTTTTAGAATTGTACATTTTAACACACACACACACACACACACACACACACACACACACACAGCCTCTTGGAAGGCAGAGAGGCAAGTGGATTTTGTCGAAGTTCCACGCCAGCCTGGTTTACACAGAAAGTTCAGCACAGCTGGGGCTATAGGAGACCCTGTCTCAAAAATACAAAAAAAAAAAAAAAAAAATCCCAAAACAAAACAAGCAACTCAAAACAGAAAAACAAATGGTTGTGTTTTGTTTGTTGTTTGTTTGTTTGTTTTGGTCTTTTGTTTAAGACAGGGTCTTCCTGTGTAGAGTTGCATTTATCTTTGTTAATGTTGACTATTAATAGACACAAAGCTATAAAGTTATAAGAGATTATAGTATAAACACATTCAGACAGAAGCTCACAGTTGGGGAGAAAATTATATTATTTGATAGTTAAAGAGAAACATATGGACTGCAGAGATGGCTGCAGCGGTTAGAGCATCGACTGCTCTTGAGAGGACCCTGGTTCAGTTCTTAGTACCCACATGGTGAGGAACCATATTTAATCAGTTCAGGGGACTCCTTACACCTCTTCTGACCGCTCCACAGGCATTGCATGACATGGGTGCACCAACCGACATGCAGACACAGTACACTCATACACTTTAAAAATTAAAAAAGAGAAACGTAAAAGTTTAAATTTTTTTCATTTAAATTGAACCAAGATTTCAATTTATGTTGTCAATAAGAATTTTTACTAATAGTTAGCAAGCAATAATTTCTCAGAGCCAGCGCTTTTTGTCAGACCCTGCTGTCCTGAAATTTCCCACGGAGATCCGTCTGTCTCTGGCCCTAGAGTGCTGAAATGAAAAGACTGTTATTTTAAGTAAATTCTAAAATGCAGTTCAAAGTGAATTCAAGCATGATTTAAGATAAGTTCTTAGTAAGAAGCCATGTGCTCAGCTCAGTGGCTGGTGTGCACACAGCAGGCAGGCAGGTGGCGCCAGAGCACAAGCCTCATGTAATGAAGAAATCTGTGATTAAATCCTTCAAGGTGAAACACATTTAAAATACCAAAATGAAATTTAGTGCCTAGGACTTTTTAAATTATTTTATTTTATTTTATTTTTTTATTTTATTTTATTTATTTATTTTTTGCTCTTTTTTGGTGACAGGGTCTTCCCTGAACCCCAGATGTCCCGGAACGGTCACTCTGTAGACCAGGTGGCCTTGAATATCGCACAAAGATCTGCCTGCCTCTGCCTCCCAAGTGGCTGGGATTAAAGGTATGGCTACCATGCCAGGCTCCTAGGCTTTTAAATTGACCACATTAATTTTAAGTACTTGTGATATAATTTTTACTCAAAGGATGTTCTAGAGGTACTGCGATTCAAGTAAAAAATATTACATCTTAATCTGGCATGCCAGATGGAATTTAGATTAACAGATTTTTGTATACAAAATTTAAGAGAAAGCTTTTAAATGGCCAAAGCTTAAAATTATCTTGAGATACCTAGCCCAAGAGATGTTAATTCCTTAGGGTCTTTTTCTTATGTGCCAGATGACTGCTGGTCCGTGGCTTTCCTGGAAGGTGGTGGCCTTCCAACAGCCAACAGCTACCAAATTGATTTATTTATAATCACAATGTTGCTTTCCTCTCTGTTCCCACAAGCGGACCGTGCATTTCTTAGCCTGGCTGCAGCAGGCAGCAGGCTGTAGCTCAATACAGACCCAGGAGGAAGAGCGGTGAGCCTCNACACACCATATGGTAATATATATTATATAAATATATATATATATATATATATATATTAATATATATATATTATTTAAACAGTTATTTTTTTAACAATTTTTTCAGGTCACCATGTAGCTCCAGCTGTCCTGAAACTCACTATGTAGACAGGCTGGCCTTGACTTACAGAGATCTGCCTGCCTCTGCCTCCTGAGTGCTGGGATT
Source organism: Rhizomys pruinosus (assembly GCA_009823505.1). NCBI lineage: Eukaryota > Metazoa > Chordata > Mammalia > Rodentia > Spalacidae > Rhizomys > Rhizomys pruinosus. The sequence continues at coordinate 2,359,658 of VZQC01010914.1, forward strand.
AAAGATGTGTGCCACCACGCCCAGCACAATTTGTATTTTCTTTTTAAATTTTTTTTATTTATTTTTGTATGTGTATGAATGTACTATCTGCATGTAGATTTGTGCACCCGTGTCATGCAATGCTGTGGAGGTCTGAAGAGGGTGTCGATTCCCTGGAACTAGAGTTAAAGACGGCTCTCAGCCACACTGTTGGGTGCTGGGGATCAAAACCTGGGTCGTTCTTCGCAAGAACAGTTGGTTTCCCTTATCTGCTAGGGCCATACCTCAGACCACTAGGCATTCAATTTTTTACCTAAACACTCCATAAATACCATTAGATGTATAGAATTAAGCGTAACACCTGTTAAATTACCTTGGACCAGACATAGACTTTTTTTTTTTTGGTCTTTTGAGACAGGGTCCCCTGTAGCCCAGGCTGTCCTGGAACTCTCTCTTGTAGACCAGGCTGCCTTAAAACACAAAGATCCATGCTCTTCCTCCAAGTGCTAGGATAAAGGGTGAGCCACCACGCTCAGCCCAATTTTTTTAAACTACTTGATTGAACCATGACCTTAGAGAAATCGAGTTTATTTATAAAATTTGATCCTTTACCTATTATATCAAACCCCTCTAGAACTTTCATTACTTGTTATGAACTGTTTTATATTTCTATATAAATCTTTACTAAAGGTACCTCTATGTATGAACATGGAGCCAGTTTATTTTAATACATTGTCTTGTTTTTTTTTTTTTTTTTTTTTTTTTTTGTCTTTTCAATTCTCCTGTGGCTGTTCCTGGAACTCACTCTGTAGACCAGGTGGGGCTTGAACTCCACAAAGATCCACCTGCCTCTGCCTCCCAAGAGCTAGGATTAAAGGTGTGCAACCACACACCCAGGTAAATACATTATCTTAAACTACAACTTTTCAAAAAGCATGTTTTAAATGACGACTTTTTTTCAAAGCCATTTTTTTTTATTTAATTTTTTTAATGTGTATGAATGTACTGTCCTGCATGAGGTTGGTGCACCACTGTTATGCAATGCTGTGGAGGTCAGAAGAGGTGTAGGATTCCCCTGGAACTGGAGTTAAAGATGGTTCTCAGCTGCCATGGTGGGGAGCTGGGGATTGAACGCACCAGATACTCTGCTAAGAGAGTCAGCGTCGTCTTACCATGCTAGGAGACCATCTCTCCAGCACCCACAAAAGCCGAATTTTTTTTGGAAGCTTGTACATTTCACGAAAATTTCCACTCAAAGTCTAGGACACATTCCCTTTCTTTGCCCCCACGTCCCCCCAGCGCTCATGCTTCTGACCAAACATGTTTCTCATACTTCTCAGTCTTTTAAAATTTTCGAAGCACAAGTTTACTATTTCAAAGGCAGAAGGTTCCAATTTCAAGTTCAGTCTTTTGACAGTCTTTCGTTGTTGTTGGTGTTCCTACCTCCATTTTTGCATTACTCCCCAAAATCCACTAGCACACTCAACTGCATGCCACATATATCTTTAGCTAGTATTGTCAGCTTATGATTTCTTTTCTTTCTTTTTTGTTGATGAAAATGGGTTGTTGCTGGATGAGCTTTAGTGTCAATTTGCCACACATCTGGGTTTGAGGGAGCCTCATTTGAGAAATTTCCTCCATCAGATTGGCCTGTGGCCACGTCTGTTGGAGTATTGTCTTGAATGGCCATAGCAGTGGTGGAAGGGCCCAGCCCACAATGAGTGTCGCCACCACCTGGCCCACGCGCTCGGTCTCGTCCTGCTGGTATAAGAAGCGCAGGAGCTGGGACGATGAGTCCAGAGACCGGAGCGAAGCAGTGAACAGCAGTGCTAACTGGCTTGTGCTTTAGCTCTCCTCCAGGTTCCTGCCGAAGGTTACTGCCTTGGGTCCCCTCAGTGATGAACTGCCTGACCCAGGAGATGTAAGCTGAATAAACGCTTTCCTCCCAAGTTGCTTTCGGTCAGAGTGTTTTAGTCATATGCAATATGGAAGCAAACTAGAACAGAAGTATGTTTGTCAAGGCTCGCTCCTTGGGAAGCCCGAAACAGACTATACCAGTCCTTTCCCTTGTGTTCTACGTTGGGGTTTTCCCTTCCCATGGTCACTAAAATGAAGTCCAGTAAGCAAACATCCTTTCTTGATCCCCTGTACTGGCCCTCATGATACAGCTGGGTTAGTCCTAGACAATGGGCAATAATACTGCTGAAAGATGGCTGAAACCCCAGTTAGCTTCAGTCCACAATCTGATTCTAGCAAGTCCCATTACTGAAGCACTGAAGTGATCCGAATTTTATTTAAACATTTGGTAGATGCTTCATCTAGGCTTGGCACAAAACTTTGTTTTAAAGATATTTTACCTAATGTTTAAATATTTTTACAGATAAATTAATTTGTATTCATGTCTAGATGTATTTGGGAATATGAATTCAATTATTTTTTTTTAAAAATGAATTTATAGTCTTTTAAAGACTAAAAACTCTACTACAGTCGGCCGTGGTGGCATATGCCTTTAATCCTAGCACTTGGGGGGCAGAGGCAGGTGGATTCTGGGTGTTCAAGGACAATCTGGTCTACAAATGTTGTTACAGGAACAGCCAGAGCTACACACCGAGAGAGACCTGTCTCAACAAAAAAAAAAAAAACCCCCCCCCAAAAAACCCAACTCTACTACATCCCAACAGTCCCTGATCATGTGAGAACCTCTTGAAGGTAAACCATATCATTGTGCTCGCGTATTGAAGGAATATAGACCTAGTAAAATCGTCAAATTGTGGGCTGCAGAGATTGGCTATATGTAGGAGGTGGCTCTAATGTTCTTTCAGAGGACCTGGGTTCGAACCCAGCACCCACGTGGTGACAAACAAACTTTCATAACTCCAGTCCCAGGAGAAATCCAGTTCCAAAGGAATCCAAAGCCCTCTTCTGACTCCATGGTCATTGCATGAACACCGATCAAAGTACGTACAAGCAGACAATACATTATACACATAAAAATAAATAAAAATAAAAATTAAAGGTAATGTTAAAATTAAAAGATATATCAAAACACGCCTATTGTTATTATACATTTTTGGGGTAAAATTTTTTTTATATTTTTAAACATTTTTATTTATTTTTGTATGTGTGATGAGTTTCTGCTTGTAGGTTTGTGCACGTGTCATGCAATGCCGCGGAAGGTCAGAAAAGGGTCCTTGGATTCCTGTGGAACTGGAGTTCCCTGGAATTGGAGTTTCACAGATGGTTCTTAGCGCCATGTGGGTGCTGAGCATCGAACCGGGTCCTCTGCAGGAGCAGTCGGTACAGCTCTTAACCCGCTAGGCTATCTCTCCAGCCACATTTGTAGATTTTTTAAAATACTCGAATTAAATAAAGCAAATAACAATATAAGTAACAGACTATACATTTGTTAAGTTCCAATTTCATCTATTAGTTTTTGATTACTCTTAACAGCCCTGATCCTTTGGATGGATAGGGTCAAGTTTCCAACCAGAGTCAGACTTAATGGAATTTAAAACAGTATGGAAATACATCCTAAATTTATAATAAAAGTAATTAAAAATTGTTAGTACAAAAATTATAATCAACAATCTATTTTGCCTGGGCATGGTGGCACACACTTTTAATTCCAGCTCTTGGAAGGCAGGAGAGGCAAGGATTTTGCAGAAGTTCCACGAACACCTGGCTAAATAGCACAGAAAGTTCAGCACAGCCGGGGCTATAGGGAGACCCTGTCTCAAAGAATACAAAAAGAAAAAAAAAAAAATTTTTATCCATTAAACAAAATTCAACAACTCAAAACGAAACAGGTTGTGTTTTGTTTTTGTTTGTTTGTTTGTTTTGGTCTTTTTTTAAGACAGGGTTTCCCTGTGTAGAGTTGCATTTATCTTGTTATCGTTGACTACTTAATAGAACAAAGCTATAACAAGTTATAAAGAGATTATAGTATAAAAGAGAGAGAGAGAGAGAGAGAGAGAGAGAGAGAGAGAGAGAGAGAGACCCAAGAAAAACTCAGAGAAATTCCAAGGGAATAACTCCTCATCTATTGTCAAAATCATGGCCTTTTATATGGGGCCTTGAGAGGTGGGAATGGGGGTTGGGGTGTGTGGTGGTTTGAATGAGTGTCCCCCATAGGCTGTAAGTATTCAGACACTTGTCTCCAGTCAATGGCACTGTTTTTGGAGGTCTTAGAAGGTGTGGCCATGCTAGAGGAAGTACGTTATTGGGAGCAGGCTTAGTGAGTTTAACAAGCCTTGTGGTCTACAGTTGCTCTTTCTCTGCTTCCTGTGCTCTTTGCAAGATGTGACCCTCGGCTTGCTGCTCCAGATCCAGGTGCCATGCCTCCTGCCACAATGGACTCTAATTCCCTGGAACTATCAATCGTAAGCTCAAATAAACTCTTCCTTTTATAAGTTCCTTGCACATGGTGTTTTATCACAGCAACAGAAAAGTGACTAATACAGGGTGTATGGGAATTTATACCATACACAGGGTATCAGCCTGTTGGGTCACAGAAACTGAGGTGTGTTGATAGTGCAGAGGTGTGACACATTTTCTGCCCAGTACTTCAAAGCAGGGCCTCAAGGTATGATTTCCCACTTTAGCATACAGGACGTTGTTGGCTGGCTGCCCCAGCTTTATCAAAGGTGCCTTATCACAGGTTGTCAGGGTGGTAGCCGGACCTCCTGTGGTGCTGTAGACAAGTGGAGCCTCATCCTGTCAGTCAGTGGCTGTGACACTGATAGCTTAACTCAGTCTTAGGACTGGGTGTTCCCTCACAAGAGTTCATGCTACATAGCCTCAACCCAAGCTAAGGGATTGGTCATTCACAGAGCTTCTCATCCAGCCAAGGGGTGGTGCCCCTTAGCTACTGGGCTAGCTGAAAAATTCATTTGCAAATCTAATTGACCTAAATTTGCTAGTAGATGAAAAAGATTAGATTTAGGTAGGAAGAGTCACAGAGGTTTAAAGACAGTAAACCCGCAGGGCCTGGTGGTGCATGCCTTTAATCCTAGCACTCAGGAGGCAGAGACAGGTGAATCTTTGTGAGTTCAAGGCCAGCTAAGACTACAAAGGGAGACCCTGTCTCCAAAAGACCCCCCCAAAAATGTAAATAAAATAAAAATTAAACTGTTAAAGTCTAGGGGTTGGAGACATGGCTCAGCAATTAAAAGTGCAAGTCACTCCTGCAGAGGAGGGTACTCAGCTTGGTGACTGCACCTATGCAGGTTGGCTGACAACTGCCTGTAACTCTAACTCCAGGGGGATCTGAGGCCTGGCCTCAACTGCACATACAGTGTCCCCACACATAATGAAAAATGAAGATAAATATTTTTTAAAAATCTAAGTAGGAGTGCACAGAGCTTACATCAGGGATTTCTCAGGACCACCTTAAGCACAGAGTACCGGGGTGCAAGAGGATTCTGAACCTTCAGAACAGAAAGGGAAGAGTGAGTTAGAATTCCAATAGAAAGTCCAAAGCTTAGACAAGTCAACACTCCATAAGCAAGGAAAAAAACAAAACAAACAAACAAACAATGAAGGCATCTGAAGGAGGCAAGCAAAGCAAGCCTTCAACACAGTAAACAGGCATTTGGGATTCGGATTGGAATACAGGCAAAGAGAAACCCACATGCCAGGGACATGAAGGGACAACATGGGAAAGGTGCAGGATAATTCCACACCAAGCTCTACCAACCCTGTAGCAGATTCCTACAGTGGGATCCCCCTGGGGATGGCCCAGGACACAGATCTTAGAGGAACAATTGTAGACATAGTCAAAGAAATCAAAGAATATAAAGAACAAGTCAGAGAACTAAGGAGAGAGAAAGAAAAACTCGAGAAGGACCTAGAGAGAGAGAATGACAAACTCCAGAAGGAAGTGGAAACACTGAAAAGATCTCATGTTGAAAAACCAAAGGAAACCAACCAGCGAAGCAAAGAGCTATAGGAAGAGATTGAGAAGCTCCAAAAGGAAGTAGAAATACTAAAGAAATCATAAGATGAAATGAAAAAGGAAATCAAACATTCATCCAATCAAGAGGAAAGGAACGGAAAAAGCCTCAGAAGTAGAATGGAGGAAGCAGAACAAAGAATATCAGACCTAGAAGATAACACAGAACAACTAAAAACTCAAGTAAAGATTATGAAAAATTTAAAAATACACAAAAGTTGAACAACCAGGAAATGTGGGACACAACCTCTGCATCATAGGAAGAGAGGAAGGAGAAGAATCCCAAGAAAATGGTATTGATCAGATCTTCAACAGAATAATAGTTGAAAATTTCCCCAAACTAAAAAAAGACAAACCAATACAAATACAAGAAGCACATAGAACTCCAAACAGACAAGATCAGAAAAGAAACTCTCCACGCCATATCATAGTTAAAATGCTAGA
>VZQC01010914.1:2378600-2434281 GCA_009823505.1 Rhizomys pruinosus
CCCCAGGCACCTAGAAAGAGAAATCAATAAAAGCATAACTGCAGAAGTAGAAACCGAAACCCAAACCGCAAATGGATAATAAGGCAAAAGGAAGCAACACAAACCTATCAGTCATAACCTTAAATATTAATGGACTAAATTCCCCAATCAAAAGACATAGACTGGGAGATTGGATTAGGAAACAGAATACATTGATATGCTGTCTACAAGAAACACATCTTACCTTCAAGGACAGGCACCTGTGGGGCTCTCGGACATGTTTAGCCATCTGGTAGCTTTCCTGGAACTCACTCTGTAGACCAGGCTGGCCTTGAACTCACAAAGATCCGCCTGCCTCTGCCTCCCAAGTGCTAGGATTAAAGGCGTGCGCCACCACACCCAGCAAGTATTCTCCCCCCCCCCATCTTGCTCTTTATATTCTACTTGTGTTCTACAATAAAGGAGACTTGATCAAAACCTGTCTTGTCTCCATTCCTTGTGTCTCTTGCCCCTTCCCCTCACTCCTTCTCTTCCAGGACCCCGTTGACTGACCCACTGGATGGGTCAGGCACCACCTTAAAGTGAAGGGATGGAAAAAAATATTCCAAGCAAATGGTATCAAAAAGAAATCAGGTGTTGCTATTTTAATATCAGACAAAATAGACTTCAAAGTAAAAGAAATCAAAAGAGACAAAGAAGGCCACTACATTTTTATCAAAGGAACAATTCACCAAGAAGATTTCACAATTATGAATATATATGCCCCAAATTCTGGGGCACCAAACTTTATAAAGACATTCTCCAGGACCACAAGTCACACACTAACCCCAGTACACTCATAGTAGGAGATTTCAATACCCCACTGAGTCCTGTGGATAGGTCAATAGGACAATGAATAAACAGAGAGACATCTGAACTGAACAATATGATACACCAAATGGACCTCATAGACCTCTTCTGAATATCCCACCCTAATACCAGAGAATACACTTTCTACTCAGCACCCCATGGAACATTCTCCAAAGTCAACCACATACTGGGACACAGAAGAATCCTCCACAAATACAAAAAGATTGAAATAATTTCATGCATTCCATCAGACCACAGTGCAATAAAGCTCAACATCAACACCAGGACAAGCCCTCCTGCCTACAAGAACACATGGAGACTAAACAACACACTCTTGAATAATGAATGGGTCAAGAAGAGATAAAGAAAGAAATAAAAGCATTCCTGGAACTGAATGACAATGACAATACAACACAACAAAACCTATGGGATACCTTAAAAGCAGTCCTAAGAGGGAAGTTTATAGCCCTGGGTGCCTACATTAGAAAAACAGAAAGAGCACAAGTGAATGATCTAACACTACAGCTAAAGCACTTGAGAGGCAACAACAGATGAACCCTAAACGCAACAGACAGGAAGAAATAACAAAAATCAGAGCAGAAATCAATGAAATAGAATCAAACAATTGCTGAGTTTCTTTTTCATATTATAATAGGATGTACATAACCTGAAATTTGCCCTTTTGACCATTTAATGGTACATTTCAGCAGTCCTGAGCACGCCACCCCTCGGTGCAGCCATCACTCCATTCATCACCCCCGCCCCCCACTGCCCCATCCACCTTTCCCTGCTAGTGACTCCAGTTGGGTCCTTTGTGTTACTGAAATCACACAGGTGAAATCACACAGTGGGTCCTTTGTGACCTGCTCAGCTCAGTCAGTATAACACTCGCTGAGCTCAACTTGCCTCAGAGAATCTGGAACTCATTTTACAGATTAAGTCCTTCACTCCCACCGCAGGGTGTGCAGTGAGGACTGGAACCTGGGTTTCTAGATTCCCTCTACAGAATACCTTCCCCCATGCTGCCTTCCTTAGATTCCAAAGGTTTCTCCTCTTCAGCACTGTGAGTAGAGCTCTTGCCAGCAACAAAGCCATGCTTGCTCACAGAGGTCCCAAGCTTGTTCTTCTCCTGCGTGCTCCTGTTAAGGGTTGCCTCAAGAGCATCCTTTTGTGAAGCAAAAAGTGCAATTCTCTAGTAAGAACAGTAATGGATATTAAGAAGCTATTCCTGGGCTGGAGAGATTGCTCAGTGGTTAAGAATGCTGACTGCTCTTGCAGAGGACCCAGGTTTGGTTCCCAGCACCAGGGTGGTGGGTAACAGCCATCCATAGCTTTAGTTCCAGGGGATCCCAAACCCTCTTCTGGACTCCTTAGGTTTTGCATGACACAGGTGTACTTACATCATGCAGGCAAAACACTCATATACATTAAATAAAAATAAATTAAAACAATAGTTTTAGTGGATGAACTCACACTGAGGGACATCTGGGTTCACAAACATGACTCCATAGGTCTTAACATATATGACAGAATGCATGAAATCTGGAGGAGCTATCAGAGAGTGCAGTTAGGGGATTAAGATGTATGAAATACACAAAAAATTCAATAAAATATATTATAAAAACAAGAAACAAACTATTATTTAAAAGAAGTCATTCCTAGCCTGGCCTGGTGGCTCACACCTTTAATCCTAGCACTTGGGAGGCAGAGGCAGGCGGATCTTTGTGAGTTCAAGGCCAGCCTGGTCTACAGAGTGAATTCCAGGACAGCGGGGCTACAGGGAGACCCTGTCTCGAAAAGACCAAAAAATAAAAAAATAGCTGTTTTACTTTCGGAAAAATTTAAACATACACAATAGTGCAGCGAGGATTTTTTAAAATTTTTATTTATTTATTTATTTATTTATTTATTTATTTATTTATTTATTTATTTATTTTGGACTTTTTGAGACAGGGTCTCCCTGTAGCCCCAGCTGTCCTGGAACTCACTCTGTAGACCAGGCTGGCCTTGAACTCACAAAGATCCTCCTGCCTCTGCCTCCCAAGTGCTAGGATTAAAGGCATGCTCCACCATGCCCAGCTTTTTATTTATTTTTATGTGTATGAATGTACTGTCTGCATGCAGGTCTGTGCACCCGTGTTGTGCAATGTCGTGTGCAATGTCGTGGAGGTCAGAAGAGGGCATCGGATTCCCCTGGAACTGGAGTTAAAGACAGCTCTCAGCCATCGTGTGGGTGCTGGGGATCGAACTCGGATCCTCTGCAAGAGCAGTCTGTGCTCTTAACTGCTAGGCCATCCCTCCAGCCCCCTCAGGGAGGATTTTAACAATGGCTCTCTAGGAACTGGAGTTCTTGCACCAAACCTTGCTGCAGTGAAGTCCTCATCAACTCCCGCCTGCAGTGTGCTGAGTACTTCCCTGGGGCATTCCAGGCGTCAGTCCCTTAGGCAGGACTCTGTTTTGTTGGCTGCCCCTGTGTGAACATTCTAGGGAGGCAGCGTTTTTCTGCAGAGGAGTGGCACTTCTAAGCCAGTGCCACCCTGCCCAGAATTCTTCACTTCCTGCTCTGGCTCACAGGATCAAGAAAGAAGTGCCTGTGCTGTATGCCGGGTGCAGGGAGGCCCCAGAGGACCCAAGATCTTCACAGCTGCATTTCCCGTGATGCTTCACACCCGCGATGGCTGACTCTCCTTTTCTTCCACCTGAGTGTCTGGGGGCGACCCTTCCTCACAACCAAAGACCGGCCCAGCTAAGAAGTGCCGTGGGTGTGTGCTGTGTCCCGAAGGAGGCCAGAGGCTGACTTCAGTTGTCATCTATGCCATTCCACCTTGTAGTTTTGGCTAGGCAGGCTGCCTGCTGTCCAATGAGCTCCTGGGATCCTCCCGACCCACCTCCAGTGCTAGGGTAATAGGTCACAGAACCCCCACACTTATCTTTCTACAGAAGTACTAGGAGTCTGAATCCAGGGCCTTGTACAGAAAGCACTTTACCCCGGAGCCATCTCCCTAGCACCCTGAACGTTCTGAATTTATTCTTTAAGCTCTGGCTTCCAGGAAGAATCAAATTTAATTCTACTTCAGTTACTCTAATCAACAAGTCTCCCTTATTTTATTGCTGTTGCTGGGGTGGAATATAAGGCCTCACACGTGAGCCATGATCCCAGCCCCTCAGCAAGAACTGTCCCCTAGGAGATGACGGGGAGAGAAGAAGAGGGAAAAAAAAGCACCGAAAACCCCAATAACTCTTTTTCTTGATTGTGAGGCTCACCGTGAGCACATATAAAGCTAAACAATGTGGTCTAACACGTCTCTATTTATAACTGGAAATAACTTGGTTCTTATTTTTTAAAGGTGGTAGCACAGCATTTCTGTGAATGTCAAAAAACAAAAATAGAGCCATTAAGAATTCCTCCCATCTGCCAGCCTGAACACTGACTGAATAGAGACATAAACAGCACAGACACTGTAGAACAGGCTCTCGGCCCTACATGGGAAACATGGGCACGGGCTCTGGCCGCTGTCATGCACTTAGTTGGATGCTGCTACTTCAAACAGTGCTCCTGTCACCTGTTCTGTAGTGTCATATGGAAATCACTCTGACTGAGTGGCAGGTCTGACCCTGGGAGGCATGAACATAAACAAGACCTTGGGAGTGAGCTTTCTAACAGCCTGTTAGAAGCCTGAGTGCAGCAGGGTGGGGGTGACTGGGAGGTCTTGGAATCTTTTTGTTCATTTTAGGGACGTCTCTTCAAAGGACAAATAAGAGGCAAGATCTGGATTATGGTTTTGTGGTTTCAAATGTCTATTTGATTGGAAAGTGCTTGAAAATGAAATGGGCTTTTTCTGCAGGGAGTGCAGTTGATCTTGAAAAGAGATCTAGAGATTCTGGAGCACAGCTCTCCACCTAGGATCCCCAAGGCCTGTAAGGAGGCAGTGGGGTGGTCAGACTGACAAATACCCCCCTCTATGGCTAGGAGTTTCCCTGGACAAGAAAAGAACAAAACGACCAGGCCGGCTTCTTCTTGTTACTATAGGCCAGCCAAGGAGAGAGTTCTGCTTCGATATTTGATTTGGCCCAAGATAAAAGTCTCCATGTCACGCACCTGCAAAGTCATTACATAGCTGAAGGTTAGATGGGAGTTGTTAGTGTCTGTGTGATTTATTTAGCATCCAGGGCTATGGCTCTTCCTCCCATATATGAATTTCCCCTTCCTTTAAAAATGTCAAACAACCAAACGACACAACACGAGCACAGCTGACGTCACTGTGGTATAGTTTCTGGACAGAAGTGGCCTTCCCTGATCCGCTAGCTCCCTGTCAAGGTTAGCCTGGTACCAGGCATTTCACAGGGATTTTGAGACATCTGTTAGGCCCATGCTTGTTTATTTCTTCCAAACTGCTGGAGGAGAAAACTGAGCTTGAAAAAGGGGATCCTGAAAGACAGGTACAATGCAAATATTCAAGACACAGGGTCAGGCCATTCCTAGAGTTTCCTGAGCAGAGGTGGCACAGCTGTCCCTCCTGTCTCCCTGTTCATGAGGTTCAGTTGCAGTTTTTCCTGCTGGCTCTGAGGTCCCCTGAAGCTGCCCGATGCCTGCCCACTGGCATAGTGGTCACAGGTAGCATTCCTTGCAGGGTTCTCTGCCCACGGTGGAAGTGCTGTCTCCCCTCCTCCTGGCTCCTGGCACTTCCAGGGCCCAACATACTGAGTAATGGCCTGCGCTCCCAAAGACCCTCAGACTCTTCTGGGTTTGCCCTTTTGTAGAGAGCCTTACCCTGCAGCTGACATAAGGGCAGGAGTGGCAACAGACGGACAATCAGAGAGGGGCAGACACCAACCCCGGGTGGCCTTGAGCTTGCTGTAATCTTCCTGCCTCTGCCTCCTGGGTTCTGGGAATGCAGGGTTGGGCCACCGCCCATTTAGAATTTTTTTTTCCCCACATTTTGGCTTTGATCAAAGTTCCAACTTTTCCTTAATTTAGATCATGATATACTTACTTCAAGGAGGCCCTAAGACTCTCCATGGTCTGAATCTTGCCTTCTTTGATAGCCCCATCTCTTACCGCCCCTTCACTCTTTTTCCTCACTCCCAGATTCACCATGACGTCACTTTCTCTTAAGGAGCTCCCCCATTCCCAGCGTCTGTGATGACTATCCCCAGGACAGCCTGTGGTAACATCAAAGGATGTGCTACAACATGCAATATCTCTAAATTTCATCCCCGCACCACACTGTGCTCTTTGAGATCAGGGTTTCTAACTTGCTATGTGTCACGTTATCACAAGTACACAAGAGGTTGAATGTCAGTTGTTGAATTTATATGCCTTGGGTCTTCTTACACAGACAGGTTCTTCCCTGTCCAGGAGCTGGTGTCCAGTGCACGCAGGCTCCTGAGAGACTGACCCACAGCTCTGCCAGCCTGAGTCTTAGGGACTCCTGTGCAGTGTCTTCTACGGATGGGCAAAGCCAAGGTGTCTTTTCCTGCTGTCACACACCTCCCCTCTTTAGACACTTGGTAAATGAGTTTGCTCCCCACATACCAGGCAATTCTGATGGCACACTACCCAGCAGACACCAGTTGGTGGTTCTCAGTGTGGACACTGTCAACCTAGTGATAGTGCAGGTGCAGGCTCACGGGTATGATCCTTTCAGACATCAGGTTATGGAACCTGTGCTTCTGATGGAGTGGGTGCAGTGGCAAGGGCTCAAGCTGACTCTTGACTCCTTACCTGGTTCTTATAGGTGGCTCATGGGGAACTAAGAGCAGAATGAGAACTTGGCACTTCCGCCTGTTTTTACCTGTCTACTTTGTTCTGTTCCTCTTCTTCAGTCCCTATGTTTCCAGGAATAACAAGTCCAGTGGAAAAAAAACATGTTGCAACTGGAGTGGAATCTACCCACCAAGGCAGCCACTACTTTCTTATTTCTACGAGGCCAGCCTGACCAATCCTGAGATAATGATCAACCAGACGACAGTCTGACTGGGGCTGATGAGCTCTGCTACTTGCCTTTGTGACCCTGCTTCTGTCTCTTTCCTTTTTTTTTTTCAGACAGGTCTCCCTGGAGCCCCAGCTGGCCTGGAAGTCACTCTGTAGACCACGCCAGCCTTGAACCCACAGAGATCTGCCTGCCTCTGCCTACTGAGTGCTGGAATTAAAGGTGTACCTCCTCTGTGTCATCACTGTGTAGACCAGGCTGGCCTCTGTCTCACAGAGATCTGCCTGCCTCTGCCTACTGAGTGCTGGAATTAAAGGTGTGCCTCCTCTGTGTCATCACTGTGTAGACCAGGCTGGCCTCTGTCTCACAGAGATCTGCCTGCCTCTGCCTCCTCCTCGTCATCACTGTGTAGACCAGGCTGGCCTCTGTCTCACAGAGATCCGCCTGCCTCTGCGTCATCATGTCTGACAAGTTTTTTTTTTTCTAATTAAATTAGTTTTAATTGATGACTTTGTGGCATTCAACATTTTTTTCCATTTCATTTCAGGCTTATTTCCCGTTCCCTCCCCCCACGCAGCCCGCATCCCAGATCATCATTCTTCCATAATGTCTGCGAGTCAATTGCGCTCAGTTTTTTGTTGTATTTCATTTGGGATTAGCTATAAGTGATAATCCATGAGTACAAGCATCCTTCATGCAAAACCTATCTGCAGGCTGTTGTGCCCAAACACCTACAGCCCCACCATCCAGTGGGGGGTGACAGGTTGTTTGTTCAATCAAGTTGATCAAATGAGTGTCCAGACTACATTGCTGTAGTTTCACCATTCACCCCAATCGCAGCCCTTACATTCTACCACGCCCCCTCTTCCGCAGGTTGTTCCCTAGGCTTAGAAAAGGGGCACAGGTGGATGAGAGGTAAAACAGTCCACTCTCTCTGGAGCTGTTGACTTGGACTCTGGTCAATTCTGGCTGTTTCCTTTCATGGGCTGACAGTTTGTCCAGGAATAACCTTTCGATCCTGGCCTGGCGCGTTATGGCGTCTCCCCTGCGACCCTGACAAGTTTTTTTTAATGATTTATTTTATTTTTAATTATGTGGACCCGAGTGGGAGGCAGAGGTCCATGTTTGGTGTTTTCCTCAGTCGTTCTCCACCTTGTTTTTTGAGACAGGGTCTCACTGAACCTGAAGCCCACAGAATGGCTGGGATAGTTAGCCAAAGGCATGGCACTTCTTCCAGTAGAGGGAATTCTGTGACTGCTGGGAAAGTCATGATTGATCATGACTTACATACTGTGATTGGTGTTACACACCAAGCCATGATTGGCCAAATGGTTGTGACTGGGCTATATACACAGGCTGCTTAAGCTTACCCAGTGAACTGCCTGGGAGACACGTTCTGTGCTACTTATCCCAGTGTTGTGAAGCAATCTCCTTCATGTTCAAATACTTCATCCTGGAAGGGGCTCCTGAAGGCTCAGGAAGATCTAAGTTAAAACATTCTCTCTAGGAAGGACGGGGAAAGGGCATGAAACTCAAAGTCAGGGAGTAAACCTGCTTCCCATGTGGAGAAGCTGAAACTCACACACTTCAGGATACAAAAGCAGGAAGCCATTGCTTGGGAGAGGAGAGGAGTCTGAGCTGCCAGAAGAGATTCTCCAGCCTGCCAAGCTACTTGCACATCATGCAAGAGCTCCAGGATTTCAGCTTACATGAGCTCTCACCCACGGTGGGGTGGGCTTTTCCATGAGTCATCTCTGATCCTGTAAGTTACCCCTCAATTATACTAGTATTCCTAGTAAACTCAGTGGTTCCCCAAGCTGGGCTTTGGTGTAATTGTTCCCTATGTGGGGCGACTAGGTCTCCGGCAACCCCCGATGTTGCAGTATGGAGTCAATTAGAGACTAATACTGGGTGCTCTTTCCTTGCTTATTTTTAAAAATGCGGACCATGTTGTAAACACAAAGTAGCAACAGAACATGGGTGAGAAGATGAAGGTGGTGGCGGCAGCGGGATGCTGAGAAGCACCTGCCCTTGTGTAACGGCTTCACCCCAAATTGTGGCAGCACTCTGATCTCCTGGGTCATAACCACCACCCCATGGCTTAAGAGTGGAAGATCCACCAGGGAAATCAGACACTGCACAGTGTTGTGGGAGCCAACATCACTTGGCACTGCCCCTGTGCTGAATACTGAACATCAGACAAGGTCTGGCAGCCTCAGAGGCAGTCACAGTGGCTGGCACCTGGTTTCCAATACCCAACATTGTGCTTATGAACAATCTGCTCATACTAGAACCTAGTTCTGGAGCTCTGGGCCCTGACTTCACAGTACAAAGAGCCCACTTTGAAGACAGACAGGTAAGGCCTTGGAGAGACCACTTGACCACTAAAGAGGTGGCTAGCTGTCTGTAGAAGCCTGGGACTCACCTGGCAGGGCGATGTAGCACTGTAACTTGTGACCACCTGCTGATCTTACCCAGAGACCCCATCTGCTTATAGAGATCCTGCCCCATAGTAGAAGGAGATGGCTGGGCCTCAATGATCCTAGCTACATCCAGTGCCCAGTTCATTTATGACCTCTAGGTGCCCACCTCCCAAATGCTGTCCCAATAAAGGGAAGTTCCCTGAGTCCTCTGTCCTGACTGCAGCCACTGACAACTGAAGGAGAAGCTAAAAGTTTGAGAGTGGCCAGGACAAAACAGAGATGATAGCAGCTGTAAAGAAACAGACAGAAGAACCTGCAGGCTCGGGCTGCCAGAAAAGTCTAGAGAGCCGATAGCCTTCAGGGCCAAGGGTCTCAGACTGAGAGAAGTTAGTGCTGGCCACTGCCCAGGGCCAAGCGTTCTGAGACCCAAGGCCTGCACAGGAACTGCAATGGTGACAGGGCCTCATGCTGTCATGTGACTGCTGCTTCCATCTGTTTCCATTGGCGGAAACCAAAGCTTCTAGACTCCAGCATTTGAAGAACTTCCTGTTGACCTGTGATTTCCTTCCAGGTGGAGCAAAAGAGACCCCTCTAACTAGTTAGTGACAATAACAATTTCCTCAGTTGGTGTGTCTAAAGAATATTACATATTTTATGTGGCATTACTGTTTGATGCCACATTACTGCGATGCCTGGATGAAGACAGCGTAACTCCTAGCATCCATTCTGAGAGGATATCTGAACTACTTGGAGCATCTGTTCCTTTAGACTTCTCTCTGAAAGAAGCTGTAAAACAAGGGCTTGCTCTTTATTCATCAGAACTACAAATCCAGCATGAAATGGAGAGGTGAAATGGAGAGGTGAAATGGAGAGGAGCTGTCTTAGCAGAGGAGTTTGTCCTTTGTGACCCCCTTTTTTTGGTCTTTTTTGAGACAGGTCTCCTTGTAACCCCAACTGTCCTGGAACTCACTATATAGACAAAGCTGGCCTTGAACTCACAGAGATCTGCCTGCCTCTGCCTCCCCGCTGCTCTGACCCCTATTATATATATATATATATAATTTTTGGTCTTTTTGAGACAGGGTCTCCCTGTAGCCCCAGCTGGCCTGGAACTCACTCTGTAGACCAGATTGGCTTTGAACTCACAAACATCCACCTGCCTCTGCCTCCCAAGTGCTAGGATTAAAGGCGTGTGCCACCACGCCCGGCTCTGACCCCCCCCCCTTTTTTTTTGTCTTTTCAAGACAAGACAGAGTCTCCTGTCACACCAGCTGGCACTCGTAATCTCTCTGTAGCCAGGCTGTCCCTTGAACTCCACACAAAAAGACTTCGCCTGCTTGCCTTACGAGTGCTAGGAATGAAAGGCTGTGTGCCATTCAAGGCCCGGCTCATACCCCTCATTTTTTTAAAAATTTTCTTTTAGGAGATCTCCTGTAGACCAGCTGAAAGTGCAGGTACCACCCCCCCCAACTGGCTATTAAGATGGATCTGAAGGAGCAAGCACAAGCAAGCTTCAACACCGTTCGAAGACGGCATTGAGGATCACCATTGGCTACAGCAAGGAGGAAGCCCATACGCCAGGACATCGAAGAAGAGACTGCAACAATACGGAAACGGGGCAGTCGAATTCATCCCGCACTCAAGCTCTACCAACCATGGAAGATTCCTCCGTGGGATTCCCCTGGAGATGGCCCACAGGCCACACGATATTAGACCCACATGGGCAATACTTTAAAGGAACTACAGATTATAAATGAGCAAATCAAAGAACTAAGAAAAGACGAATGAAGAACTTCAAGAAGGCCCTAGAGGGAGCGAATGGGAAACCCACTCTGGAAGAAGTAGTGAAAACCTCAGAAAAGATCCCATGCTGAAAAAAGCTGAATTGTAAGGTAGGGGGCTGGGAGATGTGGCGCTTGTTGGTTAAGAGCGGCTGACCCGTCCTCTTCTCCGAGGACCAGGTTTTCTATCTCCCTCAGCACCCACATGGCGGGCTTGAGACCGTCTGAAACTCCAATTGCCCCAGGAGAAACTCCCGTTCCAGGGAATCAGACACCCCTTCTGACTCTGCGGCATTGCCGACATGGTGTTGCACACACCTACATTCCCTACGCCACTCACCACACCGAAATCAATAAAATAATCAACATTTAAGAAAAAAGGAAACGCTCAGGCACCAACCCGTGCGCAAGTAGCTACAGGACGCGATTTGGCAGCTCCAACAAGCACGTAGGCACTCACCAAGAACGTCGAAGAGGGACCTGAAAAAGGAAATCCAAACACTCATCCATCAAGAGGAAAGAATGGACAAAAGCCTCAGCAAGCAGCCATGGCGAAGCACGAACAACTACTCTCAGACCTGGCAGATACCACAGAACAACTAATCAACCTCAGGAAACGCTTATGAAAAATTCTAAAAAATACCAAACGGGGGAACCAGACCAGGAACTGTGGGCACACTGATCTCAAACCTCCGCATCATAGAATAGAGGAAGGAGAAGAACTCCATAGGATGGTATTGATCAATCTTCAACAAACTAATAGATGAAAAATTCTGTGGGCTGGAGAGATGCCTAGCTGTTAAGAGCGCCGACTGCTTTTGCTCTTGCAGAGGACCCACGGTTCGATCCCAGCACCCCACATGGCGGCCGAGAAACCGTGTGGAATCTCCAATTCCAGGAGAACGTCAGCTCCAGGGGAATCCGAAAACCCCTTCTGACCTCTGCGGCAATACACAACACGGGTGCACAAAAAAAAAAAAAAAAAAAAAAAAAAAAAAAAAAATAAATGAATTAAAATAAAATAACATAAAGAAAAAAGCAAAAACTCCCCAAACTAAAAAAAGACCACACCACATTACAAATAAATCGAATGCACATAGAACTCCCAAAACAGACAAGATCAGAAAAGAAAATTCCCACCATCCACATCTAGTTAAAATGCTTCAGACACCCAAACAAAAAAACTTTAAAAAAAAAAAAAAAAAAAAAAAAAAGTGACCTATAAGGGGAAAACCTATCAGAATAAAACTAGACTTCACAACGACCCAAACTTATGAAAGTCAGAAGAATTTGGAGTCCAAAGCATCCCAGTGTAACAAGGACAAAGATCACCAGCAAAAAACCAGCGTTACTTTACCCAAAAAATCTATATCGTTGAGGAGAGAGAAAAATCTTCCATGACATAACAAGTTGTAAAGAATCGTCGGGGGCTGGAGAGGATGCAGCCTGTGTTAGGAGCGCCGACGCTTGCAGACGGACCCGGGTTCGCTCCCAGCACCACATGGCAGCCGAGAGCCGTCTGAAACTCCATTCCAGGAGAACTCCAGTCACCAGGGGGACACGGCCACCCTTTCTAACCTCCGTGCATGCATGATCACGGGTGCAACAAACCGTCATTCAGACATTCTTCCATACCACATTACAGAAATAAACAAAATAAAATAATAAAAAAGCATCCATGTCCGGAAAACTAACCTCAGAGAATACTGAAGCATATTCCAAAGGTATCAAGAAGAAAGGAGCAACCACATCCAGGCACCTAAGAATAAAAGCTAGAAAGTAAAATAAAACAAAAAAAAAAAAAAAAAAAAAAAAAAAAAAAAAAAAAAAAAAAAAAAAAAAAAAAAAAAAACCTATCAGTCATAACCTTAAATTATTTAATGGATCTAATCTCCACTCAAAAAGAACATTTATGGACTGGGAGCTGGATTAGGAAAAACAGAATCCATCGATATTACTGTCTACAACGAAACACATCTTGCCTCAAGGGACCGGACCACCTTTACAAGTGAAGGACGGAAAATAAACATATCAATTAAGTGAAGTAACACAATCACAGAAAACAAATGACGAATGGTATCCTTCATCTGTGGATTGCTAGCATCAATAACCACAGTTGTTAATATTTGTCTTGTGGAGAGGGATGCATATTAAAAGAACAACCACAAGACTGCATCGAAAAACTGAACTGAAATGGTTGAACCCAGGATAGGGTGGGAGGGCGGGAGAGGGACACGGGTCTATAACCTATTAATGTATATTTAATTCAAAATACATGACCCATTTTACTTTAAATGTACTATAAACAATAACTTGAGGATTAAATAACAAAAATATACAAAGTGTTCTCTACTAAATTTTTGTGTTATGACAGTATCATCTGTACATCTCTTTTACTGTAGGATGAAGTTAACTTAAGGAATTAAGTTTTGCTTCCCAAATTACCAAATACCAGTCACCCAAAAAGAGCAAGTGGACAAATTTAATGAAATTTACCCTGATTCTCTGCCTCTATAGGTATGTTACTAAACACTGCTTTTTGAGGACTCTGGGTCAAAAAATTAAAATAAAATAAAAAACGGGGGAGACAGTTACATACTTAAACCTTTGTCACAAACTTCATTTATACTTAAGACTAACCATGGGCAAATAAGAGCTGTATGTCCCACAGGTCAAAACGTCACCCCACTCCAAGACGAGGGAAAGAAATGAGAACAGCCTTCCATCTGTAGTAGGTTGTGTCAAGAATACCAGCAGAGAGAAGTTCACCCCATCTTAACACTAAAGAGCAAGAAAAGCCTCACGCTGCTACGTGCATCAAAACAAAATCTCTGAGGACATCGGTGTAACAACTGTTAATGTCGGTCCTAAGAAACTTTCACCTTCTAGGTGAGGCACCATTACATATGAGAGCATCCCTTACCCTTTTTATTAACAAAGAAAATACACGTGTGGTCAGTGAAAAGTCATCCACTAACTAGTAAATTAGAGCTGACTGTAATAGAGAGTAATCTTCTTATAACGAATGGTAAAACTGCTTTCTTTAATTGCACAATACGACTATAGGAACCTGTAAAACGGATTCTTCTATCAGAAACCAAATATCATTGCTAAAGTCTTCTTAAGTGGTGCACTATAAGCAAAATATTAAACAGGAGAGCACTGATAGCCAGCGCCATTGCCATTATTCATGCCAAGGCAGATGTTGGGCCAGGGACCCAAGCCCCCCAAAAGTGTAACAGTCTATTGCCTGTAACTGGGGATATTGCAAGAAGGGTAGGTGGATTAAGGCCCACCCTGACTGTCAATGGACCTGATGTAAGCATGGGAAGATTGAAAATCAAGACTGCACTTACAAGTATACACGTGGTCTCTGGAATACCAAAGTGTTACCAAAGGCCACCCAAAAACAATAAAGCAAAAAGTACGGTCTCCCTGAGTCAAGCAAGGGACTCCCCTTCCCAACCTCAGCTACACCCTCACTGCTGGAGGATTACTGTGCAGCAGTTGCAGCCATAGTCTGTATATCCCAAAATTTTT
This sequence comes from Rhizomys pruinosus, assembly GCA_009823505.1. Lineage (NCBI taxonomy): Eukaryota > Metazoa > Chordata > Mammalia > Rodentia > Spalacidae > Rhizomys > Rhizomys pruinosus. The sequence continues at coordinate 2,393,106 of VZQC01010914.1, forward strand.
TGACTATTGCTCCGCCTTGAGGAATAACTCATGGATGTTGCCACACTAGTTATAACCCTTCTAGTGATTAGGAGATGTATATGCACACAGCAAGGACTTGTCATCTTAGGAACAAAAAACTAATTACCCAGGGATTAACAACCATCCAATATCTGTGTCTATACCAATAACCTACCATAGTATACTAGCAATTTTTAAATTGAACTACTATGATTATAATTCGTTGGCTTCATTAGTAGGACTGAACAAGGTTATCCTGGACAAATGGTAGCCATGAAAGGAGAATAGCCCGAACTGATTCAGAGTTCCAAAACGACATCTCCCAAAGTAGACTGTTGTGCTGTTTCGTCCCCGTTGCCCCGTTTCTAAGCGCTAAGGAAACACATCTTTGCGGAGAGGTGGGAGTGGTAGAAGAAGAGGGCTCAGTATTGGAGTGATCATGAGTAAACCTACACAATATAGTCTGGGACACTTATTTGATCAACTTGATTGTACAACTTCAGGCCCCTCTAGCCGTTGGATGGGGGAGCCTTTGGGCTTGTGTGGCATGGGGCACGAACTGCATTGCAACTGGGTTTATTCATATGATGGATGTCTTGTACTGAAAAATAAAAAGGGGAGCTCTAGATATAGAAAGTCCCTTAAAGATAGTTATCCATTGCCAGGCCTGAAGACAAGGCCAAGAGTTGGCAGGAAGATAGTCATTAATAATCCACTCTGTAAGCATTGCAGCTTAAAAAAGGTTAACTTAAAAATAAAAATATATTATTCGTAGAGGTATTTCAGAGAGAATTTTTACACAAATACAAAACAAACCATATAAACTTAATGTGACTTGATTTCTCTGAGTCATATCCAGTCATATAGCTTTAAAGAGCAAAGTGTTTATTAAGTAAAAATTTATTTAGCCAGGTACTCAACTCTGCCCCAATGTTTAATCACACATAGTATAGGATTTTTAAGGTCCTAGGAAACTTGTTTATATTAGTTAAATTTGGGTGTAGGTTTTGGTGAAAAAATGGGTAATACCTTGGATACTAACTGTGAATATAAAATGCTTACTTTTTTAATTTTACTAGAACTTCAAGTAACTTTGGGGTTAAGGTACACGAAATTGTCTCTATATTTTTCTGAATTATACAACATCACCGTGTAACACTTTTTACTTGTAGGACAATTTTAAAGGAACTAAGCTTAAGATGTACTCCCCATAAGTAGAAGTCATAGTCATGTTCATATAGCTTTACAGAGCAAAGTGTATATTGGTAAAATTTATTTAGCAGGTACTCAACTCTGCCCAAGCTTTATCACACAAGTATATGGATACTTTTCAAGGCCTAGTGAACATGTTTAGATTAGTTTAATTTAGTGTAGGTTTTGGTGGAAAATGGTCAATAATTTGAAACTAATTGGGAATTAAAATTGTTAATTTTTTATTTATAATTTGTATTGGTGTAAGTTGACACAAATGGTCTCTATATTTTTCTAAATTATACAACATAACAGTGTAACACTTTCTTTTAACTTGTACGACAATTTAAAGGAACTAAGATTAAATTTCCTTCCCAAATTAGCGTTACAGTTCGCTGCGTAGAAAACATTGTGTTACATTTAATGACCAGCTTATGCCGGCTCCTGTTTATGGGTATGGGTGTAATATACAATTAGGCATCTTATGGTCAAAACAAAAACCTAAAAAAACTAAAACAAAACCAAAAGCAGGGAGGTGGGGGGGGGGGTAGGTTTATTCCTTTTGGGATCAAATGGAAAATCTGGTGTTCCAATGGCCTATCAAAAATTTCAATTTTTGACATTCTGAATTGACTAACATATGGGAGGAGAACTTATCTTCCCACAGGTAAACATCACCAATCTAAATGCTTGAAAAACATACACCACTTATGCTGTCATGGATGCGACTGGGAATGCCAGCGCAGAGGCTGTAACCAGTCTGGAACATTAAACACAAGAGGAACTTCAGCACTGCCTGAGTCAACAGAACATGAGCTCTTCTTGAATAACTATTGTGGGTAAATGTTTATAATGGCGCCTAATGAAGTTTAACTTCCAGATACTGTGAGAAACATTCCATACCTCTCCCCTTTATAGGAAAAAGAAAAACATGATGGTAAGAAGTCTTCCCTAAATGACAATAGAGGCCTAACTGTTACATGGTAGTTCTTAAAAACAGGTATTACTACCCTTTTTAATTGACTGATAGGCTTAGAACTGTGACAGGTAATCTATTATTGAGCCAAAATCAATGTAAAGTGTTATTAAGCTGTCTAATTAAGCAACCATATATTAACTTACAGGAAACTCTGACCATCAACAATGATTTTTCTGCCTAGGAGAGTTGGCTAGGGGATTCAACCCCCACCCCCAAATTACAAAGGTCTTTTGCTATAGGGATATCTGCAACGGAGGAAGAAAACAGTAAGTCCCTGTGTCAAAGACTGGGGGGGGTGTTGGAGACTGAAAACACTGTTATTGGACGTTCACTGTAGCAGCACAACGGCCTCTGAATGCCGGAGCGTTATCACTAGACCACTAAAGCAACTCGGCAACATATTGGTCTCTTGATCAAGCAAAACTCCTCCGTCACATCATCAAGCTACACCTTCAACGCTGGAGATGCTAGTGCACAGTGAGCAGCCATGTTCTTTCATCATTCCCAAATCTCAATTGGACTACTAGCTCCCCCTTGGAGGATAACTCACAGTGGATGCCACAAGCTTATACCCCTCTAGTGTTAGGAGAGTTATAAGCCACAATAAACACTGTCACACCTCTATAAGAGAAACCCCAGTTGCAGTTAGACATTACCATCCACGCATCTGTGTTATGCTCCCCAGCTTAGCTTGACTCATAATTATACTGTACTTAATGCTGCATCCGTGTCCATATTGCTTGTGCTTGGTAGTATGACTAAAAAGGGTTACACTGGATAAAGGCTGTCAACCGAATTTAAGTGGAAACAACTGAACAGATACTAGGAGTCCAAAATGGAAACTCACAAAGAAAGTAGTACTGTTTTTTCTCATTACTTGTTGCCCATTTCCTCAACGCCAGGGAACAAACTTGCAGTAACGAGGATGGCTAAATGGTAGAAAAAGTGGCTGCAGAGATGATAGGGGTGAATCAGAGACTACGAGAATTGATAGTCGTGGATCCTATTGAGCAACAGTCGTGCATACTAAGTTCTCCAACTGGCTATGGGAAACTGGTGTGCTTCAAAGTTGGACATGATACTGCACAATAGATGCACCAATTACTTAATGTTTTTATCCACGCAAAACTGTCCAGTAACATTCAAGTTATCTGAAACAAGCTGTGTGTATTATATTGCAGAATCCACGTAAAAATAAACTATATATTATATATTATATCCATATATATATACTTTATATAATTATACGTATATATAAAAGAAACACATCTTCCCTCTCAAGCGACAGCCACACCTTAAGGTGAAAGGGATGGAATAAAATATTCTAAGCAAAATGGTACCAAACAAGAAAGAGCGTTGATATTTTTATTTATTATTTATTGTTCTTGAGTTGATCACTGTTTGCATGTAGGTTGGTGACTCCATGTCGTGCAATGCCTCAGAGGTCAGAAGGAGGGCATTCAGATTTCCATGTGAACTGTAGTTCTCCTGATTGGAGTTTACAGACAGTTCTCTACGCCACCATGTGGGTGTGGGGATCGACACCTGCGGTCCTCTTTGCAAGAGCAGTCGGTGCTCTTAAACCGCTAGAGCTATCTCTCCGCCCAGGTGTTTTCTCTTTTAATATCCAGCAAAAATAGAACTTCATGTTAACAGAAATCATGGAAGAGACAGAGAAGGCCCTTTACATTTTATAGAGAGGAACAATTCACCAAGAGATTTCAGGAATTATGACTATATATGCACCAAACTCGGGTGCACCAAACTTTATGAACGCACAACTTCCGGACCACAAAGGTCACACCACTACCACCATGTACATCATAGTAGGGGACTTCCAGCACCCTTGCTGGTCTCTGGATAGGTCAACTGATCAAAGAATAAACAGAGAGAAACATCTGAACTAAAAGATATTGATATGGACAAGATAGGTTAAATCCTAGTCGTATAAGCATAGCCAGTGATACTTTTAGTTTCGACTAGTCTCTTCAGGATCAAGAGAGATTTTATACTTTACTCACTACAGCACACCAATAACAGGTTTCTTTGTTGTTTCCTGATAGTCGTTTCAGGGCTCTTGCACTTGACTTAAATTATGTCTATCTCCCCTGCCTTTTTTCTTCGGATTACCGTTTCTGCCCCGATCAAATAGGCCATTAAATGCTAGGACAACGTCTAATCACGTAAGGAATAGAAAAGAGAAAATGCCCAATATGTCTCGTCTTTTACGCTCGGTGGGAACAGGAAAATACCTAAACCATACAAACAAATATATTTCAGATTGATGTGTTCCTCTGGCCAAACACACAGTTGTCTCCTGATTTTCTCACGATGCAACGAAAGCATCATTAGGAGGCAGGTGTGAGTATTTTGTAATGGGTAGGCATTTTCTAGGATGGCCTTTTGGGACTCTCGTCCTGTCTATATGACAATCAGCAGAACCTGTAGAGAGACTTTACTCTCGCGATGTCCTTTCTGAGGTATGGTGATGGGAGATTGTGCTCATTGGTTTCCTTCTTCCCCCCCTTCTTTCCTTTTCTTCCATGCTTTCGGGTTTTCGATCTTCTCCTTCTCCTTCCCTCCCTGCCTTCTTTTTTTTCTTCCTTTTCCTCTTCCCTCTCGTCTGTCCCTTCTGTAGCCTTACCGTGCCTTTGCGGGGTCCGATCACAGCAGCCGGACAGTCAGCTTTCGACTCCTCGTTCCGCCTCCCCTTTCGCTTTTCCTCCTCCTTCCTCCACTCTTCCTTCCCCCCGGCCCTTCCTCTTCCTCCCTCCCTTTGTTTCTTGCTTTTTTTCCTCTTTGCCCTTTCTTCTTTCTTCTTTCCTCCTTTTTTTTTTCTTTTTTCTCCTCCCTATTCTCCCCCCCTCCCCCCTCTCTCTTTCTCCTCCACTCTTTTTCTTCCTTTCTTTCTTCTCTTTTTTTTCTTCTCGTCTTTTCCCCCCTTCCCCCCCCCCTTCTCTCCCGTTTTTTTTTTCCTTCCTTCATTAGTTTCCCTTCTCCCTCTTTCGCTCTTTCTTTTCTCCTTCCCTCCCTTTCTTTTTTCCTTTTCCCTCTTTTCTCCCCCTTTCCCCCCTCCTTTCTTTCCCTTTCTTTTTGCTTTTCTCCGACCTTCTCTCTCCCTTTTTTCTCCCTTTTTTTTTTTTTTTTTTTTTTAATTTTTTTTCCTCCTCTTCTTCCTCCCCTGTTTTTTCTCTCTTTTTCTTCTTTTTCTTTCTCTGTTTCTTTTTCTTTTCTTTTTTTTTTTTTCTCCCTTTTGTCTTTCTCTTCCTCCTCCCTTTTTTCTTTTTGCCACCCCGATCCCCCTTCTCGATGCTTTTTTCCGCCCTCCCTCTACGTTCATTCGCCTTTTTTTCTTTCCTACACTCCTTTTTTTTTCCGTTTTTTTTTTCTCTTTTTTCCCCCCTCTCTTCTCTGGGCAACTCCTTCTCCCAAATGACCACTCCCTTGGACACAGAAGGAAACCCTGCCACAAATACAATAAAATTGAAATATCTGTCATGCATTCTATCAGACTGCGGTGCAATAAAAGCGCAACATCAACACCAGAATAAAACCCTACTGCCTGCCAAGAAACACATGGAGACTATAACACACACACATTAAAATATGAATCGAGGTCAACGGCAGATGAAAAGAATAAAAAAGCCTCATGGACTGATGACTAATGACAATAAGTCTAACCACAGACAAACCCCTTCTATGGGATACCTTTACAAAGTCAGTCCTAAGCGGGAAGTTTATAGCCCGGTTGCCCTACATTAGAAAAACAGAACGAGCACAAGTGAATGATCTAACACTACAGCCTAAAGCACTTGAGAGGCAAAAAAAGATGAACCCTAAACGAAACATACAGGAAGAAATAAAAAAAAAAAAAAAAAAAAAAAAAAAAAAAAAAAAAAAAAAAAAAAAAAAAAAAAAAAAAAAAAAAAAAAAAAAAAAAAAAAAAAAAAAAAAAAAACAAAGTAGACAGACCTCTAGCCCAGTTAGCCAAACGAAAGAAGGAAGGACTCCACCCAATCCAATCCATGATGAAAAGGAAATTATCAAACAGACAAGGAAAGATCCAAAAACTCATCTGGGAAACTTCAACAATACACCTATTCATACTACTACGTATGTACACTAGAAGAAATGGATGAATATTGAAATCCTCAACACCAAGTCAGAACCAAGAAGAGCTAACAAGCTTAAACAGACCCACTCCTCTATGAAGAAGTGATCAGATGTATAAAGAAACATCCCAACTAAAAAAAAGCCCGGGCCTCCGGTTTCCGCATCATCATAAAAAACATTCTACTACAGCCTACACCATTTCTTACTGAAATGTTAGAAAGGTACATCCGGTAGAGTGCTCCCCATTCCGTTATGATAGGCTCAGATCACTTTTCACACCGGGCAAAGATCCAACTAAAAGGAGAATTATAGCCCTATCTCCCTAATGAACACAGTCGCCAAACTTCTAAACAGATACTGGCAAATTGCCTAGAGGACCCTATCAGAAGATCATCATCCTGCCCAAGTTGGATTCATACCAGAGATGCAGGGATAGTTCAACATATGAAAATCAATAAAATCATCAAACACATAAACGGAATGAAAGACAAAAACCACACCATCATCTCAATTGATGCTGAAAAAGCCTTTGACAAAATCCAGCATCCCTTCATGCTTAAAGTCCTAGAAGGAATTGAATTGGAGGGATCATTCCTCAATGTAATCAAAGCCATATACAGGAAATCCACAGCCAAGGCATGGGGGCACAGGCCTTTAATCCCAGCACTTGGGAGGCAGAGGCAGGAGGGTCTCTGTGAGTTCGAGGCCAGCCTGGTCTACATAACAAGTGCCAGGACAGCCAGTGCTACAATAGTGAGACCTCATCTCAAACAAAACAAAGCAAAACAAATCTTCAAAAAAGCACTTTTGTGATAATCAGGATGTTGCCACTTTGAATGGCTGCTTCATCATCTCTCAAGAAGCTATACTTCTGTTTATTAGTCCCCCATTATTGTATATTTGTGCAGCTTCTGTTTTAGCCACCATGAAAACTGCTATTTCTTCCTCTTCCGCCTGAAGATGGAATTCCACGACCTCACACACCTGGGTTGGTGCTCCAGCACTGAGCTCCGGCCCCAGCACTCCTGTCTTGTTAACAGCTGAGGGTATGTCACCTCGAGTGACTAAGATGTCATCCTTGGCTTATCCCCACTTAAACGTGCTCTCCCTTTCTCCACGGCCCTTAACTCTGTTCCTTGCCATAGCTTCTCCCAGAATTTCAGGATCAAGTGATTCCTGGTCAGTAAGCCTGTGTAGTTATTTTCTTCGGAAACACTTCCTCCTGAAGGGAGGTGAGGAAGACTCATGAAACAGAAGACAAGTACAAGATCACACAGGAAACCTACAAGATTCCTAAAGGCTCTCTCCAAGCTCATGTAAGCAGTAAGGAATTTCGGGAGAGAAGACTGTCTGGTGGCTTCAGGCACACTGTACAGGAACTCCAGATGCAGCTTTCCTGAAGTCCTCACCAGTGCTTCGGGGAGTAACCCGAGTGAACTCGTTGGTGCACCAGACTGGGTTTGGTTCCTAGTTTCTTTGCTGTCTTCTGTCCCTTATCTGGGGCAAACAAACATTGATTCATATCTTTCCAGGAAAAGTCATGCAGCTTCAACAGAAAGATCTCCTTATTCCCCATGGGGTTCTGGTGACAGCCGGAGATAAAGTCAGGTTCAGCTCACTGGGGGAGGAGTTGCACCTGAGAAGCACAGATCTGTGCTCTGGTCAGGTCATCTTACCAGGTCAAGCTGGGAATGTCGGCATCATCTGGACAGTTTCGGGTAGTTGGACATGTTTTATTAAGAATATAATTTTCAGCCGGGCTTGGTGGCGCAAGCCTTTAATCCTAGCACTTGGGAGGCAGAGGCAGGCGGACCTTTGTGAGTTCAAGGCCAGCCTGGTCTACAGAGTAAGTTCCAGGACAGCTGGAGCTATAGGGAGATCCTATCTTGAAAAGACCAAAAAAAAAAAAAAAAAAAAAAAACAAAAAAAAATAAAAGAACAAACAATAGAAAAAAAAGAAATTATAATTTCTCTTCGTGCTGTGCACTGGAAGGTTTCAGTAATAAGAATGTGAAAGCTTTTGTTTGGGGTGGAATGAAGCAGGGGTGAGGATGGGAGGGAGGAGGGATGCCCAGTTAGTCTCCTTTTCAGAGTGAAAGCACCTTAAACGATGGCTTACTTGACTCAGGACTTCCAAGCCATCGTGACTCTAGCCTGGTTCTGCCCTCGTCCCTCTACCTCATTCGATGGGGGGTGGGCACTGCCTAGATGTAGCTGTGTCCTTGCCTCAGAATTCTGTAGTTCCTTCCTGAAGCAGGGCTCACTGGGGCACTACACAGGCACTCCGCACACTGCTTTGCTTCCAAGGTTCTTAACCAAAGGGGCTTCTTTTCCACAGTTATACAGACAAACAACACAATGATGAAGACGCCAAGTATGGCCAACTTCAAGCTTCATGAGAAGCTGCTCTCAGGGCCCGGGCTCTCCACACAGTAGTCCTCCCTTTTGGTGACACACTCGTGTTTGGTCCTGGCACCCGGTCTTGCAGCACGCCTGTGAAAACACCAGTAGCTCTTAAGATTGTTACAGCTTCTTCCTGAACGACCCTTAGATTAACTGTGCACCTCAAGGTCGTTCAGAACAGCCTCCACTGTCATTACCACATACTGTCAACCCCTGTCAGGGCACAGAGGACCCTTGGTGCCACAGAACATTTACTCCACTGTTACCTGCCAGCGACACGCTCAGTGCAAAGTCTGGATCCAGGAACCTACAGTCTCCAGGTCCCCACTGGGGTGCCGTCCAAGCAGAAGTGGTGGGGGCATCATAACCAGTCACATCTCCCTCCCTATAGGCGCAGCTGGACCTTTCAGGGCAAACATGAGAAGTACTTTACAGACTTACTTTAAAGCAACATTTAAAAGAACAAAGAGGTCTAGTACTACTCGGTGTCTGCTGAGACATTTTGGTGAGGGCACACACTTCTATTGCTCTAATCCTGCAAAATCTGCCCAAGCTTCCTCAGAAGGTTGAGAACTTTTGCCATGGGGGTTGGAGGCAGAGAATCATCCTCTGCTACAGAATGAAGTCAAAGCCAGCCTGGACTACATGAGACCCTATCTTAAATACAGTCCCATCAAAAGAAGAAAGAGGAGGAGGAGGAGGAGGAGGAGGAGGAGGAGGAGGAGGAGGAAGAGGAGGACAAGGAGAAGGAGAAGGAGGAGAAGGGGAAGAAGAGGAGGAGGAGGAAGAGGAAGAATTATTGAAGATTGAACCCAGGGCCTCATGATCTGCCACTGAAGTATTCTTCTAGACCCTATTTTCTGACTAATAAAATCACCTATCATCTAGCTTTTATTTGAACTGTTTCCCTGTTTAATATTATTCCTATACATCTTCCAAGATACAAACAGTAACAAATATTTCCAAACTAGGACTTGCATTCTGGTCTCAGCTCCTTGAGACTTTTGACATCCCTCAGGCCCACCCCCCTTTTCTCTAAATATGAGCAACAAAATAGACTGGCTTTGAAACGAAGCAGTATTACAAGTCTTTGTCTTTTATCTCAATGGGCTTTTTACAGGAATCTGAATAATGAATTTTCCCCCATAACATCAATGTCTTTTTATGTTACAAAAGGCTTTACCTGAGGCTGGGTATGCAGTTCAGCGGGAGAGTGCTTGGCTTGCATGCCCAAGGCCCTAGGACACAGGAATATCAGGCTTTACTTGACTCTGTTGGAGGGCTTCTGGTTCAGCCAGGAAGTGTCTAAGGGTCTTCTTTGTTTAGTAGATGCCTCAGGTCTTTGTAAACAGAAAGAAAATGCCAACAGGAATTTATCTGCAATGTCTTATAACTTGGTTTTTATCCTAGGGAAAAAAAACACTTAATTTGAGAACAGTCCCAAGTTTTTGGCATACAGGCAGTTTAATATTTTATAACCCAAACTTCACACTTGTCTTTCCTCAGCAATTAACAGCACCCAATACTGTAAGGTGATATTTTACTTCAGTGATTACAGATACCAGAGGAACCAGGGTCTCAGGGAAGACGGCAAGCATTCTAGCCCTGAATTTCTTTTTTTCTCTTATTTTTTTATTTATAATTTTTTTGGTCTTTTTCAAGACAGGGTCTCCCTCTAGCTCCAGCTGTCCTGGAACTCACTCTGTAGACCAGGCTGGCCTTGAACTCGCAAAGATCTGCCTGCCTCTGCCTCCCGAGTGCTAGGATTAAAGGCATGCACCACCACGCCTGCCTTTTTCACTTGTTTTTAATTTGGAGATTTTTTTTTTCTTTTTTAAATACAAGCATTTGTCATTCTCGAGCAAATCATTAATTAATTAATTAATTTATTTATTTATTGGTCTTTTTGAGACAGGGTCTCCCTTTAGTCCCAGCTGGCCTGGAGCTCACTATGTAGACCAGGCTGGCCTTGAATTCACAAAGATCTGCCTGCTTCTGCTTCCCAAGTGCTGGAATTAAAGGTGTGTGCCACTATGCCCAGCATAAAGTTATTATTTATTTATTTATTTATTTATTTTTGGTCTTTTCGAGACAGGGTCTCCCTGTAGCCCCAGCTGTCCTGGAATTCACTCTGTAGACCAGGCTGGCCTTGAACTCACAAAGATCCACCTGCCTCTGCCTCCCAAGTGCTAGGATTAAAGGCGTGAGCCACCACGCCTGGCTTAACTTATTTTTAAATGTAGGCTGTAGGGCTGGAGAGATGGCCCAGTGGTTAAGAGCACCAACTGCTCTTGAAGAGGACCCAGGTTCAATTCCCAGCACCCACATGGCGGTTAAGAACCGTCTTTAACTCCAATTCCAGGGGAATCTAACACCCACTTCTGACCTCCACAGCATTGCATGACAAGGGTGCTCCAATCTATATGCAGACAGTACATTCATACACATAATAATAATAAAATATTTTTAAAATGTAGGCTGTAAACACGTACTAAGAAAACAACTTAGGAAACAAACCATTTTTCTGTAAGAGGAGTGTAACTTGAAACAACCATTTTCTTCCATTTTCTTTTTCAAAAATATTTCACGATGTTATTTTTTCTTTGTGTGTGCACGTGTGCACAGTATGGTCTGAGTTCAGGTATGTATGCAAGTGTGGGGGGCAGATGTGTGGGTGCACATGCACATGTGTGCCAGGGGTTGGCAACGTCACTGAGGCACTGTCTCTTGAACTCAGAGATAACTGCTAGGTTTGCTCCAGGGGTCCTGTCTCTGCTTCTCTAGTCATGGGGTTCAGCTATGTGCCACACCCACCCACCATTTACCACTTTTGTGGGAGCTGGAGATGGAACTGATCCTCACACTTGTGAGGCAAATGCTTTACCCAACAAGCTCTCACCCCAGCCCAGCCCATGGTTTTCCATAAAGTAAGAACTTATAGTCCTTCGTCTCTTCCTTGAGAAACAAAGCTGTAAAGATTAAGGCATTAACACACACAGGTGATTAAAACACCTCTTGGCCTGGGGTAAGAATTCAGTATGTATTAAGAGTAACAATTGTGATTGTGAGCTTAAATCTGAAGGCGGAATACACAGAGATGCTTGAGAACAATGGAGACTTTCTAATCTTGGGTGCACTGAGGGCTATAACTCAGGGCTGGAGTGTCAGAGGTTCAGGGTCACTAACAACTCCACTGAGTCAGTGGCTCCAGGTCCTTGTTTTGAGAACTCAAAGAACAAAAATTCAGGGACAACAAAGGGTAAATTTATAAAGAGTTTTTATTAAAAAGAGAAAGCTTAAAAAATGATTTCAAGTTGGGTTTGGTGGTTTGTGCCTTTGATTGCAGTACTCAGGAGGCAGAGGCAGGCAGATATCTGTGAGTTCAAGGCCAGCCTGGTCTACATAGTAAGTTCCAGGCCAGCTGGGGCTAGAGGGAGACCCTGTCTCCAAAAGGCAAAAAAAAAAAAAAAAAAAATTCAAGATTCAGTGCAGAAAGATAGCAGAGCTCCAAAAAGCAAGCAGAGCTCTGGAGGGGACCTAAGAGAGGGCATGGGAAAGGCTGGGGTTAGCTCCCCATGAGAGGGAGAGGCCCCTGAAGGGGCTTGGGGGCTTATCAGATAGGTTGAGCAGATACTGGGGGGCACAATGCCTGCACAGCTACCTGGCCAACCAGGAAGGCGATCACTGCTATCTGCTCACTGCTCACCAAACTCTGGGTGCAGCCACACAGTAGCTGCTGGCTTTAGCTGGTTTGCTGGCCGCTAGCCTTGGCCAGCATTGCTGGTCTCGGACCTTGCAGGTCTCTAATCTTGGCAGGGTCTGCTGGCTGTTAGTTCCTCATTTTAAGCTCCTTGTCTCAAGGGTCTGGGTGGCCTTCCTCCTGGAACAGATGGGGATTTTTTTAGAAGTCTATTTTTTTTTTTAGACTATAGCCCCAGCTGGTCTGGAACCCTGTAGACCAGGCTGGCCCTGAACTCACAGAGATCCACCTGCCTCTGCCTCACAAGTGCTAGGATTAAAGGCATACACCACCACTCCCAGTTTAAAGACTGTTCTTAGCCATCATGTGGGTGCTGGAAATCGAACCTGGGTCCTCTGCAAGAGCAGTCAGAGCTCTCAACCGCTGAGACATCTCTCCAGCCCCAGAAGTCATTTTTACCCACAATTAAGAACAAGTATTCCAAGCCGAGCGTGGTAGCACATGACTTTATTTATTTATTTATTTATTTATTTATTTATTTATTTATTTATTTAGGTATTTTTGAGACAGGGTCTCCCTTTAGTCCCAGTTAGCCTGGAGCTTACTCTGTAGACCAGGCTGGCCTCGAACTCACAGAGATCCCCCTGCCTCTGCCTCCCAAGTGTGCCACCATGCCCGGCACCAGCACATGCCTTTAATCCTAGCACTTGGGAGGCAGAGGCAGAGGCAGAGGCAGAGGCAGGCAGATCTGTGAGTTCAAGGCCAGCCTGGTCTACATAGTGAGTTCCAGGCCCTTTGGGGCTACAAGGAGACCCTCTCTCAAAAAGACAAAAAAAAAAAAATGTGAAAGCAGCATCTCACATGTTTCAGAGAAGAGCTTCGTGGGAGCAGCCGAGTAGACACAAAGTTGTTGACCCAGAGCCCCCTCAGCCCTCTTACTGGTCAGAGTTTGCACGGCTTAGGTCACGCATCGCCTACCCCCTTAGTCTCGCAACGCTGCCTTTTCCTCTTTATCCGTTCCCTCTATGTCCCAAAGCCTGTTAGCCTCGGCTTTCCCACACCCTAAATTACCACTACTTTACCATGCTACAACTATTCCCCGTACGATGCCCTCCTTGGAATCAACATTATCAATGTTTGCTTGTTGCTGTTTTTACTCCTTTCTCCTTTGTTTCATATGTGCTGTTTAGGCCAAAGGGATGCAAAAACATTACTGGTTTTTCCTTAATACAATTTGGCCAATATTTCATTGTCATATAAAATACCTATGATTCAGAGCCTGACTCAATGCCTGCACCAAGCATTCGTTCAGTGATTTATAAAGATGTACCTCCTGCTGGAGCCTCCAGCATTTGCCATGTGATCACTTTCACTGACGAGGACTGGGAACCCCCACTCACCCTATGCATCGAGACGCACGTAGGAGATGTTGCATGCTTGAGCTTGGACCAGTTTCTCTTTGTTTCGCTGTAAGGAGTATTACCTTGGAGAGAAGGACTTACTTCCCACTTGGGAGTATCGGTGTTCAGAAAGGCTCAAAGAAGGAGCCATCTTGGGCCTGAAGTCACACAGTCAATTAATCAACAGGACTATCTTTTGGCCCAATACATTGTAGGAGACTGGCTTTGTAACGCGCTTACAGCTTTTCTCTAAAAGATATATTTTCTAGTGAAAAGGACACAGTTCCTTTTTTTTTTTTTATTTTGAGGAGTCTCTCTTGTTTTTGTTTTTTGAAGTTGAGGACGGGTCTCACACTCTATAGCCCGCAGCCTGAGTCCCCTGTGGAAAGTCACTGCTGGAGACTAATGACACGCAGGCTGGTCCTTGTATACTTATCCCACAAAGATTACTCCGCCTGCCTCTGCGTACCAAGTGCTAGGATTAAAAAGACGTGTGCCACACGACAACACCGGACTGGGAGTCTTTTATTATTGGTCCATCAATCAGGATACAAGTCAATCTTACGCTCTGCATTCTGTAGCCTTAATATACATGGTAAGTGCACTTATACATGGTAAGTGCACTTATACATGGTAAGTGCACTTATACATGGTAAGTGCACTTATACATGGTAAGTGCACTTATACATGGTAAGTATCTATACCAACACTAAATGGTGTGATTAGGTTTGAATGTAATGTTGTCCCCCTCAATACGCGCTTTAATAAAGATATTCTCAGGACGCTCATTTTTGTCCCACGTTGGTGGTGCTGTTTTTTTGGAGGTCTTGGGTGTGTGGCTGTGCTAGAGAAAGTTATGTTATTGGGGGCAGGCTAAGTAAGTTTAGCACATGAAGCCTTGTGGTCTCGCGCTAATCCCAGTCCGCCTGCGAAGTCAGCGCCTTCACTGTGACCTCCAATTGTGGAGATTGTGACCCTTGGCTTGCCTGCTGCAACCCAATGACCGCCACCACGGCTTCTAACGGTCCACAATGGGACTCTGATTTCCCTATGGTGAATCCAATTCAATTTGTATAGCCTGCGAAATCAGAAACTTCTTCTTTATTTTATAGTTTCCTTTTTGGTTCATGGTGTCTTTTAATCATCGAGACAGCAACAGAAAAGTGTATATATATATACATCTATATGGTCTCAAGTGTACACCTAACATGGTAAGCACCCTTTAACAATGGGTAAGGATGTACAAGTAATGGTAATGTGGTACATATATATATACATGGTAAGTGTACATATGATTACTATTATAGTAAATATAGTGTATCACAATACATGGTAGTGGGTATACATACATGTAAGTGTACTCATATACAATGGTCAGTGTACGTCATAAACATGGGTAAGTTGCTTGTACATATAATATGCACTCGGTCAGTTGTACTCTATGCTGTATAACTGGTAAGCATTACTATTATATACATGGTCAGTGTACATATATACATGGTAACAGAAATGGTAACAAATTAGTAATTGGGTCAAAGGTGTTAGGTGGACCTGAAAGTACATGTGTCGAACAGTGTACATATATAATGCGCAAGTTCTTGTGCGTCAACATTGTTACCACATATACTATAGGAAGTGTATTACAGCATACAATGTCGTAAAAGTGTAAAACATAATACTTGGTAAGATGTTAACGAGTCTTGATACATGGTAAGGTAGCTAACTGCACATACATGGTAAGTGTATACATACATGGTAAGTGTACATCTATAGTCTAATGGTTTCACAGTTGTTAAACTACTCCATTCATGGTAAAGTGTACCATCTCCACAGTGTGTCAGTCGTACAGAATACTATTCATGGTAGTGTACAATATACAACATGGTCAGTGTACTCGCATACCATGAGTAAGTGTACATATACCACCATCGGTTAAGTGTATATATATATACATGGTAAGTGTACATCTATATATGGTTAGTGTACATATATATATGGTCAGTGTACACATACACATGGTAGGAAGTGTACAAGAGTACTACTTACACATGAATCATGCTAGTGATGTAGTTTAATCCTGGGTGTCCAACACTTCATGGTACCGCTATAAGGAACAAATAAGAGAAAAGGGTCTTCTTATTGGACCAACTCAACCCGGATGACCCACCCAAAATGTGGGCATTACCGTCTGCCAGCAGGCAGTATTTAAGGGCCACGGCAAATCGTCGGGAGCTGGTCCCTTTTTTTCCTCTGGCGGCTTGCTTCTCTCATCTGTGTGAGTTTGTCGTGGACTGAGGCTGTTGATCACAGCTTTCGGATCCCCAGCGTGCCTACTGGTCCTGAGACATGGCAAGATCATACTGGATCCTCATTCAGGCAGCCTTCAGCACTAGACTGGACTACTCTCTTGACGTTGGAGAGGACATCCAGCCTTGTGGACTGGCAGTTCCCTGGCACCTTTACCGCTATGGTGCGAGTATACGCTGAGTTGGGCGCCAGAGAGGAGCAAGTAAATGACCGGAGCCTAGCTTATTTGGAAGGTGCTATTGTTCATTCTGGTAGAGGACTTGAGTCGCGCTGACGGTACAAGTACACAACGGCAGCCCTTGGGAGACAACTTCCTTGCTCATCTGTTCTCTAGAACCACTCTAGGTTAGCCGCCGGTGAAAATTCTGTACTTATGGTTCGGCGGTTTCTCTACAGAACAGAAGACGGATGAACTATATTAACTACTAGTAACAATTTTTTGGATTCTGCTCCACCTGTCCGAAACCCGTGATTGGGTAGCTCAACATGTAGCTTGCGAACTGGGAGAGAGCTGGGAATTCACAGGGACCTGCTCAGCGCGACCATCCACCCACAGGCTGGAGTACTCATAGTTCAGTCTAAGTGCTGATAGGCCCGAATGTATTACAGGAGATCTGCCAGTCTAAGTACACGCTGGGATCCCGAAAGGTTGATCACCTAGCGCGCGATTGTTTGCACGCAGACAGAAATCTCACGCCTACAAGATGAGAGAAAGCAAGCCGCAGGAGGAAGAAGGGACCCCGGCAGCTCCCCGCTGCGTGGCTTATTACTAGCTGTACGACCTGGCTGAGCGGGCGTAATGTGCCACACATTTGGTAGGCGCATCCGGAGCCAATTAGCACTGGCGTGGTCAATCTTAGATGAAGAGATCCGGCTTTTCTTTTGTTTGTTCCTTAGTCCAGAGAGTTGACGACGCCAGCGGAGTCGTGCGCAGTGATTTAACTATACACGCTGATCATTTGTATAATATGTACACTACCATGTAATCGTGTAACCATACTGACATATATATTGTCACTAACTCCATATATAGAGTAAAACAAAACTTACCATGTATATGTGTACACTTACCATGTGTATATGTACACTTACGCAGGTATTGAGTACAGCTCGACCATGTGGTATTATGTACCTTACCATGTGTATGTGTATAAACTGACCATGGTATACGGTACACTTACATTATAGATTCACTGACCTTCGATCCGTGCGTTACGATGTACACTTACCATGTAATGTATACACTACATGTGTATGTTATACTACCATGTATAAGATGTACACTTACAACGTTATGTGTCACTTACATGTATGGTACACTACCATGTAGTATGTGTACATTTACCCATCGTATATATCGTTACACGTGACACATGGGTATGTTGTCCTGCCTAGTATACTATGTACACTTACCATGTGTATGTGTACACTGACCATGTATATATGTATGCTTACCATGTATGAGTACACTGACCATGTATATATGTACACTTACCATGTATGAGTACACTGACCATATATATATGTACACTAACCATATATAGATGTACACTTACCATGTATGTGTACACTTTACTATGTATAATGTACTATGTCACGTCAGCTTACCATGTAATATAATTCTAGGCAGAAACAATGTATTTGTTACACTTACCTGTTTAGTGGCTTTTAGTTGTGTCCACTTACCATGTATATATTATATTACCTTTCTGTTGCTGTGATAAAACACCGCATGACCATAGGAACTTATAAAAGGAGAGTTTATTTGAGCTTAAAGCCAATTGATGGTTCAGGAAATCAGTGTGCCATGTGGCGAGAATGCGTGGGTGGCCAGGGCTGGGAGCAGAAAGCCAAGAGGTCACATCTCACAATGACACAGGAAGCAGAGAGAGCGGAGAGAGCAACTGGAGACCACAAGGCTTTGTTAAACTCACATTAAGCCTGCCCCATTAACATAACTTTCTCTAGCATGGCTATGCCTTCTAAGACCTCCAAGACAGTGCCACCAACTGGGACATAGTGTCTGANGCAGAGGCAGAGGCAGGCAGATCTGTGAGTTCAAGGCCAGCCTGGTCTACATAGTGAGTTCCAGGCCCTTTGGGGCTACAAGGAGACACTCTCTCAAAAAGACAAAAAAAAAAATGTGAAAGCAGCATCTCACATGTTTCAGAGAAGAGCTTCGTGGGAGCAGCCGAGTAGACACAAAGTTGTTGACCCAGAGCCCCCTCAGCCCTCTTACTGGTCAGCTAGGTCAGCTCGTACCCAGCTGCAAGTCTTTCCTTTTTGTCCCTTATGTCCCAACCTTGCTTTCCAACCCTAACACTCCATCTAACAACTATTCTCCCTGAAACAACTTCATGTTGCTGTTGCTGGTTTTCCTTTTCTTTTTCATTGTGTTGCCAGGGATCAAACTCTGGTTTTTCCTTAATCATTTCATTCATACCTATGATTCAGGCTGATTCATCCTCACAGATTTCCAGTGTTCAGGTCTCCTGCTACCTGCCATTCACCCAGCACTGGGCCCCACCCATCACTGACTCAGAGAGAAGTGCTGGATGGACCACGTTCTTTTCTGCTAAGGTATTACTGTTAATCCACTTGGAGATGTGCAGAAAGGTTAAGAAGCTTGCCTGAAGTCACACAGTATTATCAACGAATTCTTTGCCCAAACATTGTAGGAGACTGCTTTGTACCATTCAGTTTCTAAGACTAATTTCTATAGGAAGTCTTTTTTTTTTTTGGTCTTTTTTTTTTTGAGACAGGGTCTCCCTATAGCCCCAGCTATCCTGGAACTCACTCTGTAGACCAGGCTGGCCTTGAACTCACAAAGATCCGCCTGCCTCTGCCTACCAAGTGCTAGGATTAAAGACGTGTGCCACCACACACCGGACTGGGAGTCTTTATTACTTTGGTCCACACAAGTCAATCTTACGCTCTGCATTCTGTAGCCTTAATATACATGGTAAGTGCACTTATACATGGTAAGTGCACTTATACATGGTAAGTGTACACATACATGGTAAGTGCACTTATACGTGGTAAGTGTACACATACATGGTAAGTATACACATACATGGTGTGATGGTTTGAATGAGTGTCCCCCATAGGCTTTAAGTATTCAGACATTTTGTCTCCAGTTGGTGGCACTGTTCTTGGAGGTCTTAGAAGGTGTGGCCATGCTAGAGAAAGTATGTTATTGGGGGCAGGCTTAGTGAGTTTAACAAGCCTTGTGGTCTCCAGTCGCTCTCTCTGCTTCCTGTGCTCATTGTGAGATGTGACCCTTGGCTTGCTGCTCCAGCCCTGGCCACCACGCTTCTCGCCACAATGGACTCTGATTCCCTGGAACCATCAATTGTAAGCTCAAATAAACTCTTCCTTTTATAAGTTCCTTTGGTCATGGTGTTTTTATCACAGCAACAGAAAAGTGTATATATATATACATGGTAAGTGTACACATACATGGTAAGCACACTTAAACATGGTAAGTGTACAAATACATGGTAAGTGTACATATATACATGGTAAGTGTACATATATACATAGTAAGTGTACACATACATGGTAAGTGTATACATACATGGTAAGTGTACATCTATACATGGTCAGTGTACTCATACATGGTCAGTGTACATATATACATGGTCAGTGTACTCATACATGGTAAGCATACATATATACATGGTCAGTGTACATATATACATGGTAAGTGTACATCTATACATGGTAAGTGTACATATATACATGGTCAGTGTACACATACATGGTCAGTGTACATATATACATGGTAAATGTACACATATACATGGTAAGTGTACACATACATGGTAAGTGTACACATATACTTGGTAAGTGTACATCTATACATGGTAAGTATACACATACATGGTAAGTGTATACATACATGGTAAGTGTACATCTATACATGGTCAGTGTAAATCTATACATGGTAAGTGTACATCTATACATGGTCAGTGTACACATACACATGGTAAGTGTACATATACACATGGTCAGTGTACTCATACATGGTAAGTGTACATATACACATGGTAAGTGTACACATATACATGGTAAGTGTACATCTATATATGGTTAGTGTACATATATACATGGTCAGTGTACACATACATGGTAAGTGTACATATATACACATGATCAGTGTGATAGTTAATCCTGGGTGTCAACTTCTGGACTAAGGAACAAATAAGAGAAAAAGGGTCTTCTGATTGGACCACCTCAACCCGGATGGCCTACCCCAAATGTGGACATTACCTTCTGCCAGCAGGCAGTATTTAAGGCCACGGCAGCGGGAGCTGGTCCCTTTTCCTCCTGCGGCTTGCTTCTCTCATCTGGTGAGTTTGTCTTGCTGCTGTGATCAACCTTTCGGATCCCAGCGTGTACTGAGACTGGCAGATCTCCTGGAATCCATTCAGGCCTTCAGCACTAGACTGGGACTACTGAGACATCCAGCCTTGTGGACTGAGCAGTTCCCTGGATTCCCAGCCTCTCCAGTTCGGCGCTACTGTTGAGCTCCATCACGTGAGCAAATCAATAAATTGTATATAGTTATATATTCATCCTGTTGCTTCTGTTTCTTTAGAGAACCCTGACTAATACAGATTTTGGTACCAGAAGTGGTTCTAGAGAAACAGAATTGAAAGGATGAATTTCTTTAGTGGGCTTGGTAGCCTCTGGAGCCAGCTCTCCAACCCAATGAAGCCTAGAGTTACTGAAGGCTCTCCTGGTGGCATGAAGAGGAATGATAATCCTTGGTGCAGACTATTTGATCTAATTATGAAGATAGATCCATTTGACTCACCTAACTCACCTCTTGTGAGAAGCAAGGAATTTAGCGACTCTATATATAAAACGTTCGAGAAATTGCAGAAAAATCAGGAAAATAATGATGTTGCCTTGTTGCTCCTAGCATGTCTGGATAAACTGNGCTTGCTTCTCTCATCTGGTGAGTTTGTCTTGCTGCTGTGATCAACCTTTCGGATCCCAGCGTGTACTGAGACTGGCAGATCTCCTGGAATCCATTCGGGCCTTCAGCACTAGACTGGGACTACTGAGACATCCAGCCTTGTGGACTGAGCAGTTCCCTGGATTCCCAGCCTCTCCAGTTCGGCGCTACTGTTGAGCTCCGT
Source organism: Rhizomys pruinosus (assembly GCA_009823505.1). Lineage (NCBI taxonomy): Eukaryota > Metazoa > Chordata > Mammalia > Rodentia > Spalacidae > Rhizomys > Rhizomys pruinosus. Next base: position 2,414,346 of record VZQC01010914.1, read on the forward strand.
CACGTGAGCAAATCAATAAATTGTATATAGTTATATATTCATCCTGTTGCTTCTGTTTCTTTAGAGAACCCTGAATAATACAGTCAGTATACTCATACATGGTAAGTGTGCATATATACATGGTCAGTGTACTCATACATGGTAAGCGTACATATATACATGCTAAGTGTACATATATATGGTCAGTGTACTCATACATGGTAAGTGTACATATATACATGGTAAGTGTACACATACATGGTAAGTGTACATATATACATTGTAAGTATACATATATACATGGTCAGTGTACACATACATGGTAAGTGTACATGTACACATGGTCAGTGTACATATATACTTGGTAAGTGTACTTATCCAGAACTTTTTTTTTCCATAAAGATTAGTTTGCTAACCAGAACTTTTTTATTCACTTGCTTGGCAAACATTTGTTGTTTTGCTGAAGTGTCAGAACTAGGAGGATGAAGCTTTCAGATGAGACCCATCACACCCACAAAACAGTACTATGAAAGCACTGCATAATGGATTGTGGTCTTTCCCATCTGCACACACTGGACCCACAAGAGTGGGCCTCGCTGGGTGTGGTGGCACACTCCTTTAATCCTAGCACTCGGGAGGCAGAGGTAGGCGGGTCTTTGTGAGATCAAGGCCAGCCTGGTCTACAGAGTGAGTTCCAAGACAGCTGGGGCTACAGGGAGACCCTGTCTCAAAAAGACCAAAAAAAAAAAAAAAAGAGTGGGCCTCCCATCACAGCCTTACTGTTTGTGGTGAACGGCTGAAGAGCTCAGAGCCTGGAAAGGGAGTCTCACTGCTGCCACACAGCCATAACCCTAGGCTAGCCAGGGAGACATCTGACTTCGAGACCGGAGAAGCTGGGTTTGGGTGTGTGGAGCATGGGACAACCTAGGGGACACTAGTAATCCTGGGAGCACTGGAGCACAAGGCCTTGGTCTCCAACATGTGCTGTTGTGGAACATCTAATAATTGGACTGTCGCTCACAGGCCTGTCAGCATAGCCGAGACCTTCAGCCAGGCAGCCCCTGGCCATAGGAAGGTGCAGCCTGCTTACCCCGGCCTTCTCTGCCCTTCCCAGAGGCCATGCTCTTGGCCTCTAGCTGTGCCCCTCCCCTGTGTGGGCCTGACAGTACCAGCTACCTCCAGAGCACAGTTCTTGGAGCAGAGTTCCTCTCCAAGGTTCACACAGAGGTGTCTGCTCAGGAAAAGGTATTCCAGCTAATCCCAAGGGTGCTGGAAAATTTTTTCTAGAGCAAATTCCTTTTTTTTTTTAGTTTTTTTTTTTTAATTTTATTTATTTTTGTATGTGTATGAATGTATGTGTCTGCACATAGGTTTGTGCACCTGTGTCGTGCAATGCCACAGAGGTCAGAAGAGGATGTCAAATTCCCCTGGAACTGGAGTTAAAGATGGTTCTCAGCCACCATATGGGTGCTGGGGATTGAACCTGGTCTTCTGTAAGAGAAGTCGGTGCTCTTAACCGCTAGGTCATCTCTCCAGCCTCTAGAGCAAATTCCTTTTTAAAGAGCTATTCTAGCCAGGTGTGGCGGGGCACACCTTTAATCCTAGCACTTGGGAGGCAGAGGCAGGAGGATCTTTGTGAACTCAAGGCCAGCCTGGCCTACAGAGTAAGTACCAGTTTAGCTGGGGCTACAGGGAGACCCTGTCTCGAAAAGACCAAAAAATAAAAAAATAAAAATAAATTAAAAAAATAAAGAGCCGTTTTACTTATGGAAAAATTTAAACATACACAAAAGTAGACAATAGTGCAGTGAGCCCCTGCACGCCTATCGCATACCACTTTTTCTCTTGAAGTTAGAAATAGAAATGTTAAATAAAGCACTTAAGATAGAAGTCTACTGCAAAATAAAATTATAGGATTTCACAGCTCTTAGGCAATCAAATATTCCCTTTTCCTTTCTTCCTGTCCTAAGAAGCTTCAGGTCTTTGATTCTTTTCTCTCCTTTTTTCAAGATGAGCTCCTGCAGTGTTGCTCAGGACAGGCGGAACTGGACCTGGGCCACCTTGTCCCTTGCCACTTCCTGAGAAGCTGGGACGACAGGTGCCAGTCACTTCCCTTGGAAACCCTAGTCTTTAATAAATTGTTTTCTTTTTCTTTTTGACTTTTTGAGACAGGGTCTCTCTGTAGTCTCAGCTGTCCTGGAACTCACTATGTAGACCAGGCTGGCCTTGAACTCACAGAAATCCACCTGCTTCTGCTTCCCAAGTTCTGTGGTGGGACTAAAGGTGTACCCCACCACACTGGCAATAAATTGTTTTCTTTGATGCATGCACATACTCTGTATGTAAAAGGTGGACATTTTTATTTCCAAAATACAGTAATTATATCCTGTCCACTTGATTGTACAGCTGTCAGAACCAGCCGTCTGGGAGACACAAGACACTGTCGTTGCAAAACAAAACAACAACAGAAACAAACAAACAAAACATGGTTAGGAGCACTGGCTGCTCTTGCAGAGGACCTTGGTTCACTTCCCAGAACCTACGTGGTGGTTATCAACAACCAAGTAACTCCAGTTCCAAGGAATCTGACGCCATGTTCTGGCCTCTGTGAGTACTGCAAGCATGTGGTGACCATACAGACATTCAGCTAAAACATTCATACACGTAAAATAAAAATAAAGAAATCTTTAGAAATACATATACACAAGAAGAGAGACCTGGGATTAATGGCACACGCCTGCAATACCAGGATGTGAGAGGCTGAGGCAAGAGGGCTGCCACGGTCAGCATGGCCATGTGTGTGACCTTGTCTCAACAAAACAAACAGATTTGTAGCTGCAGCACAGGATGAGCAGGAGATGGGGGAGCACCACATCCAGTGTGGAGCAGGAAGTGGGGTGTACCAGCTTCATGGGTAGAGAGATGAGGGAGTACCAGCATGGCACATGGAACAAGAGATGGGTAGCACTGGCTTCATGAGGACAGGACCAGGGAGCACTGGCTTCACAAGAAGGGCAGGACCAGGGAGCACTGGCTTCATGAGAAGGACAGGACCAGGGAGCACTGGCTTCACGAGAAGGACAGGACCAGGGAGCACTGGCTTCACGAGAAGGACAGGACCAGGGAGCACTGGCTTCACGAGAAGGACAGGACCAGGGAGCACTGGCTTCACGAGAAGGACAGGACCAGGGAGCACTGGCTTCACGAGAAGGACAGGACCAGGGAGCACTGGCTTCACGAGAAGGACAGGACCAGGGAGCACTGGCTTCACGAGAAGGACAGGACCAGGGAGCACTGGCTTCACGAGAAGGACAGGACCAGGGAGCACTGGCTTCACGAGAAGGACAGGACCAGGGAGCACTGGCTTCACGAGAAGGACAGGACCAGGGAGCACTGGCTTCACGAGAAGGACAGGACCAGGGAGCACTGGCTTCACGAGAAGGACAGGACCAGGGAGCACTGGCTTCACGAGAAGGACAGGACCAGGGAGCACTGGCTTCACGAGAAGGACAGGACCAGGGAGCACTGGCTTCACGAGAAGGACAGGACCAGGGAGCACTGGCTTCACGAGAAGGACAGGACCAGGGAGCACTGGCTTCACGAGAAGGACAGGACCAGGGAGCACTGGCTTCACAAGAAGGACAGGACCAGGGAGCACTGGCTTCATGAGAAGGACAGGAGACCAGGAAGCACTGGCTTCATGAGAAGGACAGGACCAGGGAGCACTGGCTTCACAAGAAGGGCAGGAGACCAGGGAGCACTGGCTTCATGAGAAGGGCAGGAGACCAGGGAGCACTGGCTTCACAAGAAGGGCAGGAGACCAGGGAGCACTGGCTTCATGAGAAGGACAGGAGACAGGGAGCACTGGCCTCCTGGTGGAGTAAGAGATGGAAGAGTACCAGCTTCACCAGATTGGGGTTTATTCTACTGAGGTGCTGTCTCCACATTTGAATGTGTGCTGTAAAGCAGCTGATTTTCTATTGTTTGATTTTTGTCACAATAAAACATTCCTGTCTGGGGGCTGGGGAGCTTGCAAGCATGGGAACTTCAGTTCAGATCCATAGCATGGATGAAAACAACACAGATGTGGTGGTCCACTGTAGCCCCCACACTGCAGGGACAAAGACAAGCACGTCCCTGGATCTCACCTGCCAGCTACTCCACTCTGTAGGCTCCAGATCCACTGAGATCCTGTCTCAAAAAAATAAGGTGGAAAACCACTGAGAAGCACACCCAACACTGACCTCTAGCCAGCATGTGCATGTGTGTGCACACACAGAGCAAATAAATAAATAAATAAATAAATAAATAAATAAATAAATAAATAGTAAATCTGGTTGAAGACCATATAGGCATTTGTTCTAGTTTGCTTCTCCATTGCTGTGACAAAACACTCTGATCAATCCAACTTGGGGAGGAAAGGGTTTATTTATCTTACATCTCCTGGGTCACACTTCATCATTTAGGGAGCCCAAAGTAGGAACTCAGGGAAGGAACACTGCTTTCTGGCTTGCTCCCCTGGCCCATGCTCAGCCTACTTTCTTATATAATACACAACAACATGCTCAGGGGTGGCATGGCCCACAGTGGACTGGGCCCTCCCAGATCACTCAACAATTAAGAAAATACTCCACAGACATGGCCACAAGCCAATCCTATTATAAGTTCCTGCTGTCCAGGAGGTTGCTGGCCCCCTGGCCAGCCATAACGTTGATGGCCTCATGGCCAAACACGTGCCACAGCTGATGGCTCCAGGCTGCAAGACTGGTCGTCTTGTACAGCCAACACCCAGCCCGGAAGCTGCTGGATGCCACGGCCCCCACGAGGCTGATGGCCTCCTGGCCAAATCTGAGGCTGAGGAATTGCTAACTCCGAAGCCAACACCCATCTGGGAAGCTGTTGGTCTCCATGGCCCCCCACAAGTGGGCGAACTCATGGCCGAGGCTGTTAGCCTTCGTGACCACCCAATCAGCTGGGGAGTTGCTGGCTCCCAGGACTGGACAAGCTGAAAAGCTAGCTGTAAGATTAACAGTCCCATGATGGATCTGGCTGGAAAACATCCATGCAATAATAACCCCAAGATCTCCTCAGGTGGCAAAACTTGTAAGAATTCCCTTTATTCGTTTTTTTTTTTTTTTTGGGGGTGGGTTTTTTTTTTTTTTTTTTTTGGGGGTCTCGCAGTCCCCTGTGCCCCAGCTGCCGGGAATTCACCTGTAGACCAGGCGGCCTTGAACTCACAAAAATCTGCTGCCTGTATCTGCCTCCCAAGTCGGATTAAAGGCGTGCACTACCATTCGGCCCGGCTATCTCTCTCTCTTTTTTTTTTTTTTTTTTTTGGCGAAGTCCTTTATTCTTACAGGGCGAGCAGCTTATATAGGTCTGGAATGAGTATCATGACATCACTACGTCACTTCCTAGCAGCCAATCCTAGACCTCCATATCATCACATGTCATCCCAACTCACAGGTCCTAAACAGAGAAATCTTGCGATCTTCGCTCATTATTCTGAAGAAATCTGGCTGAAATGTTAGCCCACACACGCCTGAGCTGGGGTACGCCCACACAATCCAATGGAGGCAATTCCATTGAGGACTCCTCCAACCAGATTTTTCAAGTTGAGTAATGCTATCTAGCTCAGCATTCTTTTTAGAAATTTCCTACGCCTAACTACAAAAATAAAATAAATTTAAATGGGCAAGAACGAGTGAAAAGAAAACGTGAATGTTGTGAGCCCGCGATTGATGGGGCACGCTTTAATAGCTAGCACTGGGAGCAGGGCAGCAGATCTTTGTGGATTACAAGGCCCAGCCGGGTCTAAGAGTGCATTCCAGACAGCTGGGGCTAAGGGAGAACCCATTCTCAAACAGACCAAAAAAAAAAAAAAAAAAAAGAAAATTGATGCTAGATCAACTTTATATCCCAGCACCCAGGAGGCCACGAGGCGGGAATCTCTGTGCAACCAAGGCCAGCCTGGTCTGCGTAGTGAGTTCCAGGGCCTAGGCTTGGTGTACAGAGACTTCTGTCTCAAAAAAGCAGAAACGAAACAAAAAAAAAAAAAAGGAACCATTTGTAGTCAGTGCTCAGATAGAGGGCTCATTTCTAAGTGGTACAACACGAGCTTTTAGGGCAGGATGTACATGCCTGGCCAGCAGTTCTACCTGCACGTGCATTCCACCAGGACACTACCGAAGCTTATAACTCATTTGTTAGAAAAAACTTGGAAATGATGCAGTTGTGGGGCGCATGCCTTTAACCTAGCACGTAGGAGCAGAGGCAGCAGAATCTCTGTGAGTTCAATGGCCAGGCTGGTCGAGATAGAGAGCTCGAGGCCGCTTGGGATAAAGGGAGACCTCTGCTCAAAAAGACCAAAAAAAAAAAAAAAAAAAAAAAAAAACTTGGAAATGGTCCAAATGTCCAAAGAAGTAGAGAATTAAAGTATATTTCTATAGTGATCCTAGATAGCAGTGAAAATAATAAAACAGAGTGACAAATATGGTCATAACGGCCAACATAATGGTGAACATTTAAAAAGGAAATCATAGAAGAAAACTTACACCATTCTATGTCATTGAAATAAAATCCCCAAAATAAAAATCCAAAGTTATGACAACTATAGAGATGGAAAGACTAAGCAGAAGGTTCAGGCTAGTTGTCAGCTTCGGGGAGGAACACGAATCAGCAGAAGTATTCATGGCTTTCAGGTGATTTAGCCATGAAGGTTTTTTTACCTATTTGATTTGTTTTGTACACAAGCGGCGCCTGGCATTTCTTTTTTCTTTCTCCGCGCCAGCTCGGCAGGTACACAGCACTGCGGCAGCATGCGAGATCAGACGCAGCTCCTGGCAGGGTTCACAGCACTGCCGGCAGCATGCGCAGATCAGCACAGCTCCTGGGCAGGGTACACAGCACTGCGGCAGCATGCGCAGATCAGACACAGCTCCTGGGCAGGGTACACAGCACTGCGGCAGCATGCGCAGATCAGACGCAGCTCCTGGCAGGGTACACAGCACTGCGCAGCATGCGCAGATCAGACGCAGCTCCTGGGCAGGGTACACAGCTACTGCGGCAGCATGCGCAGATCAGACACAGCTCCTGGGCAGGGTACACAGTACTGGGCAGCATGCGCAGATCAGACGCAGCTCCTGGGCAGGGTTCACAGCACTGCGGCAGCATGCGCAGATCAGTCGCAGCTCCTGGGCAGGGTTCACAGCACTGCGGCAGCATGCGCAGATCAGACGCAGCTCCTGGCAGGGTACACAGCACTGCGGCAGCATGCGCAGATCAGACGCAGCTCCTGGGCAGGGTACACAGCACTGGGCAGCATGCGCAGATCAGACGCAGCTCCTAGGCAGGGTACACAGCACTGCCGCAGCATGCGCAGATCAGACGCAGCTCCTGGGCAGGGTACACAGCACTGGGCAGCATGCGCAGATCAGACGCAGCTCCTGGGAATCAGTTCTCTTTCTACCAGGTAGGTTCCAGGGATTGAACTTAGGTCATCAGGGTTGGCAGCAAGCACGTTTACCTGCGGAGTCATTCCCTGGCCCATGACTTATTTTTTATTATAGTTTTTTTTTTTAAATTGTTTTAAGTGCGCATTCATCATTTTCATCGTGGTTACCGTCTTCCCCCCCCCCGACTGCTTCGTAATGCCTGCTCGTTCTAGTTTTTTCATTTTAGCTAATGATTCATGACAACAAATGCAAAATATCTCACTTGTCTCAAAAAGTACGCCACTCAGGAGAGATTGATTTTAATCAATTATCAAAGAGTGCCAGATACATGCGTTTCATACTTACACGAGTCTACCTCTTAAGCCCTCTTCAGTTCATTTAAGCACAGTGGTGAACTTTTTAAATCGTGGTCTCCATCTTTCATAATCCTGTCTTTCAAACGAGATTTCAAGATCAAGTGCTCATTCTCCACTGCAAATCCATTCCACGCAATGTTAACTGTGCTGACTTTTGCACCATGGCCTTAGTATGTGATGGAAAGGGTCTTCCAGTCAAAGGCGTTATCAGAAAGTCCTTTGCTACCCTGGGTGAAGGATGACCACATCCTCCTACAGTACCTTGAAAGGACACTAGGAGGAGCAATTTCATTACTCAGACGCCTTCCCTCTTCCTTGGTCACTTAGAAAATCAAGTGGAAATGGGAAACTAAGATTCTCTTTCTAACTTTCCTGGTCTTCTGGCCAGGTCACATCCTTCCTGCCCATTTCCTCCGCTGTCAGGACCATAGAGCCTCCTCCAAGAAGCTTTTCGGGAAGGAAATCCCATGATCAATAATCATCTTTAATAAACCCTGCCTGGGCTCACCAGCTTTGATGACTGTTACCTTGTGGGCATGGAGCTGAGCTATGGGAAGGACTAGCAGGGAAGAAGCCCGCGTTGCCGAAAAGAAGCTAGGTGTCTGTAGGGCGTAAGAGCCGAGGTCAGAGGGGGAGTAGTACTGAAAGGAAGGGACAAGGAAAGTAGGGGTGTTCTAACAAATCAGTAGTTCCTGTGTAAAGAAGAACATAACTATCGTGGGTTATGAACATAAGAGAAGTTTACCTTGCGACAATCGGTCACAGTTTTTATAGCCAGAGTTTGGGTTCACCATGTCCTCCTGTTGTCCTTGTATTTCAAAGACTGTCTTCTGTTAACAGAAGGAAATCAGGTAACAGTAATAAAGGTGAAAGGTTAGGGCTAACAATACACATAAAAAATTAGCACAGGTCAAATGTACTTACTAAGTAGTTACAGACATTAACTTACATCCAACTTTACCCACTAGACTACATAGCTTTTTTGGGAATAGGATGGTTTTCAGTTGATTAAAAACTATTACAGAGATGTTTAACATTAAGCCTTCTAGAACTGTGCATGCTCCTTGAGCCACACTCTTTTTTTTTTTCCATATTTATTTTATGTCTGTATGTGTATGAATGTACTGTCTGTCATGCAAGGTCTGTGCACCCGTGTCGTGCAATGCCCGCTGGAGGTCAGAGAGGGTCCGGAGTCCCTCCTGTGAACTGGAGTTCTCCAGGAATTGGAGTTTCAGACGGCTATCGGCCGCCATGTGGGGCGGGGACGAACCTGGGTCCCTGCAAGAGTGTCGGTGCTCCTAACCGCTAGGGGCCATCTCTCCACCCTTGAGCCACACTCTTAATTGAGGTCCTTTAATATGCATTCCCTTGTCGCATCAGGTTTTCTGACAGCAGCAATTACACCCCCCAGCCCCTTGCCCCACCCACCCACCTACATGCTCATTGTGGGCCTACAAGGTATCTTATAAGGCAAAACAGAAATTGAAACATAGAGACTAAAAATGTTATTAAAGTGATAATACTATAACATTGAACCAAGCTAAGATTGGAATGGTGGGGCTGGAGAAGATGGCCCAGTGGTTATAGCGCCGATTGCCTTGCAGAGGACCCAGGTTCAATACCCAGCACCCACATGGCAGCTGAGAACCGTCTTTAATCCCAGTTCGCAGTGGAATCAACGCCCTCTTCTGACCTCAGCAGCATTGCACTGGGAGACTGGCTATACAGAGGGAATTCGAAAATTGAGCGAAAATGTAACTAAGTCAATGATAATGGGACCCACAATAAGAAGATAATACAACCTGGCTAGAAAATTGATTCCAATGGGGAACTGTCAGCAATAACAAAACATAGGAGCTGGAGAGATGACCCAGTGGTTAGAGTGCTCGCTGTTCTTCCACAGGACTCAGGTTTGGTTCCTAGCACCCACAGGAGGCTAACAACCATCTGTAACTCCAATTGTAGGGGGCTCCAATGCCCTCTTCTGGCCTCTATGGGTATTGCATGCATTTAAATATATGCAGGTAAAACATTCATACACATAAAATAAAATAATTTTATTTCTTTAATTTTTTATTTTTTTATTAATTTTATTTATTATGTATGTGTATGAATGTACTGTCTGCAATGCAAGTCTGTGCACCCGTGTCGTGCAATGCCGCGGAGCAGAAGAGGGTTCGGATCCTGGCCTGGGTTCTCCTGGAACTGGAGTTCAAGACGGGTTCTCGGCCGCCATGTGGGTGCTGGGACGAACCCGGGTCCTCTGAGAAGCGGTCAGGCGCTCTTCAACCGCTAGGCCATCTCTCCCCCCAATAAAATAATTTAAAAGGAACAGAACAAGCTGGTTGTGGTGGCACATGCCTTTTAATCCTAGAACTTGGGGAGGCAGAGACAGGCAACTCTTTTGTGAGTTCAAGCCAGTCTGGTCTACAAGTGAATTCCATGACAGCTGGGGCACAGGAGAACCCTGTCTCAAAAGGACAAAAAAAAAAAAAAAAAACAGACATGAACATGTTGACTGTCCTGGGGGTCGCTAGGTTAACTAATGCATAGAGATTTTTTGTACATAAATGCGCATGCATTAGTGTGGGCAAATAATACATGCAGGCTGGAGAGAGGCTCAGTGCTAAGAGCATTGACCTGTGTTCAGTTCCCAGCAACCACAACTTGTCTGTAACTCCATTTACAGGGAATTCCAAGTGCCATGTCCCTCTTCTGACCCCTGTGGGCATTGGATGACATGCAGGCAGTACACTCATACACATAAAATAAAAATAATAAAATATTTTAAATAAAAAATAATATATGCACACAATATAGAAAAGCCAGGCAATACAGCTGAATGGGTAGGGTCTCAGTCTTGGTTTTTCAATACCATCCTGTGGTAGAGGGACTCCTGGGGTAGAGAAACAGCAAAATAACTCTGAAATATCTTTTGTGGGAGAAATGATATAGACTTGTAAAAGCAAACCTCATCCATCTTCATAAGGCTCCCTCTGGCCAAATTTAAGTATTAAAATAATACCAAAAAGGTGAGGTATAGCTCAGAGGTTGAGTGTATATTTAAACACACACACACACACACACACCACACACACACACGGTGGTGGGAGCATTCTGCCATTACAGAGGAGCATATAAACATTCAAGCACTGGGCTCTAAAACTGGCCAGGGAACACATGACAGGGAGAGACTGTGGCACTTCTGTGCCAGGGTCGTGAGAACACTGAGGAGACTTGACACCTACAAGTGACAGGTGTTTCTGGAATGGTGGCAGGCCAGAAAGTGGAAGGGCATTGTGGAGACAGCCGCTGAACCCAGGTGGATTCGTGGAGTATTACAGGATGGCCATTTGCAGATGGGCAATGTGCCTGTCTGAGGGCTGGGGGCTTTGGCTCTGTAATTTTCTCCCAGAGGTTTCAGAAGGACGACCACAAGGACGAAAACACTACGCAGACAAAAGAGGAATCCAGACAAAAAGAACAATGGAGTTCTTTGCAGTGCTCCTTGTAGATGTAAAATATTGCAAAATAATTTGTCTTTAAAATGTTTAAAGGGAGAGCCAGGCATGGTGATGCATGCTTTTAATCCCAGCACTTGGGAGGGAGAAGCAGGTGGATCTCTGTGAGTTCAAGGCCAGCCTGGTCTACAGAGGGAGTTCCAGGACAGCTGGGGCTGCAGGGAGACCCTGTCTCAAAAAGACCAAAAAAATGTTTAAAGGGTACACACATAGGAGTGTTCAATATCAGGGGACACTTAAACCTTTTTTGTTTTCTGTTTTGTTTTGTTTTGTTTTGTTTTGAGACAGAGTCTCCCTGTAGCCCCAGCTGGCCTGAAACTCCCTATGTAGACCAGGCTGGCCCTAATCTCAAAAAGATCTGTCTGCCTCTGCCTCCCAAATTCTGGGATTAAAGGTATGTGCTACCACACCCAACTTTTTTGAGTCACAGTCTCATTACGTAGCTTAGGCTAGCCTTCAATTTGAGATATTCCTGCTTCAAGATCCTGAGTACTGAGTTTACAGGTACATGCCTGTATTAGTCACTTTTCTGTTGCTGTGATAAAACACCATGACCAAGGAACTTATAAAAGGAAGAGTTTATTTGAGCTTACAATTGATGGTTCCAGGGAATCAGAGTCCATTGTGGCAGGAGGCATGGCGGCTGGAGCTGGAGCAGCAAGCTGAGGGTCACATCTCACAATGAGCACAGGAAGCAGAGAGAGAGCGACTGGAGACCACAAGGCTTATTAAACTCACTAAGCCTGCCCCCAGTGAGATACTTTCTCTAGCATGGCCACACCTTCTAAGACCTCCAAAAATAGTGCCACCAACTGGAGACAAATGTCTGAATACTTAAAGCCTATGGGGGACACTCATTCAAACCACCACATTGGCCACTCCCTGGCCCCCATAGGCTCCTGACCATATAAAATGCAAAATGCATTTAGTCCAACCTTAAAAGTCCCCATAGTCTTTACCAGTTTCAATGCCATTCAAAAGTCTACAGTCCAAAGTCTCTTCTGAGACTCAGGCCAATCTCCTAACTGTAAGCTCCTGTAAAATCAAAAGGCAAATTACAAACTCCCAACATACAGTGGAACTGAATACACATTCCCATTCCAAAAGGGAGGAATAGAGGCATAGTGAGGAAATACTGGACCAAAACAAGACCGAAAACCAGCAGGGCAAACACCAAGTCCTGTAGCTCCATATGCAACTTCTGGGACTTGACTTCCAAAGGGCTTAGATGGCTCAGCTCTTCCAGCTTTGCTTGCAACATACATCTCTTTCTTAGGCTGGTACCACTCCCTGTATGCAGCTCTCCTTGGCAAATATCTCACAGGTCTGGCATATTGAATGTCTTCTTGGGGTCTCCGCTGCCAACCAGGCTTCACATTCACAGCTTCACGCAATGGCCTATCAGGGCCTTCTTTATTCAGGGACGCCCCTGCTGCACTCTGCCTGGCCTCTGTGGCTCTCTGAAACCGTGGAGGAAGAACTGATGACCCCTTCACTCTTGCAAACTTCATGCCTCTAAAGCCAGCACCACGTGAATGAAATTGCCGAATCTGGCTGCAAGTTCAGGATGGACTCTCTCCTACTTTAACCACATTTGCAATTTTTCTCTGCCCTGGACTTGTTGGAGGATTAGCTGGGTGTGGTCTTGCCCTGAAGGTACTGATTCTTTTGTTTACTTGTAAATCTCCAGGCCTCTCCTTAATCACTTTAGTCTCCTTATGAAAGGGAGCCTCTCCTTCACATGCCTTGGCCACACCTTTAATCTTCCTAGTGTACTTTTCAGATCCAAACTGTACATTCTGCATTTCCTTCTGCCCCATTTGCTCTTTTTCACTGTAGATCTGTATAATATTCACCATTAAAAGCCACGCCACCATTTCTACATTAGGCTGTCTTGAAATATCCTCCGCCAAAGACATTAGTCCATTGCTTTTCAACTTAGCATCAGGCAAGCATTTGGGCTGTGGGCAAACTGCTGCCAGACTCTTTATCAAAATATCCCAGTTGCTGCCTAAGTCTTTATTTTCCTCTGGAACTACATTTTTTGCAGCAATGCTTTCTTCCAGGCTTCTACTAGAATGGCCCATTAAGCTCTGCTTACAGTAGTCAACAGCTTTTCTAGCCCAAAGTTCCAAAGTCTTCCACATTTCTCCAAACATCCACATGGTCAGGTTCTTCACAGCCAACAGCCCACTCTCTGGTACCAAATAACCATATTAGTCACTTTTCTGTTGCTGTGATATAACACCATGACCAAGGAACTTATAAAATGATGAGTTTATTTGAGCTTAAGATTGATGTTTCCAGGGAATTAGAGTCCATTGTGGCCAGAGGCATGGTGGCTGGAGCTGGAGCAGCAAGCTGAGGGTCACATCTCGCAAATGAGCACAGGAAGCCAAGAGAGCGCAACTGGAGACCACAAAGCTTGTTAAACTCACTAAGCCTGCCCCCAATAACGTACTTCCTCTAGCATGGCCACACCTTCTAAGACCTCCAAGAACAGTGCCACCAACTGGAGACAAATGTCTGAATACTTAAAACCTATGGGGGACACTCATTCAAACCACCACAATGCCACACACCTGGCTTCAACACACAGTCTTTTGTTAATTTTTAAATTTAAATTTTTATTTTATATATGTGAGTGCTTTGGTTGCATGTTATGTACCACAAACATGCAATGCCCACAGAGGCCAGAAGAAGCCACCAGATTCCCTGCAACTGGAGTGATGGGCAGTTGAAGACACTATCTCCATTACTTACTTTTCACTAACTATGTTACTTTGTATTGCAGATAATTAAATAGTGTGCTTTTTAATAGAACAATCATGCTAATAAAAACAGTAGCTCTTGAGCCAGGTGTGGTAGCCACACTTCAATCCTAGCACTCAGGAGGCAAAGGCAGGTGGATCTCTGTGAGGTCTCAAAATTAATAGACAAATGAATAAATAAATACAAAAGTAATATCTCTTGCTTATGCATAAATATCTTTTATTATATGGCATAACTTCTCTACCCCAAATCATATTCCAGTTCTAATCTGTGTATTTTAATTCTACTGCCACAGCACATTACAAGGTCAAAACCATTATTATCCTTCTTCTTGATGGAGAGCTTGGATATAGTGAAGTTGAGGTCATGGCCAAGCAAGTGGCAGAGCCGGGCCTGAACCCTGATTACCTGTCTCATCTTTGTATCCAAGGCACAATTTTAAGGTTCTTTTCAGGGTAGAAACTATGCCTCTTTCTGCACGTGCTTTCTTCTTCAGGTAGGTCAAAGACAATGTCTTAAGAAATGACTGTTAGTTGATAGACAGAAAGCAGGTGGAAGCTCTGTGTGGTCAACTTGTGGACTATCATCAGCTCCATGACCTTAGCACCATCTCTTAAATTTTTAATTTTTTAAATTTTATTTATTTTGGTATATGTATGAATGTATTGTCTGCATGCAGGTGTGTGCACCCGTGCCGTGCAATGCCGCGGAGGTCAGAAGAGGGTGTCGGATTCCCCTGGAACTGGAGCTCTCCTGGAATTGGAGTTTCAGACGGCTCTCAGCCGCCATGTGGGTGCTGGGGATCGAACCCGGGTCCTCTGCAAGAGTGGTCGGTGCTCTTAACTGCTAGGCCATCTCTCCAGCCCCAGCACCATCTCTTAAAGCAACAAGTCTGTCCTGGAAGCAAAACACAGGTGCAGAATAGGAAGTCAGAGAAGAGATCATCTACACCAGCGTAAGACAAAGCTCCTTCCACAGAGGCCAGTAGGACCAGAGGGAGCCCCTCTTCATCTGCTGTGTTCAATTGAATCCAGAGCAGTCAGAGGACACAGATTTCTACCTTCAACATTTTACAACTTAGAGTAAAAGCTTTGGGGCAGAGGATCAGTGGAGGCTGCCTGGAATGGCAGATTCCTAGGCCCAGCTCACACTCGAGGGAATGGTGGTGGACCGTAGGAGAGGGGGCATGAAGAGAGGGCACCCCAGGCAGGGACCACAGGAGGCACTGAGCTTCTGGCCACAAAGAGCAGGAATGAGGAAACCTCAGTTGGGGCAGCCAAGCTGGAACCCAGCCCTGGGCTATTGGAAACAGCAGCCCTCTCCAGGTGGGGTGTGCATTCACAAACACTGGGCTATTGGAAACAGCAGCCCTCTGGAGGTGGGGTGTGCATTCACAAACACTGGGCTATTGGAAACAGCAGCCCTCTCCAGGTGGGGTGTGCATTCACAAACAGTTCATCCCTTGGAACCAACTCCAAACCCAGTTGGCCACATGCCCTCTTTTGCCCAAGACAGCCCCAGCTTCTTCCTCTTGTTTGAGTGTGGTTAGTGACCCTTTTCATTCTCAAGAGCATCCTGCTTAGGGTGATAAATCACAACAGCACTTTATGCAAAGCACATTTTATGAAGCCTACCAGCACAGACTATTGCCTCCTGGTCAACTGTAAACCCCTTTGTTGAAGGGGACACGGAGCCTGGGTCATGCATACTAGCCTAACTCCCCATCCCAATACCAGAAACATAAGCAAAGTCCAGTGCCTTTCTGATGAAAACCACTACCAGTTTGTTTTTTTAATGTGTATACTGTCTGCATGTAGGTTGGTGCACCTGTGTCATGCAATGCCTTAGAGGTCAGAAGAGGGTGTTGGATTCTCCTGGAACTGGAGTTAAAGACAGTTCTTAGCCACCATGTGGGTGCTGGGGATCAAACCTGGGTCTTCTGCAAGAGCAGTCAGTGCTCTTGTAGTCAGTGCCCCAATTTTTTTTTTTTTGGTCTTTTTGAGACAGGGTTTCCCTGTAGCCCCAGCTGTCCTGGAACTCACTCTGTAGACCAGGCTGGCCTTGAACTCACAAAGATCTGCCTGCCTCTGCCTTTCGAGTGCTGGGATTAAAGGCATGGGCCACCATGCCCAGCTCCAGTTTCTAAACAGTAGCCAGGCTGGCTTGTTTTCTTTGCTAGGCATGCGTTCTACCACTGAGCTCTAACCCCAGCCCTGATCTGGCCTTATGAGTGGTCTTAATGACTAAGTCAGTGGGCTATGTAGGCTGTTTGATGAAACTCAAATTCATCATATTAGCTAGGATGCTGAAGTGACATAGTCCAAGTCTCAACGTGGCTGTTTTCTACTTCTAAAGTGAAAGGAAAGTAGAGTGTTTGGGACAAACACTAATATTCCCTTCTGAGACACTGACAAGATTACTAGGTGCAGATCATTGCTGTCAAGTAATTAAAGTCTAGTATATAAGACAAGTGTCTCAATAAACACACTTTCTACCACTTTCACATGGAAATTTAAATGCTTATTTACATTTACTTCCAGATTTAAAGTTCAATAGATTTCTTAAGGTCTTTGAAGTCAAAATGGTTTATATAAATCCTTCACATCAAAAGATTCTATGACATTGTAAACTTTCTATCTAATTCTATTGCCAGTCGAAAACATCGGTGCAGCTTTGTCTCAGGGTTACGTGAAGTAAAGACTGCGGGGTGCTGGTCCTACTTCATACATTTTAGGCATACAGGTTGCTTTTTCTACCATAACCATCTTTGTAGGATCTAGACAAAAGGATTTTCTAAGGGACTGGGGTTTAGTGAATAGAAATGTTCCTTTTGAGAGCCATTTGGAAGACTTTTAAAAACCCTTTTAGAAAACATGATGTGCTCTCAGAATCACTTCATCAAATCTGAACTGCTTTTGAATGGGAAGCTGCCACAGTGTATCACAGTCATGTTTACTTGGGGTTTCTTTTCATTTATTTAAATTCTGCAGGTAGTTTAAATACTAGACTCCAGTTGCAACTAATGTACTTGTTGTACAAACTGCTTGATAGGCTTGCTGAGATGTGGTTTGGGCTCTTGTCAGGTGCAGGACCCTGTGATGGCTCAGCTAGTGGATGGGGCGAGATGTCATTTAGAAGGATAGGGAGGGAACATTGATGGGGTGAGACATAAACTCATCCCTCAAATCTACCGATACTCATGATCCATTGTTGAGTGGATGCAGGGAGGAGAGAAGGAGGTTAGGAGCTGAAAAGGAAGAAGACAGTGCTGTCTAGAAGACAGCCTGAGGCAGGCCAGTGCCTGCAGAGGGTCCTGCCATCATGGGAGATGGAGTAAGGGAAACCAGTAGAGCAGGGCTGGGCCGGAGGCTTTGGGCATAGGGACAATTAGGGGACAAGAGCAAGACAAGAGTCAGGAGAGAAACCACGAGAGTGGCAAAACCGTGGAGCAAGAAAGCAAGGTGCCTGGAGCTCCTGTGACAGTAGCCTTGACATCCCAAGGCACAGAGGTAAGAAGGCAGAAGCCATGAGACACACTGGGAGAATTTCTGACTGAGTGCTGGTTCTGTGCTGTGTTCTGTGCCGAGCTCGCCAGCTTTTGCTGGACGGCCCGGGCAGGCAGGGTCTGGGCAATGCTATGCATTTTATACCTGCTAACTGCTTTCCCCAACGTATGCCACATGCAAGCACCGGGCAGGATCTCTAAATCAGAACCCTCTACTCCAGGAGCAGGATCACGCATTCAACCTCCTGCCTCACTGTGAAGGGGGTAGAAGCCACATCTCAATGTCTGGAAAAGGGAAGAGGCTACAGACACATTTATTCCATGTTTGCCACAGGCCTAGAACCTGGTTCAGTAGGAAGAGTGAAGAAACCTGTGCTCGCTCTTTTACTGAGGAGTTAAAGGGACCTTGATGCTCTGGGTCCTTGGCTAGAAAATAATTTCATAAAGCAGGAACTTGCATTAAAATGATCAGCTTTAGCGGGGTGTGGTGGCACACACCCTGCTAGCACTTGGGAGGCAGAGGCAAGCGAATCCCTGTCAGTTCAAGGCCATCCTTATCTACATAGAGTGTTCCAGATCAGCTAGGGCTGCAAGGGGACCCTGTCTCAAAAAGACCCCCCCGAAAAAAAAAGATCAGCTTTAGATTCGGGCTTTACCACTCTAACAGAGTGTAACAAGTTTTTCTTTCCTTTTTATATAGATGGAAGCGCTAATTCCTATTTTTTTTTATTAATTAATTAATTTATTTATTTTGTATTTTTTTTACATTTTTTAAATTTTTTTTATTTATTTCTGTATGCGTATCAATGTACTGTCTGCATGCAGGTCTGTGCACCCGTGTCGTGCAATGCCGCTGAGGTCAGAAGAGGGTTTCGGATTCCCCTGGAGCTGGAGTTCTCCTGGAATTTGAGTTTCAGACGGTTCTCGGCCGCCATGTGGGTGCTGGGGATCGAACTCGGGTCCTCTGTAAGAGCGGTCGGCGCTCTTAACCGCTAGGCCATCTCTCCAGCCCTTAATTCCTATTTTTAATATATGTGTAAAAGTATTCTGGCATTAGAATTGTACATACGTTTTTGTATTCCTTGCCTTTTTCTGCTAAGAGTCTGATATTTTCTTTCAAAATGATATTTAGCGCTGCATTGGGGGAGACAAAAGGAAAACAGTCCGTGAGGACACACAAGCAGCAAAAGAAACAAACATCAAGCCCCGGGCACATTTCCTCAGCCATAGGGTGTTTTCATGAGGGGAAGAGAATTCATGCTGTCCTTCATAGAGAAAAGAGCCTTTCTCCAGAGCCTCAGTGAAGCAGGCTTAGGTCTCCCAGGGGACACGGCTGGCTGTCATGTCCGTATGCCTCTGAGAGACACAAGCAAGCTAGCTGTTCTCTGGGCAACTGATTTCAATCTAGCAACACCCTACCAGTGAGCTGTGAGCTCCGTGTGTCCCTGAGTGTCATGACAAGAAGAGGGACTGTCCGCCCATTTGTCTAAGACAACACCCTGAGGAAGGAAGACCCTCGGCTTTCTGAGTGTCTTGGGAGAGCCCACAGCGGAAGCCAGTCCACAGCGGCATGTTGATCTGGGGAGTGCTCAGTGCCATTACACATTCTGTCCAGTTGCTTGTGTGCGTGTGTGGTGGGGAAGGGGTTGATGTTTCACTGTGTAGTCCAGACTGGCCTCTGGCCAGAGACCCTCCTGCTTCAGCCTCTCCAGTGATAGGATTCCGGGAATGTTCCAACACATACAGTTAAAGTGGATGCTGGGGGCTGGAGAGATGGCTCAGTGGTTAAGGACCCCAACTGCTCTTGCAAAGGACCTGGGTTTGATTCCCAGCACCCACATGTGGCTAAGAACCATCTTTAAACCTTTAATCCCAGCATTCTGGAGGCAGAGGATCTCTGTGAGTTCGTCAACCTAATCTACAGAGTGAATTCCAGGCCAGCTGGGGCTATAGGGAGACCTTGTCTCAAAATAAATAAATAAATAAATAAATAAATAAATAAATAAATAAATACACACACACACACACACACACAAACACACATATACACACACCCCTCTATAATCCCAGAACTCATGAGGCAGAGGCAGAAGGATCACTGCAAGTTCAAGACTAGTCTGGTCTACATGAGGAGTTCTAGATCTGCCTGGGCTGCAGAGCAAGAACCTATCTCACATGCTCCCCTTCAAAAATTTGGATGCCGGGCGTGGTGGCACACGCCTTTAATCCTAGCACTCGGGAGGCAGAGGCAGGTGGATCTTTGTGAGTTCAAGGCCAGCCTGGTCTACAGAGTGAGTTCCAAGACAGCTGGAGCTACAGGGAGACCCTGTCTCAAAAAAAAAAAAAAAA
>VZQC01010914.1:2434289-2476258 GCA_009823505.1 Rhizomys pruinosus
AATTTTTTTTATTTATTTCTGTATGCGTATCAATGTACTGTCTGCATGCAGGTCTGTGCACCCGTGTCGTGCAATGCCGCAGAGGTCAGAAGAGGGTCTCGGATTCCCCTGGAGCTGGAGTTCTCCTGGAATTAGAGTTTCAGACGGCTCTCGGCCGCCATGTGGGTGCTGGGGATCGAACTCGGGTCCTCTGTAAGAGCGGTCGGCGCTCTTAACCGCTAGGCCATCTCTCCAGCCCTTAATTCCTATTTTTAATATATGTGTAAAAGTATTCTGGCATTAGAATTGTACATACGTTTTTGTATTCCTTGCCTTTTTCTGCTAATGATCTGATCAGCTACAGGTTTGGAACTTCCTATTCCCTGCTCTCCACCCTAGTTCCACACCCACCCGAGCATCAGGTGCCTCTGTGACTGGCCAGCTCTCCATTCCAAAGACACTTCGGGCTGTGAGACTTCTGATAGGCAAACTTAAATGTGCAGTTCAGACCTCACTGGAGGAGAGGATTTTGTGCCTGGAAGTTGATAACCCAGGACTTCATGATATGGGTAAGGCTGAAGCAGAGCCTCCGCCTCTGAACTGGAAGCTGGTATCTGGTGAACCAGTTAAAAACAGTCAAGATCACTAACAGAAAAGAAACAGTTTCCCCCAGCCCCAGGAGAAACACATCTCTGTGGAGGCTGCACCATGGGAAATACTAGCGAGGAAAGGAAGGGAACCCTAGGATGGAGCTGGCTGGAGCTGGCTGGAGCTGGCTAGAGCTGGCTGGAGCTGGCTGGAGCTGGCTAGAGCTGGCTGGAGCTGGCTGGAGGTGGCTAGAGCTGGCTAGAGCTGGCTGGAGCTGGCTGGAGCTGGCTGGAACTGGCTGGAGCTGGCTGGAGCTGGCTGGAGCTGGCTGGAGTTTGGCTCTGCTTTCATTTCTTGAACAGCCCTGAATAGTTCCTACACTAGACTAGTTCCATAAGCTTCTCCCCAGGGGAGGAAACAGGGGAACCCAGGTCTGGGGACAGCCACTTGTCCCCAAGTACACTCGTGTGAACTAGCCTGCTGGCTGGTGGCATCTTGCTATCTTTTTCAAATGAGGCTGGCTGTGCCCACTGGGAAAATCTCTGTTCCTATCCAATATCAAATTATCACCCCCCAGGGCACTTGTATTGTTTAGTTGAATTGTTAGTAAGTGAGTGAAATTGTGCTTTTGTATAGCTCAAACATGGTCCAAAATACATTAATCCATCAAGTATAGGTTATGGGATAGAAAGCACAATTTTGAGGCCCAGAGCTGGGTTCAAGTATCAGTTCTGCCACTATTTTTTTGGTACCTGGCTGGTCCTCAGGGCCTTGTGCACAATAGGCCAATGCCTCACACTGAGCCACATCCATAGCCCTTTCACTCTGAAACACATTGAATTTTTGGTACGTGTTGCTGGACAGTGAGTGTGGTCAAGACAGGCAGTCCCGCTTCTCACAGGACAGCCCGACGTGTCTTCATCGTCCAGGACCACGCCTAATAATTTGGTGTTGGGCCAGTTGCTCTATCTCTGTGGCTTCAGCTAAGAGTCATAGGTGGCCTGCAACAGTGTTGTACCTGTGGCTCTAAGAGGACTCCTAGGAAATATTTGTGGGGCCCTCCAAGGCCATCCCAGAGGAGCCTGGAGGAGGCCAGAAGAACTGCAGGTAACGATTTACACCACTTTAAATGTGCAAGGCCACATGACCCGAGCCCCTGGAAGCAAACCCCAGAATCCTAGAGACCACTGCTTCCACCCCCTCACACCCTCAAAGCTGCTGTCAGCAGTTTCTATGATGGTTTGGAGAAATACAAACTGGTTCAGCCTTCTTTATAGACATGAAATCATTTAATCCAAAGAAAATCATGGTGAAAGTTATTGATTTAAGACAAAGCAGAGACCTCACGTGAGGGTGGAAATTCACCTATAAGAGTTTTAAGGAATCTGCAGTCTCCAACTGGCCAGTCCTTTCACAAACTTTCTACCAACTCTTTTTTTTTCTTCAGCAACTGCCTTTCCAATTCTTTATGCAACCTAGAGGCTTATTTTATAGGCTCTGTGTGTGAAGAGGCCACACGGCTATTCACAGGTCTGCGTGTGGGTAAGTCATGCTGGCCAGGGTGTTAATAAGTGTGCCTCAGCCATCTGGCAGGACAATGGTACCTTCAGTGTTGTGGCTGTCTGGCTTTCCCAGTCTATTCATGACAGGCAGTTGGCGGGGTGGTGACACCAACAACTCCACTAACTTTTTTTCATACATTTTTCTGGTGGAAGCCGAAGAACAATGTGAAGAACAAATTAAATTGTCCTTTGTTGTATGTGATCCCACTATGGTAAAGTTATTTCATAACGTAGATCTTTGTTCTAGTACCTTATTGGTTAATTATGGCTCTTAACAATGAAATGGACCCCACAACCACTCAAGTCACTCTTTCCATTGTAAAACCAGATAATCCTCCAAGTTAGCCATTGTGAGGCATGGTTGTGTGTCCTGTCGATGAGGAATGCAGGTGATAAAAATATAAGGCACATACAAAAAACCCAAAGAGCCGATATGATAAATAACTGGCTCCCCCCCCATCCCCGGGATTCTATTTACTAATCTGTAAGGATATGGGGCTATCTTTACTTCTACTGTAAGTTATTTTAAACTTTGGAGGCAGCTTGTAAAGAACAAATAAACGGCCTTTAATACTAACTGTAGACATTCGTGGGATTGGCCCAGGTGAAAATCCAAGCTTTTCAAGTTGGTTGTGTAATTCACGGTCGCTCAGACACTTCATATCCACCATGATGATAGAACTATGGCCTCTTTTTTGACAGTGGAATCCTTGAAACAGGAAAACATTAAATTTATTAAGACAACTTAACACTAGCCTCTGTCACAGTTGCCTCTCCACACTGTGGCACAGGCGAAAGGGACACACAGGTCACTTCTGCTTTCTGCCTGGGAGCTCCGCTGGGATTAGCAGCCTTGATGCAAAATTTGGGAGTTGCACTTCACCTAAGGTTTTTGAAGATCAACAATTTCTAACTTTTCTACTCAAGCATTGTGAGAAAGAGGATCTGGAGGGGCTGGAGAGATGGCTCAGCGGTTAAGAGCACCGACTGCTCTTGCAGAGGACCCGCGTTCGATTAAGAACTGTCTTTAACTCCAGTTCCAGGGGAATCCGACACCCTCTTCTGACCTCCGCAGCATTGCATGACACGGGTGCACCAACCTACATGCAGACAGTACATTCATAGAGGCAGGCATCTCTGTGATGGTCTACAGAGTGGTCTACAGAGTGAGCTCCAGGCCAGCTGGGACTTAAAGGGAGACCCTGTCTTGAAAATACAAAAATAAAAATAAATAAATAAATAAATAAATAAATAAATAAATAAATAAAGGATCTGGATAGAATGAACAAAAATATTTCCATTACTGCTTAGGAACTCTGAGTATGACTCAATTGCCCAGAGGATACAAAGTTAATTAAATATGAAAGAGGTGAGAGAGATTTTTTTTTCAGTGAGTTAAATAAAAGTTATTTATCCCTGCTGTCCTTTTGATGAGTTATTGCAGACGGGAGTAGGTCTCACATTTGCCATTTAACTTTAGCATAATGAGATGTGGTTTTTAAAGGATTAAAAGAATGTTTAATTACTTGTATTTTGTCCATGAGCGCATGTGCATTTGGGTATTGCCACAGCTTGCCTGTGGAGGTCACAGGACAACTGCCAGGATTGGCTGTCTTGCTTAACCATGTGGGTCCCAGGGCTCTAACTCAGGTCATCAGGCTTGAGTGGCAAGTCCCTTTCCCTGCTGAGCTATCTCACCACCCCGAGATGGTGATTTTTAATTAGGCACAGGCAGATATTGCGGTTTTATTAAACTGGCATTTGGAAAAAATCAACTCAATTCTTTGGCACACAAATTGATTTATATAGATTTAAGTCTTGCTATGTCTTTCTAAACCTGTACAGCCTCATGTTCAATTAATTTTATCCCAGGTATCTCTTGATTCCCCCAAAATGTGATCCCATCGCCCACATAATGAAGTCCTGGGAAAGGTGGACTCATTTGCAGAGTCTTTTAATAGGCTTTCCAAGCAGTGGTGTCTATCAAGTTTCAAGGCTTTTTAATACTGCAGTGAAAATAAGGACTCAGCGTGAGGGAAGCTAGTCCAATTTTAAGAAATGAGTTGCTTTTATTGGTGCTCAATCAATGTCCAATTAGGAAGAACATTGTAAACAAGCTACAAAAGTCCAGGATTGTGACCTATGATAGAGCAGCTCAGGAACGCTTGCTTGGGCAATTCGGTACTTCTTGCAAGCTATGCTTCTTTTCTAGCACATAGTAACGCAGTAGGTCTTGGTTAATGTTAGTTTCTGCCTTTTCTGTGTTTGGAGCAGCATCCCAGCAAACAATGCTCGGAAGGAGAAGAGGAAACGGGTATAGTGGCTCAGCAGCTCTGTTTTTCTTTGTTTTGGGGGGGGGGATTGGAGGCAAACTTAGGCAGATCCGATGACATTTGTTCCAGAGAACAGCTGTCTGTTGTCTCTCCAGCTTCCCAAAAATAACCTTCCAAAGAACTCTCATCAATTTCAAGTGACATTAGACAATTGCCCAGAGGGAACACACATATGGAAGACAAATATTCAAATGGAATCCAACTGGATGATTAATCCACTCACCCCTTCACATGATTGTCTGAAGTCTAGGCAATCAGGCTGGTTACTTAAGCTGGGTGAGTCTCGCCCAGGGTTATCACGAACAACTGTCCTCTCTTTGCCTATCAGATAGCACGGCAATCATAATACTGACAGTGTGATGACATCACCACCCAGCAACAGATTGATGGGGAAATGAGGTGAGGAATTAGCTAAATTCAAACAGAAGGAGGCACTGGCCAGCTTAAGAGGCTGACCGCCATGAGATGCAGAGTTGTCATTACGCATCAAGGAAGGAGCCACCTGGGACCAATTAGTGCCCCAAACTGAGAGAATAAAAGAAAAATCAAACCAGCATCCAGCCCACCATCAAAGACCCACAGTCATAGATGGCTCAACTGGCTCAACTCTACGGAAATAGGAAAATGGAAGAGACTTGGATTAATGTAGTCAGGATTTTTCAATTAAGAATCTGGGGCTGAGCTGGGCCTGGTGACACAAACCTTTAGTCCCAGAACTTGGGAGGCAGAGGCAGGCCTCTGTGAGTTCAAGACTAGCCTGGTCTACAAAGTGAGTTCAGGCCAGCTGGGGCTGCAGGGAGACCCTGTCTCAAAAAGACAAATAAATAAATAAATAAATAAATAAATAAATAAATATTTTTTAAAAAAAGAATCAGGGGCTGGAGAGATGGCTCAGTGGTTAAGAGCACTGCTGCTCTTGCAGAGGACCTGGGTTTGATTCCTAGCACCTACATGGTGGTTAAGGACCATATGGAACTCCAGGTCCAAAGGATCCAACACCCTTTTCTGATCTCCATGGGCATTGTGTGACATGGGTACACTTACATACATGTAGGCAATATATTCATGTACATAAAATAAAAATAATAAATACTTTTTTTTTTGTCTTTTTGAGACAGGGTCTCCCTATATCCCCAGCTGGCCTGGAACTCACTCTGTAGACTAGGCTGGCCTTGAACTCACAAAGATCCACCTGCCTCTGCCTCCGGAATGCTAAGATTAAAGGTGTGAACCACCATGCCCGGCTAAAATACTTTTTAAAAAAGAAAATTAGGACACAAAAAAAAAAAAAAAAATGCCGGGCGTGGTGGCGCACGCCTTTAATCCTAGCACTCCGGAGGCAGAGGCAGGTGGATCTCTGTGAGTTCAAGGCCAGCCTAGTCTACAGAGTGAGTTCCAGGCCAGCTGGGGCTACAGGGAGACGCTGTCTCAAAAAAAAAAAAAAAAAAAAGAAGAAAATTAGGAACTGGCAAGATGGCTCAGCAGATAAAGGTATTTTCTGCTAAGCCTGACAATCTGAGTTCAAATCCCAGCACCCACATGGTGGAGAGAATCAAATCTTGCTTGTTGTCTGTCAGAGGACCTCTGTGGCATGCATGTGCCCACACACATACATATCAATCATCCAAATAATCAGTAAATGAATAAAGTTTGAAAAGAAAGAAAAGAAGAGTCAGGATAAAAGGCACATCAATAATCAGATGATGCAGACATTTGATGGTTTGAGCCCCATTAAAACTCTCATATCTCATTCTGTCTTCTGGATACCTATAAGTAGCTGAGACATGGGTCATCATTACATTGCAAAATGTGGCTCTTAGGGGCTGGAGAGATGGCTCAGCTCTTAAAAGCTCTGGCTGCTCTTGGAGAGGACCTAAGTTTGGGTACCAGCACCCCTTGGTGGCTAACGACCATAACTCCAGTTCTGAAGCATGTGACACCCTCTTCTGACCTCTGTGGGCATTGCACAATATGGGTACACTTACATATGTACAGGCATTACACTCATATACATAAAAAATAATAAAATATTTTTAATGTAGATCTTAGTGTTGCTTTATTTTAAGGACAGATTCATCGTACTACTAGCTGGAGTCTTTCAAGAAAGATTGCTATGATTTTCAAAACAATTATGCAAGACAAACTGTAACTGTGAGAAAACACAGTGTGTTGATTAAATACCAAGGAAAAGGGAACGATCTGAAAGAGTTTGAAAGAAGAGAGGAGCCAGCCTGCCCAGAGGCAAGCACTCTGTCCTTTACCAGCTGGTTACACGAAGATGACCATGTCTCTTTTATCATATGCGGTGACAATGACAATGATACTTGCCTCCATGAGACTGACGGGAAGACTCAGTGAGTTATGTATACAAAGTACATGGCGACTTTCTGTTATTCTAACCATTCATGAGCCCTAACCTCCGTTTCCATGCCCGGTTTCCTCTTCTGGAGGCTCCAACCCATTTATACGTACTCATGTAGCTCTGTGACTTCAACCGTTTCCAGATCCTGGGAAAGAGCAAAGCATCTTGAGGTGGATGGCTAGAAAGGCTCGCCGAGTGTCCCAGGCTGTGGCGCCAGTTTCCAAACACGAGATATCATCATTTTCCAACATCCAAACATTGGATTCACCAAACAAAGACTTAGAAAATTGACACATTTGTTTCAATCAAAACAAATAAATGATAGGCTTGGGTTATTAGGATGCGTAAGCGCTTTGTTTACATTCCCCAGAATTGCTTTCAACAAAAAAGCAGCCAGCAGGTGGAACCGCTTCCATTTTAAACAGTGGGACTGTGGGGATGGAATAATCATTTCTAAGATATTTTCTTGATCAGACCTCTGGGATTTAAAATCAACTGGATTAGGAAAGGATCAAGCCAGATGATCTCAAGCAACATCTCTAGGCTTAGCTCCTGTTCCGAGCAAACCGCTCTGTCTGAAGCTGCTGTCTGGAACTCCCCTCCCGAAAACCAGTGATTCTTTTGTCAGCATTGTTTGGTTTAAGAATGCCTGTACGCTATGAAATCCTGAAATGTTTTCTTCACTGGGTGCAGGCTTTCCCTCGGCTCTATCTGTGTAGTCTGAGGCATTAGCTTGTTTTTGTTTTCTGTTCTTTCCATAGCTGCAAAGACATTTTATTCCATTTCTTGAGGACAGCAAGTTTTAATTGCCAATCTACTAGGTATTCAACATGATAAGGTATCTAAATCCTGAGAGCTTCCTCCTTTCATTAAAATGTAGACCCAATTTCTCTTCCCTTAATGCCACATGCTGTTATTAAACCGAAATAATGGAAATAGTAAAAGCCAGATGTCACTTCAGTCTCAGGTTTGATATGGGGCACAATTTCCTCTCCTCAAGTTTAATCTGCCAGTTATTTACTAACTCCATCCTTCGGAAGAATGCACAATTTAAATGTAAATGCAATTTACATAGGGGAGCAGATAGTAGATTTGCAGTTTCAATTGCCATTTGCAATGGGGGGAATCAGCTAAAGCAGAGACTTTAGACCAGCAGCTGCCAGTCTCAGGTTGAGTCATTCAGTGTCTCAGCTCCGTTCCTGAAGCCACCTGCTTCTGGGCCAAGGCTCTGAGGTGGAGAGAGCACACCAGAGCCTCTGGCCCTGGTATTCCAAGCTGTATTTCCCGCTCTTCAGAGAAGAAAGGGTTTCAGAAGCCCAGGTTTCAGTGAGGAAAGACCAGCCGGTAAGACTGTTGGCAACGTTTTCCCCAGCAGCTGACCCTCGGTACTATGAGAGTCATCATGGAAGAAGCTTCCTAGTCAGAATCGACTTCATTTTTCCATTCCCGTGACCACGGTGTGCAGTGCCTTCTTTAGAAGAGAGCTTGGGGCTCTCTTCCCAGCATCCTTTAGGGCAACCAACAGCAATGGCAGTATTGTTTGGGAGATGTCGAGGCTGCCTCTAAAAGACTGCTGTGCTAGATAGCTTCGGGTGCCAACATGACATACCCTGGAAGAGTGTGTCAGTTGGAACTGGAAGAGTTCCTCTACCGTGGCCTGTGGCCATGTCTGTGGGGCATTTTCTTGATTGTTGAGTGGCATGGGAGGGCCTTGTAGCCTTCCTCCATTGTCGGGGCTTCAGTTCCTGCCTCCCCGTTCCTGCCCTGACCTACCCCAGCTCCCATCCGTGATGTAAGGTTAGAAATAAACTCTTCCCCAGTCTGGCAGACTAGAACAATTGTATTCTAAAGGAGAGATTTCACAACGATAGCCTGTTTTCACAGCCACTTCCTAACAGCAAAATGGTTCTGGCCATCAGGTTGTCATGAAAACAGGCAAGGCTCTTTTTTTTTTTTTTTTTTTTTAAGGGATTCACAATATAAGAGCACAGTTGTTTTCAGATCACATCAATGTTGCTCAGTTTGCCATACAACTAGGTACTTGGTGCTAGCATCCACAGATGAGGGATACCATTTGTGGTTTGTTTTTCTGGGACTGTGTTACTTCACTCAGCATGATATCTTCTAGTTCCATCCATTTACCTGCGAAGTTCATGATGTCATCTTTCTTTAGGCTCTGATACTGAGAAGTGATCATCTTAGGGCTCTCTTCCCAGCATCCTTTAGGCCCACATCCAAAGATTGTTGGCACAAGCCACATGCAATAAGTTTTAGATAAGCTGTGGATATAGAAAGAACCCTAAGATGAGGTTCTAGACCTAAAAGGGATTACACCGTAGAATGTTTGTTGTTTTTTTTTTTTTTTTTAAATGTACTGATCCCCATGAGCACTGCAGACGTTTAGAAGCTGAGCAAGACCACTGGTTGGGGCTTGGGGTGTTTAGGAAAGTTCTCTGGAGAAAGTATAGCAAGCAGCGAGAAGAGATGGGCGTTCTAGATGAGGACACATCATGAACACAGCTTGGCATTTGAAGTGGGGACAAGACCTGGCTGCTTCTAGAGAAGGCGGTAGATATGGCTGACCAGTCTGCAGGGCACACTCAAAGGTTTCTGAGGAAGGTGACAGGCTCCAGGTCTCTTCTGCTTCTACGGTCTTCTATTCTAGGGCCTGCTGCCAGCAGAAGCACCTGGAGATACGTGGTGCTGAGGAGGGCACTGGTGGTGACAGACAGAGAGCTGAGAGGAAGGCTTGTGAGTCCTCCCCCTCCTGTGTACTGAGGGACAGAACAGACAGAGAGCAGAGAGGAAGGCTTGTGAGTCCTCCCTGCTCCTGTGTACTGAGGGACAGAACAGACAGAGAGAGAGGAAGGCTTGTGAGTCCTCCCCCCTCCTGTGTACTGAGGGACAGAACAGACAGCCGAGAGGAAGGCTTGTGAGTCCTCCCCCCTCCTGTGTACTGAGGGACAGAACAGACAGAGAGCCGAGAGGAAGGCTTGTGAGTCCTCTGCCCTCCTGTGTACTGAGGGACAGAACAGAGAGAGAGGAAGGCTTGTGAGTCCTCCCCCTCCTGTGTACTGAGGGACAGAACAGACAGAGAGAGAGGAAGGCTTGTGAGTCCTCCCCCCCTCCTGTGTACTGAGGGACAGAACAGACAGAGAGAGAGGAAGGCTTGTGAGTCCTCCCCCCCCTCCTGTGTACTGAGGGACAGAACAGACAGAAAGAGAGGAAGGCTTGTGAGTCCTCCCCCTTCCTGTGTACTGAGGGACAGAACAGACAGAGAGGAAGGCTTGTGAGTTCTCCCCCCTCTCCTAAGACTCCATAACAACAGTAGTCGAGAGACTGCAAAGGGGCCCTGGGGGCACCAGAGGATACTGGGAGATGGCTTCCAAGAGCTTAAGACTACAGACTCACTGTGTAGCGCAGGCACTTCAAACTCACAGTTGCAGTCTTGCAGTGATGTGTTACCTGGTTAGGTTGGGTTTTGTTTAGTTTAGTTTTGGGGTCTGGTGTGTGTATGTATGTTATGCATTATATGTGTTCCTATAGGTAAAATGTGCATATGAACATGTGTGTGGACGTGAGGTTGATGTCAGGTGTCTTTCTCAATCTCGCTTCACTTTATTTTTTGAGGCACAGCCTCTCATTAAACCTAGTGCTCACTGATTTGCTATCCTGGCTGGCCAGTGGGCTCCGTGGATCCTCCCATGTACACCTCCCCAGCGCTGGATAATGAACACATGGAGCCCATGCCCAGGTTTGACATGGGTGCCCGGGATCCAGACTCAGATCCTATGTTTGCACAGCCATCTCCTCAGCTGTGTTTCTGTGTTTTGACAACAGGTGTGTCTCTGTAGCTCAGCCTGGCCTGGAATTGTCTCCATCCTTCAGCCTTCTGAAGCAGTGTGCCTTCACACTGGTATCTTTTCAAGGACCCAGTTTCTGATGAAGAGGGTCCTCTGAAGCCCCATCAATATCTCCTACCATTCTGTGGCTCTGCTCACACTGATGGCATTATGTTAAGAGGACGGGAAGGCCAAGAATAAAAAGGAAGTGGGGGGGGGAGGCAACATGTAGGCCTGGGCTGGAGAGAAGTCTAGAATGAGAACATCTGTTCTCAACTCATTCTGTGGCCTGCGTGGCAGACAGAAAATGTGTCCTGTGAAGATGGCTGGGATGGTAAGGAGGCAGAGACCCTGAAATACAACCAGAATTGGAGGCGAGCAGTGAAGACCGGCTTCACTATTCTTCACCTGCTTTCCAGCTATCAACCGTCCTTGCTGCTCCACGCTCTAGAAGGGCATTTTTCTCAGCTGTCTATTTTGGTGTGTGTTGGGGGAGGCAGGCATTTGGGGTCATTGTCTGGGAATGAATCCTGGACAGCAGGAGACTGCTGCTCTCGCTCCTCTGCCTGTCATCTGTCACCCAGCCAGAGCAGCCTGCAGCTAGGCCTCGGACTGCCTAATGAAGACAGAGAGGTGGCTCTGGCTGTGCACAGGTGCCGATTCCCCATTAACAGAGGTGACATTCCGAAGCACTACTCATTATAGAGCAGACATTGGACAGGGCTGAGACACATATTGATGACAGCCAGGCCAGCCAGCGTCTGTCTCAAATCCCATTGCCCCTGAGCAGCTAGGGAGAGAGACAGAGGCATCCTGAGAGTGTCAAATCTCAGGCCCCTCACCTCGCAGAGAAAAATGAGTTCTGGCCGCTGGTGCCATTGAGGGGCAAGTCTTTCCTACTGCAGCTTGCTGCCCCAAGAGTCCTTTGCTTAGGCCCACCCCCACCTTGATCCACTCCTAAAGAATTCTCCAGCTTCTGCTCTCCTAGGAAGGACTGACTGTCAGGGCAGATGGCTGCGGGGTGTCTGGTCCTCAACTTCAGGCCTGGGTCTGGAGCCTGTGGTGGCTTGCTCTGGAGATGGACTCCAGTTACAGCTAGGAGGAATGGAGACAGGGCTGCAGAGAACTTACAGGTGAAGGGCTGTTAGGGACCAAGGGCAGCTCCAGCTTGGACAGGACAAGTGTTAGATTCCTTTGGGATGGTGCCAGCCTGCCCATGTAGGAGCCAAGAGACCGCAGCTCTCAGAGCCAAGCGCAAAGTGCTCAATAAAGAGCATCCAGGCCCCCTGCTCCCGTACGAGAGCTCTGTGCAAGCGCCGGGGGCCGCCCCCGTTGCTTGGTTTTTAAACTTGCAGCAGACGGAACTCGACTTAAAAATAACTATTTTGACAGTTGCAATGTAAATATGTGAGTGACGCGTGGGGCTGTTTTTCCTTTGCATTTCCCTCACCCCTTCGCTCCCTACAGCAGCCCTGACTGAGCCGAGGCTGATAGCAAGAGCGCCGCCTGCAGGATGCTCCCCACAGTACAGCTCAGCTGGAAAAGAACCCTCCCTTCACCACAGCACAGCACAGCACAGCACAGCACACTGCAGCACAGCACAGCACACTGCAGCACAGCACAGCACACTGCAGCACAGCACAGCACAGCACAGCACACCGCAGCACAGCACAGCACACCGCAGCACAGCACAGCACACCGCAGCACAGCACAGCACACCGCAGCACAGCACACCACACCACCCAGCAGTTGAGGGCCATGTAGTTATCCCCAACTAAGGAGGTACTTAAGTACTTACTCCAGGGGTTTGTTCTTGTTTTGACACAGGGGCTTGCTATTTATCCCAGGCTGGCCTTGAACTCACAGTCCTCCTGCCTCAGCCTGCATAGTACTAGGTTAATGGCTAGATGCAGTAGAAAGTGTGAGATGCAATAGCCACACTAGCTATCTGCAACTCTTCCAACCAACCCTCTCAGTTGCCTGAACACCCTTGAACACCCGGAGCCAGGCGCTAAGCTGGAAAAGCACTTGAGCAAATGCTGCCTGACTCGATCCTCACAGAAACTCAAGGGATCCATATTATTGCCTGCATTTTTACAGGTGGGAAGCAGAGGCGTGGGGCATAAAGTGACTTGTGTACACTATCTCAACTAGTAGAGCACTGAGATGAAGTCCACAGCTCTTCCCATAGCCAGGTTCATGAAGGGAGGAGAGAGTCACCTTCTCTACTGGTAGCAGGGGACCAGATGAATAACATCACAGGTCTATATAACCACAGTGTTTTAGCTAAGACAGAGCAAGCCATTGAGGCCCCTGTGCACCTGCTAGACTGCCTTCCTTTCTCCCCTCTGGCCACTGACAGTACAGAGGCAAAGCACGGGGAGGGTCTTATGTCTTTTCGATTTCCCGACTGTCTCTTTGGAAGAAGGGTAGAAGAAAGAAAGAGAGGAAGGGAAGAAAGAAAGGAAAGGAAGGCTGGGCATGGTGGTGCATGCCTTTAATCCTAGCACTTGGGAGGCAGAGGCAGGTGGATCTTTGTGAGTTCAAGGCCAGCCTGGTCTACAGAGTGAGTTCCAGGACAGCTGGGGCTACAGGGAGACCCTGTCTCAAAAAGACAAAAAAAAAAAAAAAAAAAAAAGAAAGAAAGAAAGAGAGGAAGGAAGACTGGAGAGCAGGCAAGTGGCACTGTGGGCAGGCAGGCGTGGTCTAGCCAGGTGCAAACTTGAGACAGCATGATCATGTTCAGAGTTCAGCCACCTTATCTGTGACCCTTTCCCCAGCAAGGTAGTGTCTGTGCCGATGGCCAGGTGCTCACTGATGTTATTTTATTTTATTTATTTATTTATTTATTTATATATTCATTTATTCATTTATTTTCTTTTTGGTCTTTTTGAGATAAGGTCTCCCTTTAGTCCCAGCTGGCCTGGAGCTTGCTATGTAAACCAGGCTGGCTTTGAACTAACACAGAGATCTGCCTGCCTCTGCCTTCCGTGTGCTGGGATTAAAGGCGTGTGCCACCATACCCAGCTCAGGTTATTTTAAATTATTTCTATGTGTATGTGCTTGCTTCTCTGTGTGTGCAGCCCATGCATGCATGTGACCGAGAGGTCAGAAGAGGGGTTGCATCCACGGAGCTAGAATTATGAGCAGCTGGGAGCCACCCAGTGTGGTGCTGGAAACCAAATTCAGTTCCTCTACAAGAACAGCAAGTGTTTGGGTTTCTTTGTTTGTTTGCTTGCTTTTTTGGTCTTTTTGAGACAGGGTTTCCCTTTAGTCTCAGCTGGCCTGGAGCTCGCTATGTAGACCAGGCTGGCCTTGAACTCACAGAGATCAGCCTGCCTCTACCTTCTGAGTGCTGGAATTACAGGCATGCACTACCTCGCCCAGCCAGAACAGCAAGTGTTCTTAACCTGTGTACCATCTCCCAGCCCTGCTCTCAGGCCCCTTCTCCCTTCTAACAACACCTGCTGTAGGAGGACCTCTGATGTAGTCACCAATGTTGGGGGAAATGCCTGTTAGCCACTCAGCATCCACCTCCCTCCTGGATACTAATTCCATGGGGGTCAAAGCCGAATGTCAAAGCACTAATGAGATGTCAGGAATCAGACTCTGGGAGAGGAGAGTGACCTGAGAGCAAGAGGACCCACTTGTAGCACTGCTGGTAAAATCACTGCTTTGCTGTGCAGTAGCCTCCAAGGGCTCAGCTCCAAGCCCACCTGCTCTGAGAAGCCCGGTCCTTCCCCCACTCTGCCGCAAACCCTGTGCCTTTTCAGGCTGTCAAGCCCCAAAGCTTCTGTGTGAACTCTACCTCCCCCATCCTGCACTCTTTGAGCCTGGTCCTATCGCTTTCTGTCATAGTGTGAGTTTCTAAGGAGCTGGGACACAGGCTGACTTCCCAAGTTTCTGAATGAATGAAACAACAGCACACATTTCCTCACATCTAGGGGTGAAGACTGGGGTGCAGAAAGCAGAGGGCCTGGGATAGGAACCCCGCTGACTCCCGAACCAAAGAATAGGATGCAGAACTGCTCCGGGCAAAGTATACGTAGTGCCAGGCATTAAGGAAGGAGAGCTGGGAGAAGAGGGCTGCCCTGGCCACTATTCTTAGAAAACTTGCACACACCTGAATTCCTAGTCCTTAGGAAACTGAAGGAGGATTAAAAGTTTGAGGCCATGGGCTGGAGAGATGGCCTAGCAGTTAAGAGCACCGACTGCTCTTGCAGAGGACCTGGGTTCGATCCCCAGCACCCACATGGCAGCTAAGAACCATCTGTAACTCCAATTTCAGGGGAATCCGATGCCCTCTTCTGACCTCCGTGGCATTGCACGACATGGGTGCACAGACCTACATGCAGACAGTACCCTCATACACATACAAAAGTAAATAAAATTTAAAAAAAATTTAAAAAAAGTTTGAGGGGCTGGAGAGGTGGCCTAGTGATTGAGAGCACCGACTGCTCTTGCAGAGGACCTGGGTTCGATCCCCAGCACCCACATGGTGGCTGAGAACCGTCTGTAACTCCAATTCCAGGAGAACTCCAGTTTCCCGGGAATCCGACGCCCTCTTCTGACCTGCGCGGCATTGCACAACATGGGTGCACAAACCTACATGCAGACAATACATTCATACACATAAATAAAAATAAATAAAATTTTAAAAAAAGTTTGAGGCCAGGGCTAGGCATGTTGGTGTACTCCTTTCATCTTAGCATTCAGGAGGCAGAGACAAGCAGATCTCTGTGAGTTGAAGCCACCCTGGTGTACATAGCAAGTTCTAGGCTAGCCAGAGATACATAGTACCTTAAACCATTCCTTCCTTATAGAGACTGGCTTTGAAGTTAGAGCTGATGGCTTACTCTTTCTGTCCCCTTTTAAGGTCCCCGTTTCTTCACAGGTAAGTAGAATCTGTGTCCCCTCCTCAAAGTGGAGTCATGATAGAATTACTTTTTATAGAGCTTTATTGATATCTGATTCATAGACCACATGACAATCCTTGTTCTGAATGTTAAGCCATCTTTCTTTCCTTGCAAGACTGAAAATCTCTGCATCCTGGCAATAGTTCTGAGAAACCCAAGTGAAGATCTTTAATCTATATCAAAGTACCTGTAATGGGTCATAGCATAGTCCTAAACCACTGTCCTGATCACTACCAGTTTCAGCTCCAGCCAGTTTGAGTCACTATTTCCTGAGATGGTAGGGGGCCTGATTCCTTCCTACTCCCAATTTACAAATAGGACCAGAGTTCCAGGGCAAGGATCTCTCCAAGTCTCATTACCTCACTTCATGTGCACCCCTGACTTTTCCTCTCCAGCTCCATTCTTCTTTTCAGATCGGTGGTTGATTTCTGCTGCCTTGTACTACCATGAGAAGTCAACACAGATGCCCCACATGCCCTGACAAGATAATTCACTTACTACAAAGGCACATAGTAAAGTCTGTTTATTACAGCAATTAACAGAGCAGAATCTGCCAGCATGGTTTTCAGTGGTGACCACAAAAGTGCTTACTCCAAGTGCATAGATCTGAGAAACCATGCAACCCGAGCCAAAATGAAACCAACTAGGCTTAGTAAATGGGTCTCAGCCAGCCCAGGAAAATGGGCCATCTCAACACTTCAATGACCCCAGTCAGCTCAACAGAAGTAGAATCTCGGTTCAGGGGTGAACCTGATGCTGTCCAACGGGTGACGATCTGGACCTGTCTCCAGGGTCAAGGTGTTGAGGATGTTCCCATAATGCCCAGCACAATCCAGCCACTTCACGTCTCATTGACCCACACAGGAACATAGAGGTGGGGACCATTAGCACCAATGATTCTCAGAGATTCCCTGTCATTATGGTGAAGGTCAATACACAGGAAGAGCTAGAAGAGCTAAGAAAGGCTTTCACCTAACACTGCCTTTAAGCATCATGAAGAAGTCAAGCCCTAGGCTCAGTGGAAGAGTTCTTGCCTAGCGATTGTGAGGCTTTGGGTTCCAACCTTGGCACCTCCTGTGGGGCCTGAGGGTGGGATGGGTACATACAGTGAAGGAACACCTCAAGCTCTTGAGAGGAATACAGCTGTCTAGGTTATGGGGAGTCTGCTTTCTAACTTGGAGAATATATGCTGTCTTGATTTGGATAGAAAGGTTAGACAAAGACATAAAGCCATTTGTCTTAGCTCTTTGGTAGGGGATAAAAGACAGGGAAGTACTGTTTAAATCCCATATCAATATCAAGTTATCTGACTGCTGATCAGCCAAAATGAGTTCTTTATACATTGCTTCAACCAACAGGATACGCCTCTGTACATCGGTGTTCCCAAGAAGGGCAGCAGTCAGTCCACGTGTTGGCTTGCTCTGAGGCATCCTCCATGGCAACTCTTCCCAAGGTCTCTACAGGCAGTGGCCCAGTGTCACCACAGGAGGTCTGACCTCTCAGAAAACAAGAAACAGGGTACCTAAGCCAGGTACAAATCCACAGGTTCAAAAGTGCAGAGGCAAACTCCTTCCAGACAGATCTTTCTGGCTAAGGGGTGACTTAAACGTGGTCCCTTCCCTCGTCACTCCTTTCCCTCCTCAGGCCTCTGGGAGAAGGTGCTGTGCTGAGGGTGAGGCCAGAAGGCAGCTTTGGCTCTCTGGAACAGAGAAAGAGCTTTGAGCATCATGAACAACAGGATAAAAATAGCAGCGTTGCCATGGCAAGGGAGGCTGGGAGAGTCCTGAGGATGTGTCTAGGTCCTGCCATCTCGGTGGTTTTCCTCCCGCCCCTCAGCTGAAACACAGGAATGAACAGAGGGGGAGGGAGGGCTGCCTCAGCAGGGAAGGAGCCAATGGGCAGTCCACCAGGAAAACCCTTGAATTCCGGACCCTGGGTACTTCCGCCAGGGACCAGACTGCCCATTTCAGGGCCCCTGGCCTCTGGGACTTCCTCAGCACGCAGCTGTTCTGGGCAGCCTCCATCTCACCTTCCCTGGGGATAATCTGCTCTCCCTGTGGAAAGACACAGTTTTTGTTTCCTCTTCACGTCTGTTGTTCTGACCCAAGGGATTTTAAGCAGCAACCCCAGCATGATGGGCATTAGCTACTCCAGAGATGACCGGGGGGCAGCAGAGGATTTGTTCTACCAACCAGGCACCCTGGTCCTGGATTGTTGAACCACATGGACCTGGGAAGCTCTTTCATGTGGGAACAGTGACAGTGGTAGCAGTTCTCGGGCTCCTGCTTGTGTTGATGACACAGCCTGGTTCATTGCTTGAGAAGACTCCAGTTCTCGCATGTGAGCTCTGTCACTTGCTGGGAGCTGTAGCCACCTTCAGGATGAACACTGCTCTTCCTGGACCAGCTGCTAGATGAACGCTGACTGCAGCAGCTCAGATTCAGTTCCCTGGTAAAGGCCTATCTGAGTTTGTGAACCAAGTGTCCATCTTCGAGTTTCAGCCATATCTGAACACATCCAGCACAAGGCGCCTTCATGTGGGATAGATAGGTAGGAGTGGAACTCACCAGTGGGAGAAAGGAAGTAGTTGCCGGGTTAAGAGTTAGCCATGGAACACAGGGGAAGCTGTAGCTCTATCCGCAGGGCATCAGTGCCTCCCACTCACCATTTCACAAATCCGCCCAAGGAATGGGCAGCACATTGACCCTTGAAACCCTTCTGACTCTTTTCAGTGTCTGAGCCACAAGAAAGCACAACAGTGGTAACAGTCAGGGCCTGGCCAGGGCCTGGAGTGAGTTCAGGTCAGACTGACTCCTTAGGCCCAGCCCCTCACACTCCACTTCTCAGACCAACTCACCCTTTGCACAATCGCAGTCCTCAGGACACACATCCCCTGGCATAGGATGGCAGCCGCCCCTCCACTTCCCAGGCCACAAAGTTTGGGACTCAGGAGCTGAGTGCAATCCCCTTTATAGTTGAAGAAACCAGGTTCCAGAAGGCCAGACTCACTAAGGTCACAGGACCACTAGTGTCCAAGCAGGGCTAGTGTCCAGATCTGCCCTCAGGTCCCAGCTCACTGCATCCCTTACCAACTCGTGCCTACATCAATTTCATTATTACTTTTGTTTTCTCCTAAAAATAATGATTTCCCTGTAGACTTCTACGGACCCATATGCTACACCCAAAATGCCTCCACTGTGGGTGGAGAAGAAGTGACATTTGACTAAGACTTCAACCTGAGACAAAAAGCCTCTTGGGGCTCCTGGACCAGGGTCTTAAGACAACACTCCAGTCTCCAAGCACCATTTACACAGCACTTCCTATTCAATAATCTACAGCTTAAGAGGTGGAACTGGCAGGGAAGGCCCTGTTCACAGAGTGGGGAATGCAGAGCCCCCCTGGAAACGTGGTCCTGGACTGGGAGGGGTGCACCCCTGCCTCACCCTAAGAGCTCAGAGCCACCTCAATGTAATTGGAACAGACTTACAGACTGGCCTTCCCTCAGGCAAAGTGGCGGGGGTGGGGAGAGTTTAGAAAGAAGGGGTACAAAATTGGCTGAACCCAGGCAAGGGCAGAGATGGGGACAGATTTCCACACTGCTTCTCAAGATGCTGAGAACAAAGCCCATCTCCCTGAGGAAAGAGTCAAAATAAAGAGTGCTTGCTATTGGCCGTCACCTACTGGGCCCATTTCTGCTGCATCGTGGCCCCACCTTAGCCTGAATGAAAAAGGGACCAAGGACACCTTTCTGCAAGCACCAGCGGGGCTGTACAGAGAACCTCGAACTACCCAGGTTCCCAGCACCAACAACGGAGATCTCCAGTGTCCCTCCCACCCCAGGGGTGCTGGTGTGGGGGAAGCAGCCCTGAGCCAGCTCTCCAACTCCTGCAGCTGCCAACCTGCCCAGGGCTCTGAAGGAGATCCAGACCCGACCTTCAGCACCCCTCTCAGACCTATGTTCTCCATTCTGACTTGTCCTCTTGGGGAGCCTTGTGGTTGGGACATAACACCCAATGCCTCTGAGTGTTGGGGATAGGATTTCATCCTCTAATTCCAGAGTGACTTCTCTGATTGCAGCCCCACGGATGGACTGCAGCTAGATACTAGACTGGGGGTGGGGCTCTCTGGCTTCTGTATCAGGGTACCCCCCAAAGCTTCCCTGCCATTTCTGCCTCAGTCTAAGAGGACAAAGCAGCAAGAAGGTGGTCTTCAGTCCCTTGTGGTCCCGCTTTACTTATGAAGCTTGCTGTTTCCTTGAGGGAAGGATTTATGATTCTTTGAATATAAAAGGCTGGGTGTGGTAGCACACACCTTTAATTTGGGCACTCAGGAGGTAGAGGCAGGGAGATCTCTGGGAGACTGAAGCCATACTGGTCTACATACTGAGTTCCAGGCCAACTGAGGCTACATGGAGACCCTGTCTCAAAAACTAAAGCAAAGGAACAGATTGTGGGTGGCTCACATGAAGGCTGGAGCATAACAGGGTGGAGGGTAGCAGCGAAGTCCCCTGCCATGCTTAGACCAAAACGTCGATGGCAGCAAAGCCCAACACCCCAGAGCTTTCCTGTGGAGAGCCTCGCAGAGCTCAGACCTCCTCCTGCCTCGGGCCCTGCCTCTGTGCTAGTCAGCCAGGCTCTTCCGCCCAGTGAGGAAGGCGGCAGGCTAGGGGACCAGGCTGCATGAACGATCTCTGCTGCTAGTTAGTTCTGACTGTCCAGCACCTCCTCCTGCCTCGGGCCCTGCCTCTGTGCTAGTCAGCCAGGCTCTTCCGCCCAGTGAGGAAGGCGGCAGGCTAGGGGACCAGGCTGCATGAACGATCTCTGCTGCTAGTTAGCTCTGACTGTCCAGCACCTCCTCTAACGCCCAATGGCAAAGCAGGGAGATGGAGAGAGGGGAGGAAACGGAAGGAAGTGCTTTTCTTCTGCTTCCTAACTCCTAGGAATGAGAACAGGACCCTGAACCTGGGAAGGTGATAGGGTGGGAGAGGAGGGGACTCGTCAGGGTAGTCCTGGAACCTCCCTACCCGAGTCCCCTGAAGGCTGCACGTGGCGGCATACCCCATCCACCCACCCGTGGCTCCCAAGGAGGGGCTGAGGGAGAAGTGGACAAAGGAGGTGGGTGCAGTTCAGTCAGGCAAAGGAGTCCCACAGCCTGGCCCAGGGGGACAGTCCCTGAGGAAGTTAGTGCCCGGGGGAAGATTTTCCACCTGTGCACGCTGCCAAGGAAGCAAGGATTTCATGGAAGTCGATCAGGACATGGCGGGAGAAGAGCCTGACCTCTCAAATGGTCAACTCTGCCCTCCATCCCAGTCCTGGCCCACCTGGCCCAGGACAACGATGATGAGGCCCCTGGACACCCGGCAGAGACCCATCTTGTGCTTGGAGGGGGGTGTGTCACACATCTAACTGCTTTCGCCTCCCAAAGCCACATGGACTTCATGGGAGGTGTTACCCCAAGAAGAGCCTTGGGAGCCTCACCCCTTGGCCTCTGGGAGGCTGCCCAGGCTCTAGAAGGTGAGCGGCAGGTCCGAGAATCTTCTTGGGCCACTGAGGCCTCTCTCTGGGAGCACAGGAACTGGAGGCTAATGAGTGTGGGCATAGGAGCTCCGGAGGCGCCAGGAGACTGTGCTCCCGGGTTATTCGGGATCCAGCTAAATGAAGATGGAAGACACATGAGGTTCCCACTGCACTGAGCAGCCTCAGGCCAGGAACCACTGGGGCTGACAAGAGGCCCTGCTTCAGCTCACACTGCTGTTTCCCTCTCTTTATGAACTTCTTCCTTCTTCCTCTTCATCTTGCAGAAGCCGTGGAGACCACAGAAACAGGCAAAAGTAAACTGTGGCATGCCCTGGGCCAGGTGGGGATGCTCCCCAGACATCTGTAGGGAGAGGCAGGGGAGAAGAGTGGGAGAAAGGCAGAGAGAGAAGCGAGCGGGGGACCGTGCTCAGGGCCCCTGTGGGCTCCCTGGGGCTGCTCCCAGTCCCCCACCAAACAGCAACCTCTGTGTAAGGCTGACATCATCCTAGGAGAAATCCTGCACTGTCTGCAGCCTTCTCCCTCACCTCATTCTCACACTGCAGCTGGGAGCAGGAAGCAAGCAGGCTCAAAACAGTTTGGAATGTGCCGCCTCACAACACATCACATTTTTTTTTTTTTTTTGGTCTTTTTGAGACAGGGTCTCCCTGTAGCCCCAGATGTCCTGGAACTCGCTCTGTAGACCAGGCTGGCCTTGAACTCACAAAGATCCGCCTGCCTCTGCCTCCCAAGTGCTAGGATTAAAGGCGTGCGCCACCACGCCCGGCACATCACATTTTTTAATCCTCAAATTTTGGGGGGGGGGCATCTTTTTGAGACAGGGTCTTCCTTTATTCCCAGCTGGCCTGGCACTCGCTATGTAGACCAGGCTGGCCTTGAACTCACAGAGATCCGCTTGCCTCTGCCTCCTGAGTGCTGGGATTAAAGGCATGCACCACCACACCCGGCCTTAATCCTCAAATGTTTTTTAATAAATAGATATAATAAAAACCCACTAAACTGATAGAGCAAGGTAAGGTCAGAGGACAGGGACACTAGGGAGGGAAGCCCTGCTGAGAGTGACACAGTCTCCTTCTTGACTCTCTGGCTAAGGCACTTTTAGGAAAACAGGTTACACAGGGTGGGTGGGAGAGGACCAGGCCCTCCTTCCTATCCTGCATCAGGACATCCGGCCCATCCGCCCTGACCCACAGCCCATCCCTGATTTATCCCCTCAACTTATAACATTCTAAGGGGACATTAGAGGGGTGGTTCTCATGGCGGAAGAGGTCTGTGCCCCCTTGAAGAAGCAGATCCTGCCATATCTCAGGTTCCAGGATCCAGGCATTATGTATGTGGAGAGAGGACATTCATCCACCTTGAGGTCACATATCCAACTCTCTAGACGTGGGACTTCACAGAGAATGAAGAGGCCTCTACCTTGACAGTGGAGTAGAGTCACTGACTCTTTCCCTAACAGCCCTAAATTATCTGATGCTCTTAGGGAAACCCATAGAGACCACATGCAAGGTAAGCCCCTCCCACCCCCAACAGCCTGGTCATGTAGAGAACAAACAGCAGAGGGTTTTCAACCAATAGGCTATTTATTTAGCATCTGTGCTGAGTAACAGGCTGGAAGGAAGCATGTCTTTTCTTTCCCTGCTAGGCATAGGTATAGGAGTGAGGGAACTCACAGCGCGTAACTACGGTGACCGGTGACGGGCTGGAGCTCCAACAGTACGCCGCCCTTTGATCCACTCACTTCCGTTTCCCTTGTCTCACCCACTAACACATTCCCCTTTTCATCCTCTGTCCTTCCCCTGACCCCAGGTAATACTGCTGAGGGGCGCAGAAATGTCTTCCAGTCAGCTGGTACAGGGTAGCTAGGAACAGGAAGGCAGACACTCTGCCCAGAGGTCAGACCAGTGCCCAGTTGTGGTGGAATGGCTTCTCTCTAGGAAGAACGCTGGGAGAAAGCAGGTGAGAAAGCCCAGGGCCAAGGGAAGGAGGATGGTACAGGGCCGGGCAGAAGGGAGCACAGCTAAGGACAGGTACCTTCCATCCCAGCAGAAACGACACAGGGGACACCGTGCCCCACAAGGCGCACCTGCAAAGTGGCTCCCCTGTCTCTTGAGGAAGCTGGCATGGTTCACATAGTAACTACCTCAGCAGTTACCTGGGAATTCCCCCAGGACAAACATCCCGCCTGTGTGTACCGCGCAGCAGTGCGTGCTAAGGAGCTGGTCCTGTCAGATCCCACCCCCAGCCTCCCATAGTACATCTAATCACCATAATCAATGGGGGTGCTCCATTCTCAGTGGACAGCTGGATGGGCAGGAGGCCCAGCTTGAGTCATCACGGGCAGGAAGGCAGGCTGTTATTTAATAACCTGTTTTCCAGCACCAGTTACACACCCACTTTGGAGTGTATATATAGTGAGCAGAGAGCAGTCTCCAGGATATATATATATATCTATAGAGTATATAGATATAATTTGCATATGATATATATGGGATATATATATACAGAGCCCAGACACAACTACTATATTTCTAGATCTCTCTACTGCAGTAATCTCTGGATCCTCATGACAAACCTAGAGAGAGACAGGGGTCCACACTGGCACCTATTCTTGGCTCTGAGGTGAGAATGCTGTGTCATCCTAGCAAAGCAGCTATATCCTGTGGGGGCCTTCATTTCCTTTTTTCTGTGTACCAGGAGGCTAGGAAAGGTTTGATGTTCAGAGCACCAGGGACTACCTGGACAGGGAGGAGAGCAAGCAGGTGGAGTCCCTCGTCATCAACAACTATAAAGCACACACTTCCATGCTGGGGTATACGCGAAGGGTTCTAGCCACAAAGCATGCCCAAGATTTCAGGGGAAAAATATGGAGAGCAATGGACACACAACAAAGGGTACCCCGGAGCCGACCTAGAGAACAAACCCACATCTGCAACAGCTAGGAACGCAGCCTCGCCATCCCAGGCCAAAAGTGGGGCTAGAGTCGCTCGGACTCTCAGGTCACAGGACACCAAGATCCTCTTTCCTCTTCACTCCACGTCCCTCTGATTTCTATTCTTTCTTCAAAACAACAAAATGTCCCTCAGGTGGCTGTTCCTGTCCAGAGTCCTTTGGTGAAGGTGAAAACCCCAAGTTTTTGCTTAATCCCCCACTATGAAGAAAGGTGGGGTGGGGTGGGTGGAACCAGTGCTTACCTGGCACAGGAAGGAGCGGTGAAGGAAGTCCCAAGGGAGATGGGCTGCCACTTGGGTGCCCAGTGAGATTCCTGGGTCCTTGTTCCCAAAGACAGGGAATAAAGGCTGAGGGGCAGGCTGGGCTGAGGGGCAGGCTGGGCTGAGGGGCAGGCTGGGCTGAGGGGGGCTCTTCCACCGAGATCTCAGGCCTCAAGTCCTCCTGCTTCTCCTTGTCATTCCGCCAGGCGACCAGGAGTCTCATGCAAGGGTATAACTCCTAGCAAGCTGGGAGCACAGAGATCACTGTGCCGGTCCCTGAAGTGGGGGG
Organism: Rhizomys pruinosus; assembly: GCA_009823505.1. Taxonomy (NCBI): domain Eukaryota; kingdom Metazoa; phylum Chordata; class Mammalia; order Rodentia; family Spalacidae; genus Rhizomys; species Rhizomys pruinosus. Next base: position 2,458,907 of record VZQC01010914.1, read on the forward strand.
ATGGATGGGGCAAAGAATTGCTTGTCAGTGTGCAGAGGACATGGCCTCCTTCCTCTTCCTCAGAGGCCACCCCTACCCCCAGCAGGGACTTGGAAGCCCCTCTCCTAGGGCTGCGGTGTCTACTCCACCATGGCCCCCGCTCCCTTCCACCCCAAACCTGGAAGGGGCCGCTGCTGGCCAAGGCTGCCACCTTCCTCACTCCTCCCCACCCTCTCCTCTCCCTTCCCCTAGCTCAGTCCAGGGCGGTCTGGGAGCTAAAGGCAAACATGCACTCTGCTCAGCCAACTTGGTGGGAGCTCAGCAGAAGAGATGCCAGGCCACCCAAAGGTCCACAGCTTCATGGCTCACCCCTGCTAGCTCTTGCCACCCCACCTCTCCTTGCAACGCCCTCCTCTGACCCTGCTACGTCCAGCAGAAGTGGAAGAATTGGGGGGCGGGCAAGAAAGCGCTTCCTAAAGGAGGAAGCCGGGCCTCAGGCTAGCAGATCTCAAACTCCTCAATGTCTTGGGAATTTTGGCAGTGTCCTCCATGAAAGTGGGCAAGGTAGGGGGTATATGATACTCAAGTGTGGGGACAAGACAAGAATCTCAGACAATTGTTCCTCTCACTCCCAGACAGCAGAGCAGGCACTTCCAGTGAGACACCCCTTCCCAGGTAACTGGGAAGTGACTCAGGGAGGAGGGGAGCCCTAGGCCTCAGGAACCAGGCAGAGCCCTCCACCTCCTCCCCTGCACCCTCCATACTGTGCCTCAGTAATTAAAATATGAATTCACCTTCCCTCCCTGAGCCATTCATCCCTGCAAAGGGAAGCAGCTGCAGTTTAGGAGACCGGATTTGGGGATTAGCTCCAGCAGGCGACACCGGGGAAAGAATTCTAAAGGAACAGGGGAATTGAACTGGGTTTCTTCTCCCTCACCTCCTCCCAGCCGCCCAGCTTCACACCCCAGCCCTTCCCCCAAAGCCTAGCCTCTGCAGGTTTCTGGGAACTGTAGTCTGCAAGGCAGTGTTGATAAATAAGCAGGCCAGGGGTGGATGATGGCACAAACTACAGATCCCAAGACTTCTTCCCAGGCTGGTAGCAGCCAAGTTGGGCACAGGGCACCCGTCTGGGAAAAGTCTGTGTTCTCCTTGGAGGTTAACCCCTTCTTAGACTCTGGAGACACAGCTCCCTGGACCTCGGAACTAAGGCCTTTCTGCCTTCTGTGGCTGACAGAGGCCACAGTCCCTGGCCAGCAGGTGACCCTCCCCCCACCTCCTCTTCACCCCCGCACCCCCCATTCCCACCAGTTTCTAGTCTGCCTATTGAAAATGAATGAAAGAATGAAAGCTCCTTCTCATGACTAAAAGAATAGCCAGACATTAGTTAGTGGCTGAGGGGCTGGGGGGCCGCTGTGGCTGGGGGTGAGGGTCAGAACAGCAGTATTCTTCCTGTCCTCATAGAAGGCCACACCCAGGCCTAGCAGAGACTTACCCACCGACTCACCACAGGCATGACAGGAAGGGGGAGGGCACCAGCTCACCATTCAGCAGCCAGGAACCTGCCACAACCAGAAGCTGCTGTTCTTTACAAGGAGCCAGAGATCTCCCGTCTTCTTTGCCTTTAGAAGGGAGTGGAGTTTAGCAATCAAACTCCGTTTCCACTAGAAATGGAACAGATATCACCAGAGAGACTAGGCTGAATCTCAGTGTGGTTAAACGAGGGCCAGCGTCCCCAGGGAAGGCCTCAGGCTGGATGGAGCGAGGCCAGCGTGCCTATTCAGAGTATTTCAACAATTATGTGAAATGCGCCATTGCAGAGCTCCTCCTGGGCTGCCCCACCCATAGTGGCAAAGGACAAAGGCTGGAAAGGAGGCCCAAGGCTGTGGTCCCAGAGTATCGTGCCCCAGCCCCAGCCCAGAGAGAGACCATCTCATCTTTTGTACCCCAGCTCCCAATTTCTTCCACCAATATTAACTGGGCAGCCCTACTTACTGAGTGCCTCAGGACTGCGTCACAGAAGTGAAATCTGTGACGCCAGTCGCTGTCCTTCCTCCCGTGCTGGGGCCCTCCTGGGCAAACTGCACAACAGGATTTCTAAGACAGGCCCACAGGCAGAGGGCAGGAGGGGTGACTATTCTGCTCTAACTTTCCAGTTAGGAAACTGGGAGTCCCCAGATCAGAGAATCATATAGAGACGAGTCCTTCCACCATCTAAGCCTGGCCCAGAGGGGAAGTAGCCTGGATCAACCACTGCACAACAGCAGCAGGCCTGGGCCTTTGCCTCTATTCTGATTTACCTCCTCTGTGTGCTGGAAAAGGAAAACCAGTAATGCTAAAGGATGATGGAGCTGGGCCATGGGGCCCATTTGAGGACATGCGTCCCCTAGAGACAGGCAGGGAAGCAGCCCCCCCCCGGGGGGGGGGGAACGACAACAACGACAGCACCACCCAGGTGCAGAGTACATTCACACTGTGGGCTTGGCCCACACAGCCTCCAGCATGCGCAGCTCTGCTCACTAGCCACATGTGCCGGACCAACCACCCTGTGCTTTATATCACCCCTAAATAAAAGGGGTTAATGATATGGCTGTCTTGGAGATTGAATGGGTTCATACAAGGTAAGATGGTTAGAACTGCAGTTGTTAGTAGGCACTTTGTAAATGCTGATTGGGGAAATTAAGGCTCTAAGACAAGTAACTGCCTTCTGATTCTGACCGTCAAATGCGGTGCGTATCATCCTTCCCTGTCACACAGACTGGGGCTGGAGCACCGGGCAGGGTGATTCCCTGACACTCCAGCCAGAGTGTCTGCTTCATTTCCAGCTGAGCAGTCCTCCCAGAATGGCAAGGATGGACTCAGACAGTTTACACAGGGTGGGACTGGAACTGTCTGGATGATTCAGGGGCAGGGCAGGCTGAGATCTCAGAAGAGGGGAGCAGGCAAGACAGCTAGATGCAGGAAGCCAGTGGAGGAGAGGATCAGGGTCAGAACTCTGGACCCTGGCCTTCCCAGTTTCATTCTGGAACATACCACCCCACCCCCACCTCCACCCCACACGGCTGGCCTGAATACTCTCATTTCTGCCACTGAGGAGCCTGGAAATATCCTTACAGAAACTTGGGATTCAGAGCAGGAGAAATGAAAGGACAAGGTTTTGAGGCTGATCCCAATTCCCACATGTCTACTAAGCCAGGACTCAGCAGTTTGGCAAGAGGAAACCAACTCCTCAGCAAGACCTTAGTGCAACCTGCTGGGGTCGCCAGCCCAACCTCTTCATTTCAGGCTGAGGGACCAGATCCAGAGAGGGTAAGTGATTTGGCCGAGGTCACACAGCCCAGCCCCAGCCCCAAGTTACTACTGCTGCTCTTCCGTCCCATCCCTCTGTGGCTGGTCCTCGAGAGGGTGTAGTTGTACAGAGGCGCTTGCCCCTCACTGTAGCCCATGGCTTTTAGCCCTACATGAATTTGGAACAGCAATCACATAGGAATGAAAAGCCATAGACCACAGCAGAGCTGAGGGGTCCAGTGGCAGGAATCTTAGAAGGAAGCTGGCAGCTGGGAAAACTCACCCATCCCTCCTCCCGACCCGGCCTCCCTGGGAGCCCAAGGCCCCCCAGGATTGCATTCTTTCACCACTATCCCCCACCTGGTGGGCCCCAAGAACACTAAAACCAGGGCCTGTAACAGTTTCCAGTTTCCCTACAAAGGTCTCCCACAATGGCCCTCCCCAGGGGTGAGAGGCCGTAAAGGACCTCCTCCCGTTCCGCTAATGAGTGTGGGTCCCTAACTGCCCTCTCCCCTAGCAAATAAGGGTACTCTTTTCAAGAGGACCAGGCCAGTCCCCATAGTGGGCTCCCTTTTTGTAAGGCTTAACCCTTCCCAGTCCTGCAGTGCGCAGGGGGTCAAAGGGTTTGGGCAAAAACCCAGAGGTGAGGGTTGTGTTTTCTTGAAGGGAGGATAAAGTGCCCAGGTTTCCTTGACCCTTGACCCCAGGTTTCCAAACCACCATGGAGGTGGTTGCACCATCTCCCAAGGATTAGAGGGAAAGGGCCTGGGCTGAATGCCCCCCACCCCCAAGGGAGGCAGCGAGTTTAGAGTAGTCTACGGGAGAGGAGCTGCCCTGGAGAGGAGCGTGGAGCCTGCCTGTAGCTGGCGAGATGCAGTGGACGGAACAAGGATCTCTAGGTGACAAGCTGAGTTGGAGAGTACAAAGGTCTGGGTACCCGGGAAAAGTATGTTCTAACTAAGGTTAATCACCTCTCGCGGTATGGGTCAGCTGTGGGCATTGGCCTTGGGAGAATGGACCTTCAAAGATACCTTCTCATCCAGAACCAGGAAAACGCCAGGGGACTCAGACCTCCCTAGACCTGTCCCAACAGGAGGGGTCCGGCTAAGAACCTATCTCTCTAGAAAGTAGTTGGCAGCCTACCTCAGCCTCTGCCAGGGGCAGGAGGCCAGGTGAGGCAGCCCTGCCTTACCTGGACTTCCAGCAGGCACCAACAACAGTATACCCCAGACACACACGCAACTTGCCCAGCCTTCAGGTGAAAGTGGGCACACCCAGCTCTACACTGATCTCTTGGGTCAGCAGTCCCCAGCCCAGGAGCTCTCTCTACCCCTTTTCTTTTTTTCAGATCTCTAGAATCCCAGCCCCATGACCTACAAGAAGCTGTGGGCTCCGGGCCCACTGTCCATAGTCCCCTGCAAGGTACAGTGACTAGGGTCTGGGATGGCACTGCAGACAGCAGAGTGAGCCCTCAAGTCCCCTTCACAACTCCAGCAAACCTCCTTCTTGCCAGCCAGGGAGCCGCTCACTCCAGTTTACCCTGAGCTCTGCTCCTGGCCCAGCCATCCTTTCTCCTCCATCTCCACCCCAGGTTAGGCCAGAGCTGTGCCCAAATCAACTCACCCCACCCCCCTGACTCTCCGGTGACCTGCCCATCCCCCCAGCCAGCCAGGGTCAGGGCAGGCGGCCAAGAGGGCGGGTAGGTCAGGTATTCCTTCAGTCCTGACTTGGGCCAGGGTAACAAAGGTCTCATTGAGCCTCTGGCTGGCTGGGCGGTGAAGCACAGACCTCTGGTATCTATGGGCTTTTGATCTGGATCCCTCTGGGTATTACTGGTGTCCCCTGCTGGGCTCTTGGTGTGGAGGGGCTCTGAGTTCCCTCCCTCCCTTCCCGTATCTTTTTCTCTCCTTTCCCAGGTGGCAGCTTCCTGCAGGCCCCCTCCCGTCCCCTTCCAGACCCCTCCCAGACCCCTGCAGTCTCCACGCCTCCCCTCACTCTTCACACACCCAGTTCCCACACTCCCCAGCTCCCGCAGCCCAGGGTCAATACTGCTCAGTGCTGTCCCTAAGTCAGACAGTTCCAAGCCCTTCCAAGCCATAGTAGTCATCCCAGGAAGCCAGACCCAGCACAGCCACCAAGCCACAAAGATGGACGTTCCCCAGGGCTGTTTCTGGGCCCAAAGGCTTGGTGAGGCGGAGGTAATAGTGACAGCCATGGAGCATCAGGCTCAGGCGTGGCTGGACTTCGCTTGAAACAAGGGGAAGGTCAAATGGGCCCCTCCTCCTTTTCCAGTGAGAACCCAAGGACTCAACCTTTCACACGGGAGGCACTTTCACTACTACCCTAAGAGCACCCCTAAACCTACAACTCTGCTGGAGGTGGGGGCCTGGACCCAGGCAGTACACAAAGGTCACCTTACAGGATCACTGGGACATTTCCTCATCCCTGTCCCCCAGCATCCCAAGGTCTGAGGTCCCCCCAAATGCCAAGATTTCCCAGGATAACTGCTCAAGAGCTTCACCCTGATGAGGTGGCCCAGCAAATGCAGTCATTCGCCGCCAGCCCAGACACCCAGAGCTCGATCTCCGTGATCTCCATGGAGGAGAGAACAGACCCCCAAAGTTGTCCTCTGACCTCCACATGTGTCCACACACCCACACCCACACCCACACCCACACCATGTAACTTTTTACAGTCAAGCATAGAGGCCCCGCCCCCACCACCACACCTACCCCTTAGGCAGGAAGCTTCCATTTCTTAGTCCTTAGGTGTTCCCATTCAGCTAAACTCAGAATCTGGGCAGGTTCTGCTCTGACAGAGCCCATTCTTCCTGCTGGCTCTCATTGTCCCTCATGACTCCACACATTCTTGGGCTGCTAATGAGAAACCCAGAGTGCAGTGCCGTGCCCTGCCCTTGCCAGCACAGCCCTGTGGTCTGTGGCAGGTACTGGGAGAGGGTGGGCAGAGGGAGGAAGTAAAAAGAGGTAAGAACCAAGAGCAGGCGTCAGGGGCGGGCAACGGTGAGACCAGAGCCAACACAGAGACGCTGAGGCTGTGATGGCGCATGGAATGTTAGACATGCTGCTCAAGGAAAAGGAGCTTATATTTTTTGAGTGAAAACTCTCATGTATGCATCAGTATGGATGTAATTAGTAGAGTGAACACTGGTTGAGAGGACTGAGGTATACAGAGGGAAGAGCAGGGTCCTCACAAGTGAAGGCTGAGGTGGAGCCTGGGAAAGGCAGGGTAGCAGGGATAAGGAGAGCTGTGTGGACTGGGGAAGGGGGAGGGCCCCACACAGAAGCCTAAGGCGGTCCTGACCTTAGGGGCCCTGTTTTCTGGGACACTGAGGGCTGGTAGGGGACCCTTCCCTCAGTTGAGAACAAACTGGAGAAACCTAGGTCCAGTTCAACTAGGGAAACCCTGGCTTTTCAGGGATCCCAGCCTCCCACAGTTCCTTCAAGGATGCTCGATCACCCTGGGCCTCAGGCTACATCTGGGTTTTGAGAGTAACAATGTTTCCAGATCAGGATAAACCAAGGAGAAGAGCCTTCTGCAAGGAGAGGGGTCAGACATCCATTACCTCTCCACAGAAGAGAAGGCCTAATACAGAAGGAAGCCTTGCATATGGAAGTTCGATTAATCAAAACTATGGTTCCATCAAGATTCATGGGTCCACAATGGAACTAATTCGAAGTTCTTATTGACTTGTGTATCTTCTTGGGGGCGGGGGGAGAGACCTGTCTCAGCCCATGGTGCAGAGCAGTGAAATATTATCCCTAAGAAAAATACTAAGAAGCACAGCTCCCTGATTTCGGGCTTGATGGAGGCTTGATGCTCCTAGGCTGTGGGCTGGGATGGGAGAAGTTTGGCAATCTGAGTCCACTCACCATGGTGGGAGGCACTGCTGAAAGTTCAAAGGAGCCTGAAGGGTTTCAGTCTGCTTCTGCCTGAGCTCAGACCTCCCTGTTGGGATGGATTTTAGGTGCCTTCTCTCCCACCGTACAGCTTGGCAGCCAAGGAGTGTGTGTTGCTCTATTGAGCAGGAAACCACAGACAAGTCAGGCATGAATTCTCTTTTTCCCAGGGGCTTTCTCCAGTTGTCCCAGGAGTCTTGTTTCTGAGCATTCCCAGGTAAACGGGCAGATTCTAGCCTGACAGGGTCTCTGGGCTCTAGGAGAAAGAGAAGGAAGGGAGTCTGGTGGGGGAAGAGGGGGTAGGGGTGGTGCCAAAGGACTGATAATGACCTCAGGCAACTGAAGTAGAGAAATTCAGAGGAAATAAGAAAATCAGGAAGGAACAGAGTCAGGTCTCTCCAGCCCTGGCACCACCAACCCTCAAATCCTTGCTAAGCCCCTAGGCTGGGCTGTAGGGAGGAGGGCACAGGAAGGCTCTCGTGTCACCAGAGTTCAGGTTTCTCAAGCACAGGACCCAGGCTACAGTTTTGCCTCTCAGCCAGCCATGCTGTTAAAGGAAAATATAAGAAGGGGTCATTGGCAAACTTGCATCCAGCTCACCTGAGCAAGTCATGACTATCAAAAAGCTCTCACCCATTCCATGTCCCCCTCAACGATAGGTATAACAAGGTGCGGGGGGCCAACCCGGTCAGTAAATGTGCACCAAGCACATACGAGGGGACAAACCCTGTGCAGACCCTGAGACAGGACCTAGCAGTCCACTGGGTACCCAGGCCCCATGTGCGACCGCAAGTCAGAGCTGCCTGTGGTCTCCATCACCTAGTCTTCAGGATACAGCTCTGAGGGACAGACCGGACTTGGCTTGGGCTGTGCCCTCATGCGTTTTAGGAGAATGGCTCCTGCTTGAGGCCTGCCTCATGGATAGTCTTTTCTTTGTGTGTATGGCCGAGGGGAAGGAGGCCTCCACCTGAGTCTCCCAGGGAGCCCAGCACTTCTTGGAGGCTGGAGTGCTGACTGGGGTCTGAAGTGATGTAAGAGCCTACCTCTCCGACAGCCTTGATGAAACTGGACAATTTGAAAAGTAAAAGCTATTTCCAGCCTTGTGGCTCGGCTGGGGCATCCTCGAAGGTGTTAAGTCCCCAAACGGGCCCCATGGGGACTTCTTGGAAGGCAATTCCTTTCTCTCAATTCAGAACCCAATCACCAAAGAGCTGACTTTCCTTGTTAAGTTAGCCCTCAGCTAAGTTGTCTGCTGGCAGAGGAAGGTACCATTGAAAACTCGCTAGGGAAGATTAAATCAGACCAGGAAAGAAGAATTTGTTAATTAGGATTGAGGGCAGCACTGGGGCACTTCCAAAGGGAGGCTGCAGAATGTTGGCCAGGAAGGAAGTCTCTCCCTCCGGCCCCCAGGCGCCCTCTCCTGACCAGCTCTGAAGAGACAGGGGCTTACCAGCCCTCTTTTAGGGGAGCATTATCAGTGTTCAGAGACCCATTCTCAGAAAAGAGAGTAGCTATCTTCTCCAAGGCGGCCTTGAGCGGCCTCCACCAGCCAGGTTCCTTCTCCTGGGTGGTCCCACTCCAGCCCTTCTTAGGTATACAAAGGTGGGTGGGGGGTGGGGGGTGAGGGGTGCCTCGGGACCCAGAGGTCCTAGCAGACCCCAAAGCACAATGACCGGGAAGGGTTAGAGAGGGAATGGAGTAGCTGGTGTACCCCTCCTCCTAGAGAAGCGTTTGCCTTGCATTGCTGGAGTTGGTGGTTTTGCCCAGGACATGGCTTCTCCCAGCCTCCTTCACAAGAAAAGGGTCTCCTGGCCCTGCTCCTGGGGCACCAGACTCCTCGCCTCTCCCTTCTTTGTGCCGAACAAATGCACAGGTGCCATCAAGTCCTGGTCCCCAGTTACAGCCCCTTCTTCATCGCATTCCACCACGGAGCAAGGGGGGGGGGCAGTCAGAGTGGGTTTCACTCAGCCGAGAGAGGCAGAGTCGGCTTTAGGGCGAGCTCCCGCACACACCCTCCCGAAGCCACTAGCTGTAAAATCCTTCAGAGGGAACAAAGGCAAGGGAGCCTGGGTTGGGGGCTTCCTTTTGGCCTGGCCAGTGCAGCGCTTGACGCAGGCGGCAGGCGGCAAGCCCTGGCTTTCAGGTGAGAGCCTGAACCCGCACCCTGGAGTCCGCCCATCCTCTAGGGACCCCTGCACCACCCGAAGCAGAGTCGCGAGTCCACCGCGACTCCCGGCCCCAACCCCGACCGCAGTGGGGTCGGCGACTCGCGGCACTTTCTGCCTGTTTTCTCAGTACTCACAGTTCTGCTGCGGAGCCGGCTCTCGCACTCACTTCCTTTGTCTCCCTCTCTCCCTCTCCCTCTCCAACCTCTCTTGCCTGCTTGTCTGATTCTCTGCTGTAGCTTCCAGTGGAGAAAAATAATTATTCTTCTCAATGGGTTCGCACGGGGCACACACACACACGCACACACACACACACGAGAGCGCGCACACACACACACACACACTCTCACGCGCGCGCGCGCACACATACACACACTGCCCTGGTACCCAATCAATGCACAAATCTTCGGGGTCCCTTTAACCTCTGCGGATGACTCCAGGAGTTAATTATGAAGCCTATTTCGACGTGGCATAAATATGCATTGAGGGATGAAATGACAACCGCTGCCTGAACTTCGGGGAACTGGCATTTCCACGACGCTTCGTCTCCCATCCCCGCCCCGCCCCCCGGCCGCACACGCCACCACCCCAGCTTCGCGCCCCTCGGGCTCCTCCGGGACCGTACACCCCCGCTCCCCTTCCGCGGGGCAGACCCCTCCTCCCCGCAGTTGGCGGGCCACGGCGAGCACCCGCTGCGCTCCTGCAGCTCGCGAGCCCGGCCCGCGAGGACCGGAGCTGCTACCTGCCGCTCGCCGGAGTTGCGGGCGGGCGAGACCACGAAGAGGGTCAACTGTGCCCGCGCAGCCCCGGCCGGCACCTAGGCACGCACTTGGACACGCGGCACATGCACACACACTCACACGCACACCCTGGCGCACAGAAGACACTCGCGCGCGCTCACGCCCGCTCACACTCAGGCTGTAACAAAGGAAGGGGCCAGCGCTGCCTTACTTTTCCTCCGCTTCTCTTTTGCAGCCCCCCAGCCCCGGCCCGCCCGCCCTCCACGCCCCCCGACGGCGGCGGGCAGCCGGGGATCCGAGCCGCGCGGCGCGGCTGCAACTTTGCGCGCCGAGGGCGGGAGACAAAAGCTGCGGCGCCGCCCGAGGCCGCGCGGCCAAGGTGTGCTCGCTAATTGTCAGGAAATGTGTTTGTGTGAGGCCGAGCCCGCGGGCGGGGGAGGGGTGGCCGCAGAGCGGGAGAGAGGACGGGGGACCACCCCACCCCCACCCGCTCGGCTCGCCAGCGCCCGGCACCCGAACCCGGATTAGAGAATAAATTATCTGCTCTCTTCTCATTGGGCCGCGGGTGAGGACGCCGTCGGCGGCGCGGGCTGGGAGCTCGCCCTGCTCTTTACATTCACCGCACAGCTCCGGCTCGCCTCCCTTTTCGAGGGCCCAGAGCACGGGGCTGGGCTCCAGACACTAGGCGACACCTGCGGTCTGGCCACACCTGGGAAGGAAAAAGTACTAGGCAGCTGGGGACGGACACCTGGGCTACGCCCGTCTCCAGTAGAGGAATTGGAGAGCCCTTCAGTGCACAAGGCTCCAATCTTGGGGCTTGGCCTACTCTCCACAGGACAGTGACAAAGAGGAGAGAGATTGTCCCTGTCTTCTCTCCAGCCTGCTCAGCTCCAATCCAGGCTGGCAGCACCTCCTGGGCTTGCCTTTGACCCTCCTGAGGAGATAACTTAAAACTGCCTGCAGAGGAAATGCCTTCTAGGAACCAATGCCAAGAGCCATTCATTGGTTTAACAAGCATCTCCTGGACCACCCTGTGTGGTTGCGCCAGTTAGACAGCTGGAGTACCAGGGGAAAAAATTCAGACGGGAGAAAGCCCAGCCGGCCAGGTGGTACGGTTCCAGAAAAAGAAGACCGCAAGGTGAAAGATGACTAAAAACGATGGGATCCGAGAGAAAGGAGAGACTGGAGGGACTTACAGAAGGGCGCAGAGCTTCTGATCATTTGAAGACAATAAATGTCCACCTTGCGGGAAGAAGGCACTGAGTGGGACAGGCCTGAGAAACTAGGGGTGAGTGGTCTGCAGACAGAGCCCAGGTTTCCTTCTCCAGGTTCTGCAAACTCATACGAGGTTCACTTAAGTCTTGCTGTCTCTCAAGCCAGCCTATACCCAACTGCTCTCTGCTGCAACTGAGCCAAATGGTGCCAATGACAGACATCCTAGAGGCTCATACCATTTCATTCTGTGAGTCCTCACATGGTAGAAGCTACCCTGCCCTGGCCAGGACCCCTTTCCAAGTGCTAGGATTGTTTCTGCTGGTACTTCTACCTTTATCATCCTGAGATTCTCACAACAGCCTGGGACAAAGTTTCTGTCCTGCAGATAGATGGGAAACTGAGTCGACAAGGGAGAGCGGGCTGTCAGGGGCCACATGCGAGGTCAGCACCCAAGCAGTTTGTGGATGTCTGCCTTCTTTCTGCTACAGTTCAGGTAACCCTGCTGTCGGTGAGGCTGAAAAGGACAGGGGATATGGAGTCACCTGCCTCTGCCAAAGCCCCTGGGACAGGACTCTGTATACCCTCTCCCACACCACCCAGCTGCCCTGAGGTTAGGCTGGACTGGAGAAAAAGAAGGGCTTTCTGAGCAGTTGCTCTGGACACTGGAAGAGCTCTTACCTGGCTTAGAATTACCACTGTTACTCCATGGTCTCTACTTAGCCCTGGTGAACTATACTCCTTGCCTCATCTGCCAAATGGCACTCACAATATCTGAGAAGCTCTTAGGAAGACTGGGGAGTATCTGTGGGAAAATGCAGCAATAATTACTTCAGGTAAGGAGCTGGGTGGGTACAGCACCTCTATTTTATGGCTTGCGGTCTGTGCCTGCAGTGCCCGTGTTACCTGTGCCAAATCAACAATGCAATTTTTTTTTTTTTTGGACTTTTCGAGACAGGGTCTCCCTGTAGTCCCAGCTGTCCTGGAACTCACTCTGTAGACCAGGCTGGCCTTGAACTCACAAAGATCCTCCTGCCTCTGCCTCCTGAGTGCTAGGATTAAAGGTGTGCGCCACCAGGCCCGGCTTCAATGCAATATTTTAATGAGATACTGAATCAATGTAACAATACACCAAAGTGGATACTCCAAGCACCTTTCTTGAACTGGGTGGAATTTTGTATTTGAAATACCAAAATGTGTTATGGAGGAAAACCATTCTCTCTTTCAGAAGGTGAGTGCTACCTGAGGGTTTGCACACAACCCCATCTCCAAGCAGGTGTGAAGATGGTGAGCCAGGTGAGGTCTTTTCCAGCCTAGTTCAAACCGTGGGTCCCAGGGAAAACAGCCTCCAGCAGGCATGCTGCCCTACTGAGAGATGCAAATCTCTACGGAGAAGAGATGACTGAGGATACACTGGGTGAGGTCTGGACCATCCTGCAGCAGGTCCTTGTGTCCACAGAGGAAGGGTGGGAAGGATTCTGATCTGCAAAGTACTCCTGTGCTTCTCCACTTAGTGAGCTGGCTACCCATAGGGCAGCCTGATGCCCCAAGGAAGGCTGAGACCACAGGTGCATACCTAAGGAGGGGAGGGCACTTTCTCCTGTTACCCGCAGGTATTGAATCCTGGGACCGTACAGGGAGGCATTCATCAGCCAGCACAAAGAGACACTCTTTCAACCACACAGAGACCAGGCCAGGTCACCTTAGACCCTGGCTCACATCAGTAGGAACTCTAGAGGTCTCTAGAAAGTAAGCTTTGGGCCACAGTCTAGTGGCACTGAGAGAGGAGGGATCTGAACACTCAGGAAGGGTCCTGCAGAGGGAAGGGCCCATTTTGGTCCCAAGGAGAAGGGCAGATGTGATGGGCAAGACTGGAAAAAAAGTCTTAAGATCTAAGGGGCTGGAGAGTTGGCTTAGCAGTTAAGAGCACTGGCTGCCCTTGCAGAGGATCTGAGTTCAGTTCCCAGTACCCACAAGGGAGCTAACAACAATCTATAACTCCAATTCCAGGGTATCCAACACCCTCTTCTGACATCTGCAGGCATTGCATGACATAGGCAATTCACTAATACACATAAAATAAAATAACTTGGGGGGGTCTTTTTGAGAAAGTGTCTCCCTGTAGTCCCAGTTGGCCTGGAACTCACTATGTAGACCAGGCTGGCCTTGAATTCACAGAGATCCGCCTGCCTCTGCCTTCTGAGTGCTAGGATTAAAGGTGTGCACCACCATACCTGGCTAAGATAAAATTGTTTTTAAAAAGAGAAAAGGAAACTGGGCAGCAGAGGCAGGTGGATCTCTGTGAGTTCAAAGCCAGCCTAGATGACCTGGGGAGTTCCAGGCCAGCTGGGACTACAGGGAGACCCTGTCTCAAAGAGAGGGAGAGAGAAAGGGAGAGAGACAGAGAGAGAGAGAGAGAGAGAGAGAGAGAGAGAGAGAGAGAGAGAGACTGGGGAGATGTCTCAGCAGGGAATAGCACTTGCTGGCCAAGCATAAGGACCTGGGTTCAAATCCTTAGAACCCATGCAAAAAGTCACAGCATACACAAGGAGCTGAGTTCAGATCCTCAGCACCCACATTTTTAAAAGCCAGGGGTGGGTGGGCTGTAGCCGTGAGACCCCAGTGCTGGGAGGCAGAGACAGGATGACTCTCAGGCTCAACAAATCTAGACAGCTGGTGAGTTCACTGAGCTCCAGATTTAGTGAAAGATCCTATTTCAAAAAATAAGATAAAGGAAAGACACCTGGCAGTGACCTCTTGTCTCCATATATGTGATTGTGTGCACATGCACACACACACACACAGTATAATTTGCTCTGGAGAAGGGCCAGGTCGGGTGGGGCAGCACTATAACTGGAGCAGAGGCAGGAGGATCGTGAGTTCCAGACCCTATCTTAAAAAGAGGGAAAAGGGCTGGGTCGTTTTGTTCACCCTTCTGGCAGACTTCATGCCTGTCAGCTACTTTGGACTATATGTAGCTTTTATTCCTTCCCTGTACTGTGGATTAAATCCAAGCCTTCACGCATGCTGGGCAAGCACTTTTCTGCTGAGCCACATCCATTGACCTTTCTGAGCAAGTGTCAGGACAAGACTCAGCAAGCCTCTGGGTACGCCCGGTCCTCCCGGGTCCTCCACAGTCTTGGACACTGGAATCTCCATGCTACTCTGCAACAGCTGCCAATCAAACCCCGCCTCTCACCTCTCACAGCCATCCCAGCCCTTTCCACCGTGTCCTCTGGAACTCAGTCTGCTCCCAGCCAATGTCCCACCATCCTTGGACTCTGTTCTGTGCATTCTCTTTTTTGTCTTGCTGTTCTGATCCCTGGCTGACCACTGAAGACAACCCTCCCCATAGACAGGCCTGAAGTGCAGAGAAAATACTGAAGTTAGCCTGAGGTGCCTGCAGACTCACTCCTGAGAAAGCTCCAGTGTCTTCAATGGGAGTGCCTTAGACACCTGCTTCCTTGCCATCCTATCCTGCCACGTGACCAGATGCTTACCAGAGAAAGTCCTACCATTCTCTGAATTCTCAATAGCTTCTTTTCAGGCATCCATCACAGGTGTCCCACCCCTCCTCTTATTCTTTCTTTGATGCATTCCTTCCAACTGTTCTTCACTGTCACAGGGACCTAGTTCACGGGAAGACTGCTGTGTCCAGGCCCTTCACAGACCTTGCCCTCACCAGCTCCATCTTCATGGTTTTACTGTCTCTACTTACAGACTCCCTCTCTGGCCTCCTTTCCTCCATGGACTTCACTTTGGGTTGAACACAGCTAGTTTCCACCCTTTACCTATACTAAGCAGCCGGACATTACTGAAGGAAGCCACACTGTTGTGCTGAATGACTCTTTCACTCTGAACTCACCCCGTTCAGTCTCAAAAAGCACTTCACGCTTTGCACACTCCTATAACATCTTCCTCTTCTCTTCTCCAAAGACTGTTTCTGACCGTGTCTTTTTCCACTGAGACAGTACCCTCTGCTTGGCTGTGGCTCATACTTCCTGATATAAAAAACACAAATGGGCCATTCCCTGGAAAATCAGAAACTCCAACAGCTTCCTAGGAGATCTCCACCTGCCAGTGCTTGCAGTTGTGCAAATGAGGTCTCCAGCCATGCCTGGCCCTGATCCCCACTTGTGCCCAGCTCCTTCCATTTCTGCATGTCTGCAGTTATCCCCTGTGCGCCCCAATCATCAGTCTCTCCTTCACCTCAAGATCCTTAGCACTAACATAAAGAACTGTTTCCACCATTGGAAAACGACCTTCTTTCCACTCTCCTATCTCTTTCCAGGTAAAACCTAATTTTTGTCATGCACACACATTTAGACTTATGTAGATATTGATGGCTATGTTTTTGCAGTGCTGACAATGGAAAGGCAAGATCTTACACAGCTGGGCGAGCGAGTACTCTGCCCCTGAGCTCCAGCCCGTGTTAGTTTACAGTTTCCACCTTCCTAAACTCAAAGGCCAAAGCCAGCCTGATTTGAACGCAGTCAGTGAGCATCACAATGAACCCCCATGCCCTCCCGCCACCTTGGCTGTCCCTACCCCTGGCCAATAGCCATTTCTCTCAGCTTTCCTAATCTCTTCAAATTATTTTATCTCATCTTCTGGGCGGCTTTAAAACCTCACTGTCCTCTGAGCTCCCGGCTCGGTGTCACTGAGCCTCTGCCAGGCTGCTGTAGTAATGTGCTACAAATGAAGTGGTTTGGAACAACAGACCTATTGTCTTATAGTTCTATAGTTTAGAAGTTCAGCTGGACGCACATTAAAGGTGTGGTGGCGCACACCTTTAATTTTAGCACTTGGGAGGCAGAGGCAGGTGGGTCTCTGTGAGTTCAAGGCTAGCCCAGTCTACATAGTGAGTTCCAGGCCAGCTGGGGCTGCAAGGAGACCCTGTCTCAAAAAGACCAAAAAAAAAAAAAATTTAGAAGTTCAAAACCAATGTGTTCTCATGATGTCTCCCCTGAGCCTCTAGGAAAGGATCCTTCCTCCTCTTACAGCTTCAGGTGACCTCAGCCTTTCATCATGGGCCATATCACTCCAATTTCATCCCCATTTTTGTATAGAGGCCTTCCTTCTGTGTGTGTGTTCCCATTGTGTCCTCTGTGTGGGTGTCTGGGACCAGTCGCTCTTCTTACAGTGGTACTTACCATATTGGATTAGAGCTTGTGTTGGTTTGAATGAGGATGCTCCCCACAGGGTGCTCCCCACAGGGTGCTCCCCACAGGATGCTCCCCATAGGGTGCTCCCCACAGGGTGCTCCCCACAGGGTGCTCCCCACAGGGTGCTCCCCACAGGGTGCTCCCCACAGGACGCTCCCCACAGGGTGCTCCCCACAGGACGTTCCCCACAGGGTGCTCCCCACAGGGTGCTCCCACAGGGCGCTCCCCACAGGGCGCTCCTCACAGGGCGCTCCCCACAGGGCACTCCCCACAGAGTGCTCCCCACAGGGTGCTCCCCACAGGGTGCTCCCCACAGGACGCTCCCCACAGGGTGCTCCCCACAGGGTGCTCCCCACAGGGTGCTCCCCATAGGCTCCAGGTACTTGGACACTTGGTCCCCATTCGTGGCACTGTTTGGGGTGGAACCTTGAGATGGTGTGGCAATGCAGGAGGAAGCACATCACCTGGAACAGGCTTCGAGAGTTCAAAGCTGTGTACACTTCCAGTCTGTCTGTCTCTCTCTGCTTCCTGTGCCTGTTGGAAGATGTGAACACTCATCTTTCCATCCTGCCACCTCAGCTGCCACACCTCCCCTGATGATGGACTCTGCCCCTCTGGAACCATAAGCCAAATAAACTTTCCCTTCTACAAGGTGCCTTGGTCCTGGTGCTTCATCAGAGCAACGGAAAAGTGAATAATCCAGAACCACTCTAATGATCTACCTTCACTCAGTTCTGTCCACAAAGACCCTGTTCCCTCCCTCCCTCTCTCCCTCCCTCCCTCCTTGGCTCCCTCCCTCCCTTTCTTCCTTCCTTCCTTCCTTCCTTCCTTCCTTCCTTCCTTCCTTCCTTCCTTCCTTCCTTCCTTCCTTCCTTCCTTTCTTTCTTTT
>VZQC01010914.1:2476844-2493149 GCA_009823505.1 Rhizomys pruinosus
TTCTTTCTTTCTTTCTTTCTTTCTTTCTTTCTTCTTTCCTTTCTCATTTCATCTCACGTAGCCCACACTGGCCTTGAACTCCCTATGTAGCTAAAGATGATTGTGAACTTCTGAACCTCCTGCCTCTGCTGTCCAGGTGCTAGGATTTCAGGCATGCACCACCGCGCCTGGTCCTGTGGATGGAGCCTGGGGCCTAGGGTCTCGATCATGCTAGGCAAGCACTCCACCAACTGAGCTACACCCCTGGCCTCCCTCGTTTCCAGTAAGGTTGCATTATACTTATTGGGGATTAGGACGTCAGCACATCCTTTCAGGGAATCTGTAGCAGGTGTCTACTAGGTACATCCAACCAAACATGTCTGTTACAGAATTCTGGGTTTCTACACTTCTTTTTTTTTTTTGAGTTTTCAAGACAGGGTCTCCCTGTAGCCCCAGCTGTCCTGGAACTCACTCTGTAGACCACGCTGGCCTTGAACTCACAAAGATCCGCCTGCCTCTGCCTCCCAAGTGCTAGGATTAAAGGCGTGCGCCACCACGTCCGGCTGGTTTCTACACTTCTTGCCTCCAACATGTTCCCAGTTCCCCAATCTTATTTAATAGCACTGTCAGCTCTGTCCCAAATGGAAATACTGGAGAACATCCCGATTCTTTTTCTTTACCTTTCACAGCCTATCAGTAAAACCTGATGCCTAAATCTAGCCTTCCTCACTCCTCCGCTCCCATGGGGTCTAGAAATCTCTTTCACCTGAAGTACCCAAAAGGCTTTGTACTCTTCTCTCCCAAAGCCCTACCTCCAGCCCCACCCACCAGCCCTCTCCCACTCAGGAGAAGCCACATGCAAATGTAGAATATTTTTGTCTTCATCAAAATGGACCTGATATTGCAATTCTGCCCCAGGGAGCAGAGGCCTCTGGCCCCACCTTGGCCCATGTATCTCCCTCTGCAGTCCACTTCTCTCCCAAAGCCCAGTGAGTGATACAATGTATAAATCAGATCACAGCCCTCCCACTGCTTAATGCTTTCCAAAGGCTTCTTACCAGAATTAGAATAAAATCCAAGCTTCTTAACTGGGCTTTTGAGGTTTTACATGGCCTGACCCCTCTCCTCATTCCCACAGCTCTCTCTCACCCTGTCTCCTCCCTTACCTTCCTAGGCTCCCAGGAATATCCCAAGTTTTTCTTGCCAGAGGACTTCACATCTGCCGCTCCTAATCCCCTCCCCCCATTTCTCATTCCAGTCATGTCTACAGTGTAACCCTGGGGAAGCGCCCATGCTCACAATACTGGTTACCTCATGATGCAACCTCCTTGCATACATAGCCTTATCTGAGATCATTTCATTTGCTGCTCTCCATGATTACAGTCGGACTCTTCTATTGGCATAGAAAGACTTCTGCCTTTGACACTGCTGGATCCCACCACCCACATCAAGGCCAATGTAGACTAGGTACTCTGTAATATGTATTAAATAAATCCATTTGCGTGGTGATGCACGCCTTTAATCCTAGCACTTGGGAGGCAGAGGCAGGCGGATCTTTGTGAGTTCAAGGCCAGCCTGGTCTACAGAGTGAGTTCCAGGACAGCTGGGACTACAGGGAGACCCTGTCTCAAAAAAAGGAAAAAAAAAAAAAAAAAATCCATTTGCTACTATGTCCCAAGCACAGTACTAGGGACTCAGCAATAAGCAAACAACAAGAATCTCTATGAACAAGACTGTTGTTAGGTTCATGTTGACGGGAGACCCAGCGTGCCTAAAAGAGAAAATGTCAGGACCCCAGTGAAAATGAAGTCGGGTTCATTTTAGGCGTGGCGGCTGGCCTGCCTGTGTAGGGATTAGGTTGGCCAATGTTGTTAGAATGTCCCCAAAGTGTCAGTTTTATACCCAAGCACACAAGGAAGTGAGTTTACAAGGAAGTGGGGACAAGGACATGGGGGAATGGGCAGAGCCGGGTCTGCGGCTGGTGTCACTAGAAGCATCTCGAGAGAGACTGAGGCCTGGCTCTGGTCTCTGGTGTGATTGCAGGATGTCGCGGCAACATTTCTCGGGTTGCAGGAACAAGTTCCAGGATAATTATTTCTTGGGACTTCTGCCTCAGCTGGCTTCCGGAATCCCTGACTTTGGTGGACTACAACCTTACAACTGTGACCCTTCCCTTGTCACACATCACGGAAGTTACCAACTGCTTCGCAGCTGCTCAGCCCTGCTTTCTCTGAGGATGGGGTCTCAGAGCAGCTGCTTTTGCTGCTTCAAACCTGTGCTACCCCTGCTACTTCCCGAGTCACAGAAGCAAGAAGTGAGACCTGGACAAGAAGCAGGCCCCGCCTCCTGCGCCTCCCCTTCCTTTACTTCTCCTGAGAGGAGTGGGCTGTGTGTGTATTCAGGCCAACCCCAGGTCTGGACCTGACCTTGGACACATTGCTCCTTTGCCAATCTGTTTCCTCATCTATAAAAAAGGCAACAGCACCTTCATCAGGTCACCCTTGCTCGCACACTGCCCTCACTGATTCCAGTACACGTTTTACCACCACTCAGCCTGACTGATAGGGAGAAACTGAAGACCAGTCTACCACCTTCAGATCCACTAGGTTCCTTGCCTAAATGGTACCATGCCCTGCTCAGGGCAAGCCCTGGACCAACCCCAAGGGTCAGCTTCTAGTCCTAGGACTCCTCCCATTGTTGTGAAAGGCTAATATAAGAACAATCTAATGGTGTTTTAATGGCCAAATTAATTAAATGATTTTTCTTCTACTTGATGCTTGGTACATTCTATAAGTGTCACCGTTTCCTGTGGTGTCTGAACCAATCAGGTATGTTTTTTATCACGTGGAAGAAATACTAGCTATACAAGATCACTTCCTTCTGTTAGAAAACCAATGTGGGTATTGTAGATAGGCTGTCTGTGCTCTGGCTGAAGGCTGGTCCCAGAATTCCCATATTGGAGGGGTAAAGGGGATGGCCAGCTGGACTTTGAAGATTCAGAAAAATTAGTACCCTGCCTTGCAAGTTGCTACTGCAGTGCCCTAGCTGGACAGACCTTCTTTGATTGCTGCGGCAGGCTTCCTCCTTTCCTGTACTACTACTTCCTGGCCTGCTGAAGAGATATCTGCTGAATCACTCCCAGAAGGCTCATATGAAAATTTTTGGATTTGAATGAAGAGCTTAAAAACATGGTCAGGATATTGGCCCTGGATTTTTTAAAATTTATTGTTTTATATTTTTTTTGTACAAGATTCAATCAAATATAGACCCATATCTCCCTCCTAATCCCCCCACCCCACCAGATTCACCGGTTCAGTTTTTTGATGCAGTCTTTTCTGTCGTTGGTGGTGGTGTTCTTTCCAAAATGCATCACTCCCAACAAATATTTACAACTAGGTTATTGGTGCTAACATCCACAGATGAGGGATACCATTCATCGTTTGTTTTTCTGGGACTGTGTTACTTCATTTAACATAATATCTTCTAGTTCCATCCATTTACCTGCAAAGTTCATGATGTTGTCTTTTTTTACTGCTGCATAGAACTCCATTGTATAGATGTACCACATTTTCTCTATCAGTTGAGGGGTATTTGGGTTGGTTCCAGCTTTTTGCTATTGTGAACAGAGCTGCAATAAATATAGCTGTGCATGTATCTCTACGGTAAGATGAGTCTTGTGGGTACATACCCAGGAGTGGTATGGCTGGGTCAGGTGGCAAGTTCATTCCAAGTCTTCCAAGGGTTCTCCACACTGCTTTCCATAGTGGCTGTATGAGTTTACATTCCCACCAGCAGTGGATGAGTGTTCCCCTTTCCCCACAACCTCTCCAGCCCTTGGTATCATTTGTTTTCTTGATCCTAGCCAGTCTTATTGGAGTAAGATGATATCTTAAAGTGGTTTTAATTTGCATTTCCTTAATTATTAGTGATGTTAAACACTTTTTAAGATCTTTCTCAGCCATCTCTAATTCCTCACTTGTGAAGTCTATGTTCAGCTCTTTGCTCCATCTTTTTTTTTTAATTTTAAAAATTTTTATTTATTTATTATGTTATTTTTTGGTCTTTTCAAAACAGGGTCTCCTTGTAGCCCCAGCTGTCCTGGAGTTCACTCTGTAGACCAGGCTGGCCTTGAACTCACAAAGATCTGCCTGCCTCACTCAGGAGGCATCCTGAGTGCTAGGATTAAAGGCGTGTGCCACCACGCCCAGCTTTTATTTATTTATTGTGTATGATGTACTGTCTGCATAGTAGGTTTTGTGCACCCATGTCATGCAATGCTGCGGAGGTCAGAAGAGGGTGGCGGATTCCCCTAGAAATGGAGTTCTCCTGGAATTGGAGTTACAGACCGGTTCTCAGCCGCTATGTGGGTGCTGGGGATCGAACCCCGGGTCCTCTTAAGAGCGGTCGGCGCTCTTAACGACTAGGCCATCTCTCCTTTAATTATTATATTTTTATTATTTATATAGTGTATGAATGTACTGTCTGCATGCAAGTTTGTGCACCTGTTCTTGCAATGCCGCGGAGGTCAGAAGAGGTGTCGGATTCCCCTGGAATGGAGTTCTCCTGGAATTGGAATGTTTTAGACGGTTCTTGGCCGCCATGTGTGCTGGGATCAAACCTGGGTCTTCTGTAGAGCGGGGCGCTCTTAACTGCTAGGCATCTCTCCAGCCTGGGCCTGGGCTTTTTTTATTGGTTTATTACATCTTCAATTTCTTCATGTATTATGGGTCTGTTAAGCTGTTGATCTCTTCTTGGTTAGCTTGGTGATTCCCAGGATTTCAGATAGTCATCCATTTTCTTAGGTTTTCAAACTTGGTGAGTATAGGTTTTGAAGTATTCCATATTGATTTTCTGGCTCTTTCATTGTCTGTTGTGATATTTCCCATTCTCATTGGATTGTATGATTTGGAGTTGTCCTTCTTTCTTTTGGTTAACTGGGCTAGAGGTCTGTTATCTTGTTTATTCTTCAAAGAACCAACTTTTGGAATTATTGCATTTTTTGTATGGTTTTCTTTGTCTTTTTCATTGATTTCTGCTCTGATTTTTGTTATGTCTTCCTGTCTGCTGTGTTTTAGGGTTCATTTGTTGTTTTCTCTAAGTGTTTTTATTGCACGTGTTAGATCGTTCACTTGTGCTCTTTCTGTTTTTTTTTTTTTTGTTTTGTTTTGTTTTTGTATGTGATGAACACTGGGCTATAAAGTTCCCTCTTAGGACTGCTTTTAATGTTCCCATAGGTTTTTGTTGTGTTGTATTTATCATTGTCATTCAGTTCCAGGAATGCTTTTATTTCTTTCTTTATTTCCTCCTTGACCCATTATTCAGGAGAGTGTTGTTAGTCTCCATGTGTTCTTGTAGGTTGTAGGCCTTGGTTTGATATTGAGCTTTATTGCACTGTGGTCTGATAGAATCATGACTTATTTCATCTTTTTGTATTTGTTGCAGTTTTTTTCGTGTCCAGTATGTGGTCTATTTTGGAGAAGTTCTGTGGGGTGCTGAGTAGAAAGCCATATTCTGGTGTTTGGGGTGAATATTTGGTAGGGTCTGTGAAGTCCTTTGGTGATCTCTATCATTCAGTTCAGTGTCTCTCCTGTTTATTCTGTTCCTGTTGATCTGTCCAAAGGACTTGTGGGGTATTGAAGTCCCCCCACTATTAGTGTGCTGGGGTTAATTGTCCTTGATGTCTGAGCATTGTCTTTATAAAATTGGTGCCACAGTTTGTTGCATAATATATTCATCGATTGTGAAGTCTTCAGGCCATCGTTCCTTTGTAAACGTAATGCCCTCTTTGTCCCTTTTGATTTTTTTACTTTGAAGTCTATTTTTGTCGATTTAAAATAGCAACACCTGCTTTCTTTTTGGTACCATTGCTTGGATATTTTTTTCCATTCCTTCACTTAAGTGGTCCCTACCTTGAGATTGGGATGGGTTTCTTGTAGACAGCAATAGATGGGTTTTGTTTCCTAATCCACACTCCCAGTCTCTGTTTTTTTTTTTTTTTTTTTTTTTTTTGGTCTTTTCGAGACAGGGTCTCCCTGTAGCCCCAGCTGTCCTGGAACTTGCTCTGTAGACCAGGCTGGCCTTGAACTCAAAAAGTCACCCTGCTTGCCTCTGCACTCCAGTGCTGGATAAAGCGTGCGCCACAATGCCAGCAGTCTATGTCTTTTGATTGGGGAGTTTAGTCCATTAATATTTAAGGTTATAATTGAAAGATGCATGTTGCTTCCTTTCACCTTATTATCCATTTGCATTTTTAGTCTCAGTTTCTACTTCTGCAGTTATGTTTTTATTAGTTTCTCTTTCTAGGTGCTTGGGGATAGTTGTTCCTCTCTTCTGTCCTTTGAATTGCTTCAAGTATTTTCTGAAGGGTTGGTTTTCCGAACATGTATTCTATCATCTTGTTTATGTCATGGAAGGTTTTTCTCTCTCCTTCAACTATAGTCGACGTTTTTGCTGGGTAAAGTATTCTGGGTGGGCATCCATAGTCCTTTAACACTGGGAATGCTTTTCTCCACGTTCTTGCTTTCATGGTTTGCAATGAGAAGTCAGTTGTAATTCTGATGGGTTTCCCTTTATATGTGACTTGTTGCTTTTCTCTTGTGGCTTTCAGAATTTTGTATTTGTTTTGGGCATCTAGCATTTTAACTATGATATGGTGTAGGGAATTTCTTTTCTGATCTTGTCTGTTTGGAGTTCTGTGTTCTTGTATTTGTATGGGTTTGTCTTTTTTTAGTTTGGGGAAATTTTCATCTCTTATTCTGTTGAAGATCTGATCAATACTATTCTCTTGGGATTCTTCTCCTTCCTCTATTCCTCTGATGCGGAGGTTTGATCTTTTCATAGTGTCCCATATTTCCTGATTGTTCCACTTTTGTGTATTTTAAATTTTTTCATAATCTTTATTTGAGCTTTTTAGTTGTTCTGTGTTATCTTCCAGGTCTGATATTCTTTGTTCTGCTTCCTCCATTCTATTTCTGAGGCTTTTTCCATTCCTTTCCTCTTGGTTGGATGAGTGTTCTCTTTCCTTTTTCATCTCATCCTGTGATTTCTTTAGTATTTGCACTTCCTTTTGGAGCTTCTCAATCTCTTCTTGGTGCTCCTTACTTTGCTGGTTAGCTTCCTTTTTCAGTGTTTCCATTTCCTTCCGATGTTTGTTATTTTCTCTCTCTAGTTCTTTCTGAAGTTTGTCATTTTCTCCCTTTAGTTCTTTCCGAAGTTTGTCATTGTCTCCCTCTAGGTCCTTCTTGAGGTTTTTGTTTTGTTTTGTTTTGTTTTGTTTTGTTTTGTTTGCCTTTTCGAGATGGGGTCTCCCTGTATTCCCAGCTGTCCTGGAACTCACTCTATAGACCAGGCTGGCCTTGAACTCACAAAGATCCGCCTGCCTCTGCCTCCCTGCCTCTGCCTCCCAAGTGCTAGGATTAAAGGCATGCGCCACCACGCCTGGCCCTTCTTGAGTTTTTAATTCTCTCTCCTTAGTTCTCTGACTTGTTCTTTATATTCTTTAGTTTCCCTGAATAGGTCTGCAATTGTTCCTCTAAGATCTGTTTCTTCGGTCAGCTCCAGGGGGATCCCACTGTAGCAATCTCCTACAGGGTTGGTAGAGCTTGGTGTGGAATTATCCTGCACCTTTCCCATGTTGTCCCTTCATTGTGTCCCTGGCATGTGGGTTTCCCTTTTTTTGCCTGTATCCTGACTCAAATCACAAATGCCTTTTCACTGTGTTGAAGGCTTGCTTTGCTTGCTTCCTTCAGATGCCTTTTTTTTTTTTCCTCCTTGTTTATGGAATGTTGACTTGTCCAGGTTTCAGGCTTTCAATTTTGTTTATATATTGGAAGTCTAATTCACTCTTCCCCTTCTGTTCTGAAAGTTCTCCAAAAAAATCCACTTGGACACTCTCTCAGCAATTCTAGTTGGTGGTGGTGGGAGGTTATGCCTGACTTACTCTGTGCTTCAGGTGGTCCTGGCAAGTCCCTGATCTAACCACTGCGCACTCTGGCCCTGGATTTTCATTTTCTTTTTTTCCATGTAACTGCCCCCAGGAGGTGACTGACAGACAAACTGAACTCAGTGTCCTGGAAGCTGTGCATGTCAGCTTGCCCCTGACTCCTGAGTCTCCCCTGAGGACTTGGCAGGTCAGAGAGAGCTGGGAGTGCACAGACGGGAGGCCAGGCCTGCACTAGTATGGAGCTAAGGTCAGGGTGGGAACAAAGTGGCAGAGGGATGGCAGGAGGGACAGCATCTCGTCACCTGCTCAGTAAAGGGGTTGTGCCTTTTTCACAGGAATTCCTTTTGTCATTAAGATCAGGCATGGTCAAGCAGATGCCAGAGGCCATCAGGACAGGACAGGAGGACAGCTATGGCAGAAGGCCCTGCTCACCTCATGAGGGCCAGGAAGCAGAGCGCTAGGGCCCACAGAGGAGAGGGTGTCTTCAACAGCTCGCCTGCAGCAGCCTTCACCCTCCAAGCTGGCCCCACCTCCTGGTTTCCACCACCTTTCAATAATGTCATCAAATTATGAATCTGTCAGTGGATTAGTGAATTGTCATTCCAGAGCCCCTAAGATCCAATCATCTGTCAATGACTGGATCCACCAGCTTGGGCCCCAACCGGAGCAGGGCTCCCACGTTACTGAGTACAGCACTTCTTGCTAAAGGGAAGATTCTGCTCCTGCCTCTTAAGCCATCGTCTTTTGGGTAGAGTCCCTTCATTTGTCACTAAACTTAGACAAGTGATAGTCTGTGCAGGTGGTCTGGGTGGCACTGAGAAGTGTTGTCCTGTGTCCTGACCATCTCCATATTCCTTCTGTGCACCTTCACGCACATAAGGGCCACTCTGTCCCTAAACAGTTCACAGGTTGGCTACAAGAAAAGGTGACTCCATGAGCCATGAGCTCTAAGACCTGACAGTTGGTCTTCCATGAGTGTTTAGAAGCCCCCTGGCTCTATGGAAGACTCTGGAAGGAGACAAAGTTTGAACAAGGCTAGGACAGCCAGGCCGAGGTGTTCTCCAAGCAGCTAAAATCCTCTTCTGAATAGAGCTCAGTTAACCCTGCTCATGACTTCCTCACGTGGCACTGACTTTATATAATCTACCTCCTCTTCCCTTCAACAGAACCCTCTGCTCTCTGGGACGTAATTACAATATCTGGCTCCTTTTAATGAAGGTAAAAATATTCCTAGTTTGTCTGTGGCTTCTCCTGTGTGGGAGAGGGCTGTCAGGGTGGGGCAGGAGACAGGGCTTTGGAGGGGAGGGACTAAGAAGCCCTCCTGGCACTTCTAGTGAGCATCTTGGCTCACAAGCTTGTTCACACACATTTCTTCAGGAATCACTGCCCTGCCTTGACAGTAGTGAGCTTTAGAACCACTAGTGCCCACAAGCTGAGCCCGTAATGTCAACTCAAGTAAATCAATATTTCCATCTTGCCCAACTCATTCAGCTGAGAATTCCTGACACTGCTTTATTAGGATGCCTGTGTTCCCTTCCCTCCTTGTCCCCTTGGCCTGTGCCTGACATATCACACTCACCAAGAGCCCTGGTCACAGTGACCACATTAAGCCACTAAGAGAGCATGCAAATTTCAAGAGTTTGAAAAATAATGTGGGTTGGGGCTGGAGAGGTGGCTCAGTGGTTAAGAACACTGACTGCTCTTGCTGAGGATCCAGGTTTGGTTCTGAGCACCCACATGGTGGCTAACAACTATCTGTAACTCCAGTTCCAAGGGATCCAACACCCTCTTCTGATCTCTACAGGCATTGCATAATACTGGTATATGTATACCCATGCAGGTAATACACTCATACACATGAAATAAAAATAATGAATAAAATATATTAAAAAAGAATGTGTGTTAAAGCTGATAAGATAGTCTGCATAAGCCAGGCATGGTGGCACATGCCTTTAATCCCAGCACTCTGGAAGCAGAGGCTGGTGGATCTCTATTGGTTCAAGGCCAGCCTGGTCTACATAGCGAGTTCCAGGCCAGCTGGGACTAAAGGGAGACCGTGTCTCAAAGAGACAAGAAAAAAAAAAAAAAGATAATTTGGGGAACAGAGAGGAAAGCAGTAGATGTTGGCCCAGCTCTCCTTGGCATATGAATGTTTTTATTGCATGTTGATCCCATTTCAATAGCAAATGAGAAGAGAGTCCAGAGAAGGGAAGGCCCTTGGCAGTGGGGTTTGCTGAGCTGGGGGACCACAGGTCATTTCATCTTATGCTCTAAGAGTTTAGAAGTTTAAAAAGTATACAATTCCATTTGAGAGCTGAAACTGTTAAGGTTGAGAACATAGTAGTGCAGGCCTGTGTGATCTCAGGGTCTCAGCAGGGATAGAGGTAGAAGAATCATCCACTAGTGTAAGGCCAGCTGGTCTCTGTAGTGAGTTTCAGGCCAGGAGTGTGACATAGTGGGATTCTGCCTCAAATGATAATAATAATTATTAATAACAATAATGATTATTATTAATAACAATAACAATTATTATTGTTGTTGTCAAAGCTTGAAACCATACATGGCTGCTCAAGGCAACATAGATACAAAAAAACTCAGTGTTCTGGGCATGGTGGTACACGCCTTTAATCCTAGTACTTGGGAGGGCAGAGGCAGGAGGATCTCTGTGAGTTCAAGCCCAGCCTGGTCTACATAGCAAGTTCTAGGACAGCTGGGGCTATAGGGAGACCCTGTCTCAAAAAGAACAAAAACAAAAATCTCAGTGCTCAGGTTTCTGTTTCAAAACTAACTGTTCTAAAATGGTCTAGTCATCCACCAATAGATTGACAACTAACAAAATTACAACATAAGTCTACAATTTTCAGCAAGACGTAAAAGAATGAAGTATTGACATGTTATAACACAAACTTTGAAAATATCATACTAAATATAAGAATCCAGACATCCAGACATGCACAGTCATGCATGTGATTCTGTTTCTATGGAATTCCCTGAACAGGCAAGTGCACACCTATGGAAAGCAGACAAGCAATTGCCACGCCTGAGAGAACACAGATGAGAAGTGACAGAGGCTTGGGGCTGATGAAATGTTCTGGACCTACCTAGTGGAGACAATATACAGCATTGTCCTGTTAGCCAGCTCTCCCTCACTATCAAGAAACAAAACAAAAAAACAAAACCCTGGATGAATCAACTTATCCATTGTAAAGCCTGGCCTGGTGGTGCTGTAGCTTTGGGCCTGTGGAGAGTAGCCAGCATGGCAGGAGTGTGAGGAGGCAGAACTGACCACTTCACAGCCAGAATCAAGAGAGAAAAAGGAAAGACCCAGGGCCCTAACTGCCTGGTCAAGGACCATCCACCACATCCCAAACACCACCTCCCATGGGGATACCCTGCGTCAAGTGTTTGACCCATGAGCCCTGCAGGAACACTCCAGATCCAAACCACAACAGTTGTGACTGTGCTAAATGCCACTCACAGTAAATTTTATTTTATGTGTATTTTACCACAATTAAAAGAAAGGCTGGGATGGCGAGGCAGATCTGTAATCCCGGTACTTGGGAGGTAGATGCAGGAGAATTGCTACCAGACCATCCTGATCTACATAACAAGTTCCAGGCCGGCCATGGCTATGTAGCAAGGCCCTGTGTATAAAATAAAACAAAACATTTGAAGTCTTTTGAAAATAAAGCAAGGAGAGAGCTGGGGACGTAGCTCAGATGGTAGACTGCTTGCCTAGCACATGCAACCACATAAACCTAGCATGTGTATGAGCATTTAAGCCAGGCACTTGAGAGGCAGAGGCAGAAAGATCAGAAATTCAAGGTTATTTGGGGCTATATAGCAAGATGGAGGCTGGACTGGAATATATGAGGCCTTATTGAAAGAGAGAGAGAATAACAAAGAAAGAAGAAAAATGGAGGGAAAGAGAGGGAAGGAGGGAAGCAGAGAGAAAGGAAAGAAGGAAGGAAGGAGGGAAGGAAGAAAAAGAAAATGAAAGAAGGACGAGGGAGAGAGGGAGGGTGAGAGCACGAGGGAGAACGGAAATGGGGGGGAGGAAAATAAAGAAGTGAGTGAAGTGGAGTTGCTGTTGTCTGCGCGTCATCCTGTTCCACTATGGTCTGCAGGCACAGGAGGGTTCCAGGGACCCTCCACAGTGCCTACAGGTGTGGAGAAACCTGGTGTAGGGTCCCCAGAGAAAAGCTAAGGATTCCCCTGGAAGCCCTGTAGGTTGTGGGGTTCCCCACCCAGAAGAGTGGGGAAAGCCAGGCAGGCAAGGGAGGAAAAACAGCCAACCAACGGGGGAGAGGTCGCAGGCTACCAGGCTGAGGGGGCAGCTGGTGAGCTGAGATGCCAGGCGAGAGGGCATGGCAGGCCCTTAGGATGCCCCACCACCTCACCCCCCATGGGACTGTGACTCTTCTCCCCAGTAGGAAGACTGCAGCTCTGGCCTGGCATCATCTGTCTTCATTACACCATCCCCTCCAGCTCCGTCACTTCTTGCCAAAAAGCTCATCAATATTCCCCTGTGGTTGTCAGCCCTAAGGCCTTCCTCACTGCCTCCTCGCCCTTGCTCCCCCCCCATTACACCCCTCCTTTTCTCCCCCCTCCTCTCCTCCCTGCCCTTTCTCCTCCCTTCCCTTCCTCCTCTCCCTCCTCCTCTCCCCTCTTCTGCCTTCTCCTCATTCTCCTTTCTTCCTCCTTCCTCTTTTCTCCTCCTCTTCCTGCCCTTCCTCCTCTTTTCCCTTCCCCTTTTCCCCCTCCCCCTCCTCTCCTCCTCCTCTTCAAATGCTGTGTTCCTGGGTCAGCTGAGGAGCACAAACCTGTCCTCCACTAGGGTCTCTGATTCTCTTCCACCTCTGGAGACACCAGCTGTGCCTTCCTTCTGTCTGTAGGGTCTCTGCCAGGAAGAAAAGGAACACCTGCTTTGGAGTGTCAAGGGGCCTCTCTGGAGACCACAGGACTGTTCTCTAAGAGGTGTTTGTGCTGCATATACTCCCCCTATGAAGGTGCTCCCTCAGGGCGTGGTCCCTCAGGGCGAGAACCCGCAGGTGTGCTGCATACAGCCTAGAACAGCAGATTGTCATCTTCAGGCACATAACAGGTGAGGGGCAGTGGGAAGCAGGGTGTCAGCTTGCACCTCTGAATGTGTGAGTACTTCTCAGAGGGGAGCACAGTGTCAGCGTGCCCCTCTGAATGTGTGAGTACTTCTCAGTGGGGAGCAGGGTGTCAGCGTGCCCCTCTGAATGTGTGAGTACTTCTCAGTGGGGAGCACGGTGTCAGCGTGCCCTCTGTGTCAGTACTTCTCAGTGGGGAGCACGGTGTCAGCGTGCCCCTCTAACTGTGTCAGTACTTCTCAGGGGGGAGAACAGTGTCAGGGTGCCCCTCTGACTGTGTCAGTACTTCTCAGTGGGGAGCAGGGTGTCAGCATGCCCTCTGACTGTGTCAGTACTTCGCAGTGGGGAGCACAGTGTCAGCGTGTCCCTCTGACTTTGTCAGTACTTCTCAGTGGGGAGCACAGTGTCAGCGTGCCCTCTGACTGTGTCAGTACTTCTCAGTGGGGAGCAGGGTGTCAGCGTGCCCTCTGACTGTGTCAGTACTTCTCAGTGGGGAGCAGGGTGTCAGCGTGCCCTCTGACTGTGTCAGTACTTCTCAGTGGGGAGCAGGGTGTCAGCGTGCCCTCTGACTGTGTCAGTACTTCTCAGTGGGGAGCAGGGTGTCAGCGTGCCCTCTGACTGTGTCAGTACTTCTCAGTGGGGAGCAGGGTGTCAGCGTGCCCTCTGACTGTGTCAGTACTTCTCAGTGGGGAGCAGGGTGTCAGCGTGCCCTCTGACTGTGTCAGTACTTCTCAGTGGGGAGCAGGGTGTCAGCGTGCCCTCTGACTGTGTCAGTACTTCTCAGTGGGGAGCAGGGTGTCAGCGTGCCCTCTGACTGTGTCAGTACTTCTCAGTGGGGAGCAGGGTGTCAGCGTGCCCTCTGACTGTGTCAGTACTTCTCAGTGGGGAGCAGGGTGTCAGCGTGCCCTCTGACTGTGTCAGTACTTCTCAGTGGGGAGCAGGGTGTCAGCGTGCCCTCTGACTGTGTCAGTACTTCTCAGTGGGGAGCAGGGTGTCAGCGTGCCCTCTGACTGTGTCAGTACTTCTCAGTGGGGAGCAGGGTGTCAGCGTGCCCTCTGACTGTGTCAGTACTTCTCAGTGGGGAGCAGGGTGTCAGCGTGCCCTCTGACTGTGTCAGTACTTCTCAGTGGGGAGCAGGGTGTCAGCGTGCCCTCTGACTGTGTCAGTACTTCTCAGTGGGGAGCAGGGTGTCAGCGTGCCCTCTGACTGTGTCAGTACTTCTCAGTGGGGAGCAGGGTGTCAGCGTGCCCTCTGACTGTGTCAGTACTTCTCAGTGGGGAGCAGGGTGTCAGCGTGCCCTCTGACTGTGTCAGTACTTCTCAGTGGGGAGCAGGGTGTCAGCGTGCCCTCTGACTGTGTCAGTACTTCTCAGTGGGGAGCAGGGTGTCAGCGTGCCCTCTGACTGTGTCAGTACTTCTCAGTGGGGAGCAGGGTGTCAGCGTGCCCTCTGACTGTGTCAGTACTTCTCAGTGGGGAGCAGGGTGTCAGCGTGCCCTCTGACTGTGTCAGTACTTCTCAGTGGGGAGCAGGGTGTCAGCGTGCCCTCTGACTGTGTCAGTACTTCTCAGTGGGGAGCAGGGTGTCAGCGTGCCCTCTGACTGTGTCAGTACTTCTCAGTGGGGAGCAGGGTGTCAGCGTGCCCCTGTGACTGTGTCAGTACTTCTCAGTGGGGAGCACGGTGTCAGCGTGCCCTCTGACTGTGTCAGTACTTCTCAGTGGGGAGCAGGGTGTCAGTGTGCCCTCTCTGTGTCAGTACTTCTCAGTGGGGAGCAGAGTGTCAGCGTGTCCCTCTGACTGTGTCAGTACTTCTCAAATCCAATGATGAGAAATGAAAATATAAGCTAGTTCAGTCTCACCTACCAAGTTAGTTACTGTTAACCTTTAGAACAAAATCCAAATGATTGCTGGCCATGCATGTCTGTAATCCTAGACTGAGGCAGAATTGCTGTGAATTTGAGGTTAGCCCAGGCTAGCTCTGGCAGCACTAAGGCTGTTCTGATGGATGCTTCAACTCTTGCTATTCCTGAAGCCTAGGTTCTCATGAGGACATGCAGGGCTTCAGCAGCCTGACAAGAGAGATCTCTGCAGACATCTCTCTTTTTGGGAGATGCCAGTCATGCCCACCAGGAGCTCACATCACCTCCTAGTCTATCCTCCTCCCTGCTTGCTTTTGAATGTTTTCGTTTTCTTTCTATTTATTTTTTATTTTATGTGTATGATTGTTTTTGCACATGTGCACTATGCTCATGCAATGCCTGAAGAGGCCAAAAGGGGGCATCCGATCCCCTGGAACCCGAGATGTAGGTGGTTTGCCACAGGTGGGCGCTGGGAGCTGAAGGCGAGTGCTCTGCAAGAGCATCCATCCCTCCCACCTGTAAGCCAGCCCCTTGCTTTTGTTTTTGTTCCATTGTTAATATTTTGAGACAAGGTTTCAAATATCCCAAGTTGGGGCTGGAGAGATGGCTCAGCAGTTAAGAGCACTGCTCTTGCAGAGGATCTGGGTTCTATTACCAGCACCCACATGGCAGCTAACAACCATCCATAACTCCAGTTCTGATGGATCTGACACTCTCTTCTGACTTCTGTGAGCCCTGCATGACATGGGTGCACCTACCTACATGAAGGCAATATACTCAGACACATACAGTAAAAATAACAAATAAAATATTTTATAAAAGTAGCCCAGGTTGGTCTAGAACTCGTTATATAGCCGAGGGTGGTCCTGAAGTCCCGATCCTCTTAACCTCTGGCTTGGGAGGGCTGGGATCGCAGGTGTGTGCTACCACTCCCAGCACCCTGCTTTCTCTTCCTAAGGTTCTGACTATATAGCCCATATGTTTATGGCTCTCTCAGGAGAGTGTAAAGTCTATGCTAAAGAGCCTGGGGTGCACACACCCCATAGCAGGTGCTGAACGCATCTGCTCCCCCCCTTACTCACACCGGGCCGATCCCTTCCGCAAGCCTCTTTTCCAGGTGAGTTTTTCCTCAGAATCTGCTTCCCTTGACTGTGTAGCCAGAACTGGCAGAAATTAACTCACTCCCAAGTGCTCCAGGCCCACGGCTGCTGGAACTGGGTGTGCACTGAGCCCCTGCTGCTTGCACCTCTGTGCTGGCACTCGGGAGCCTGGGGTTTCCACAGTCAATGGCGATTGTCTGGTAATGATCCCCAGTTTGCCTCCCCTTCTCCTTTCCCTGCACCTCTACCTGTGTTCCTGTGATCACTTCTTTTTTTTTTTTTTTTATGTATATGAATGTACTTTCTGCATG